>VXBP01009533.1:438968-758712 GCA_013400115.1 Rhinopomastus cyanomelas | reverse complement strand
GGGGATTGGACTGGATGATCTTTCAAGGTCCCTTCCAATCCCTAATGATTCTGTGATCCTATGATTCTAACCAAATTCCAAATGGGAGCACTTCCTATTCACAAAACACATCCTCTACTTAGAATCGCACAGTCTTCGAGTCTGGAAAAGACTTTCTAGATCACCAATCAACCATCCACCCTCCAGCCTCTAACCACTAAACCATCTCCTGAAACACCACGTCCACCTGTTTTTTGCACATCTCCAGGGGTGGTGCCTCCTCCAGCTCCCTGGGCAGCCTGTTCCAGTGCCTCATCACTCCCTTTGTGATGCTTTCTTCCTAACATCCGATCTTACCAGTGCCTTTGGCATCTCAAAGCATGTCAGTGACTTCAGAGGGCTAGTTATGCAAGTCCTTGCTTGCCAGCAAGACAAACAATTGTAAACATCAAGAACCAAACAGTGCCCTGGCGTTTCCAGTGCCTAGGACCCAGCATCACAACAACCCAAGGGGCAAACGGGCTATCTTACAAAATAAAAACTGCCACCAAAATTTACCAAAAAAAATCCAAGCCAACAAAAACTTAAACTCCCATCTTCTTTGTTTCCCCTCCAGCTGATATTTACTAACTGTATCTGTTATTTTCATTTACAACAGTTATGATGAACACCACCATAAGAAAACGGTGAGGCCTTACCTGATGCTACTGCTAGCGACACGGTTTCGCTGCCAGAAGGGCATCACGGACTGGCACTGGTTTAGGAACTAGCAGCAGAGCCACTGCCCTTCCTCCAGCAGCCACAAGCCGGAGGCAAACCCAGGGGTATGGCGCTTCCAGCCTGAGCCCTGCGGAAGAGAAGTTACTTTTGACGAAGTAAAAGGGTTCCTGAGGACAACTTTCTGTAGAGACAAACTCTAACCACAATGTGACACGACAGTCGATAAATCGCTTCACGGCGATCACACGTAGCTCTTTGGTAGGCAGCGGTCTAACCCAGTCACGGATGCTTTCAGAACATGGTTGTTCTCACCAGCCCTTGATATTTTTCTTGCGATCCAGGCAACATCCACATTGGAAAACCTACGCCACAGCTGTCAGGGCTTCTCTCCAGCAGATAATTAAATTCCAACTCCATTGCCATTGTGACAAGTGAGCTCAAGTTTAGTGATACCAGCCCTGCCAAGAGAACAAGAGCCATCGGCTGCACGGTCGTTAATCGCTCTGCTGAAGGAAGAGGTGCCTGCGGGACTTAGCAGCATCCTCCCAGGGTAGGTGTTAAGCCTGCAGGAGACATCTGACAGCAACGTGAGTGCATCTCAAGGGGTGATAGAGCTCTCAAGGGATGGGTGTGCTTGCAGAGGAACAGGCCTGGCAAAAAACAGAGCGAGTCGACAAGTTTAAAGAACTTTCCAGATCTCTTCCAAAACAGAGGGAGGCTTGGGTGCCCATGAGGCAGGGCTTTGGCTACATGAAAAAGAGGAAGGCATCAATGGTCCCTCCTTTGGACTGCCCGCTCCAGCTGCACTTCTAGATAAAGAGGTGGGGTCTTGGCTTCTCCATCTGACTGCAACACCCCGTGTTTTTCCAGACACATCTACGTTCTTTAGGCTGCAGCTTCTAAACCCATGGGACTGCACATCAGCGAGGAGCTGTTTAAGTCTCTAATAACTTCTCTTTTACAGCTACCTTGAGCCACACATAAATCTGTTCCTCCTGGGCTACCTATTGAACCAGCCAGTGTGAAGTACAGCCAGAGAAAAAAATGTGTTTTCTTCTCACAAGAGAAGAACTCAGCTTCTCTGACGGCATCCCACACAGACTCCCCTAGTTAGCAAAGGGTAGCCAAGTCTCACAGTTAAGAACCACAGGAGCCATATCTCTTCCCTGCTTTGCTCAGATGCTTCAAGCTGGTGTTTCTGCTGCAGTAGCTCCATGGAGGCTGCCATGGAGACCGAGGTGTACATCTGTGTCTGACGTGCTGTGCCAGCTGAAGAACAGCTCAGAGCCCCACATAGCCTGCAGGCTCTCACCCGGTACGCAGGAGGAGGTACATTTGCCCTCTCGGAGAGCACTCCAGGAGCCTCCTGCTGAGCCAACGGCCGCAGAATGCAGCTCGCTTGAGCAGGAAATCAAACCTGACTCTCGCATCACCTCAACAAATGGCTCAACCAGACCCCTAGAAAGTCAGTCTCCTGGAACCCGCTCCGTCTTCTCCTGCAGCTGAACACTAACACACACTTTCTGAGTCAGACCTGGACACCCCAGGCTGTGGAACGTCAGCCTCAGCAGCAGAATGGTGAGGTCCAAGGTCGGACAACATCGAAATGCTGGGTGTAGAGACCTCAGACTGTGGCTAAGTGGGTTGCTGCCTTTCTAGATCTATCCCAGGATCCCAAAGGCTGAGTTTGTTCCTCACCCTTATGCGCTTTGCTTGCAGCACCGACTTCCCTGCTTGTCAACACGCTGATTTCTGAGCTCTCATTGCAAAGGAAGCCTTTCATGGTTTGGCATCCTCTTACATGTTTATGCTTCTCAAGATACATTCTATAGCCAAGTCTTTAAGCTCTTTCATTAGTCCCCAAGCCCAGACATCAATCTGTTGCTGATCAGGTCTTTTCGCATCATGCTGCTTTTATCTGGAATGCTGGGTTTGAAGCTTCCAGGGAAGCTCTGGCTGATGTTTTAAAGAACATGGCTAATTATTTTTCTTCTCCTTTCTGTTCAAAACGACACTTGAACACAGCTATTTCTTTCAACCTTTTGCTTTTACTGTAAGAATTGAGCAAGAAACTTGCCTTATAAATGCTATTATACGAGGGAGGTCCTGATTTGCCACTTTGTCCTTGGGTAGCGTAGTGGCGGCACAGGGATCCACAAACACACAGAGACGGATTCATTCTATTTTAATCCCTTTTATAGTCTACAATGAAAAGTTTCTTTAAAAGGGAAGAGAAGAGAAGCACGTGCTTAATGCTGAAGAAAAGCCTGCTTGTGCTTGATACGCTGGAGAAACAGTTCAAGAACACTTCATCCTCCCACCACTGTTTGCTGCACTTGTGCCAAGGTTAGGGAAACCTTGGGGTAGCGGCTGCGTGAATGCTGCAGGCTGGTATCAGTCTGAACAAGTTCCGTTGGCTGCTTCGATTTGTATCTTTATTCTTCCTCCTGTTGTCTCCCCACTTGGACAAATAGAAATCACCTTTGTCTTCAGGGGAGGCCTCATGCTGAAAGCACCCAACAAAGAGATTTCCCTGAGAGATGCTGGAGCGGGGGTCAAGGTCCTTCCATTGAGTCCCCCAACTCAGCTGTGCTGGTGATCATCCAGCTCTCATGCAAACAGGACTCAGTAGATCAGCGTGGTCCAGGACCAGCTGGGTCAGAAAACAACCAGAGCACAGTCTGACAGGTGACTGCAAATTCACCCGCAAAAGAAACTGGTTTCGCACCCAGCGCTTCTGATTTACAAGCCACCAGAGAAGCAGTGCTGGAGTGGAGAACAGACTGACTGAGTGACCCCTGCTCTGAGCAGCTGTGGGACACCCAAGTCAGCACAAGTGGGAATGGGAGACACAGTCCCGCTCCCCATACTCACTTCAAGTTGTCCCTTACATGGGGAACCAGACCTTTCATCGTCCATTGGCACTGGTTCAGGTCTAACGTCTCGATGAACCAAGAAACTGAAAACAATGCTTAGTGCCTGATGGACCGGCACCGAAACCTGAACTTAACCTGGAATTTAAATCTAAACTTTCACTTTTCTAATGTGTTTTTTTTTTAAACTAACAAATACATCTGGAGCAGCTTGTGCAGACCTGGCTCGAGGGACATCTTTACATCATGGAGTATAAACGAGAACGGGTTTGGATAGCGTCAGGACTGTTCTCACCCTCACGGAGCTGCCCCAGCGTTTGGGCAGAGGCAAGAGCGCTCTCCTGAGTTCCTGGGTATCTTACAGGAGAGACACTCGAGTAAACCTGACCTGCTGGTTCATGGAAGATAAGACAAAATACAGCAAAACACTTCTCTAATGGTTGTCTTCTTCGCAATAAGGGTCATGCTAGTCACTGCTTTCTCTCGCAGGGCTACAGTCTGCATCTAGTTGTAAGGGCTGCAGTCACCTCGAGATAAGGACATGGGCATGGGGAAGAGCTTGAGCTCCTCCTAAGGAGAGCAACTCCTTGCTCTGTATGCTTCCTTGAGAAACTGCTGAAGACACATCACCATGGCTACCTACCTCAGCACACTGTTTTTTTCAGGTATGTTTTTTTCTGTGGCAGCAGAAGGGATCCCAGTGAAGTGTTCTTGCTCCCACTAGGAGATGCCAGCTGTGGTTGCTGCTGGCCAGCCCGCCTGCTCCCTTAGCAGCCCCTCCAAAAGCCTTTGTGGACTTGGGGCTGCCCTTCGTCTGCTCTCTGAAGAAGTGGGGAACCACTGCAGTGGTGAAACCCTGGCGAAGAGCTGCTCCAGCAGAGCCTATAGGTTATGATTCCTCCTCATTTTGCTTTGTGAATAACTCTGCTCAGAAATGTGCTAACTGATGGTAATGCAGGTAATGCCCAACCAGTTTAAATGCTAGGAAAACCAGCAGCTCCTGGAAAATAAAGGCTCACAGTCTGCTCTGAAGCCCATGCAAAGAAACACAAACATTCCCACTACCTTGGTGTCAACATCACAAGTAACAATCAATACAGATTATTAAACACTCCCACAACTTCACTGCTCTCCAGTTAAAACCTTCATTTCCTGAAAGTCTGACCTCAGAGAGGAAAGGCTGAGCAGAGGCTGAGAGCAAGGCATCACCCCATAAAGGCATCACCCCACAAAGACATCACCCCATAAAGGCATCATGCCAGAAGCAACTTGCAAAGCTCCAAAGAGCACGAGGATTATCTTGTTTTAAAGAAAACCTAAAAAAAGCCAACACTCAAAACCAAAAAGCACTGCTAACTTTTTCACATCTTAGCAAACTTCTCAATTAGGATGCCTTCCTGGCTATTTAAATGTGCTCAGAGTAATGATTTTCTGTAATTTGTCTTTCTCCTTTGGAAACATACCATGCCATTGTCAGCTTTAAAAAGAAGCAATTTCCTGACTTTGGAGATTGAGCAGGTCAAAGAAAAATTACTACTGTGGGAACCTATAATTAAATAGAAAATGCAGCTGCACTTATAAAAAAAACTGAAATTAAGTTTATTCTATTAATACTTGATTCTAGCATTGTAGTCGATTCTTCAGACCCGGGTCCTAGCTGAAACTGCACCTCACCTGCAGAGCATCCCTGGCTGCGCAGCCGCTTGCAAAAGCAGCCGTGATAGAACCTGCACAAACGCGTTGCCGATGGCTCGCTGCTCGTCTCAGCCCGACTCAGCACAGCGCGGCAGTCGCTTACGCGCTTTCCTTCCTCCTGGCTGAGGAGCGGCACTGCACCCTTGGGCGTTCGCTGGGCTTTTGCTCAGGAAACCAATTTTCAAAGAGCTACACAAACCCAGCAATGTCTAGTAAAAGGTGCCTGGCAAAAGAAGTAGAGGAAGGGGCTTTGAGCTGCTTTGGGTGGTGCATCTGGACCAGAGGAAGACCCCTTCCCAAGATTCGACTGACCGTGAAATGGAGACAAGATTCTACCCAACACCAGGGCACAAGACAAGGCTCTGTGTGTATATGAAGGACATTTATCTGTGTTTCTGGCTGAACGTTACAGGGTACCAGACACAGGCTTTGAATTAAATTCTAAATGAAAATTTGGGGGGGGGGGGGAATAAATCTTTGAACCACAATAAGACACCTAAAATATGCAAGATTAACAAAATCCTCACCCAGAAAATGAAGTACAGACGCGTCGACTAACAATTCACGAGACTTGTTCTGGTGTCTGGTGTTAAAAACTGCTTGCACAGAAAGCCTGCATGAACCCCACAAAAAATTAGGAGGTGGCCAAATCACTCTTAAATAACAATATAGATTTTATCTAATAAAACAGCATTTTAAAATGACTGCAGCCAGGATTAACACCTCTGACAACTTTCTGGGGTAGTAACAGGAGACACTCCACAGCCCACAGCCCATGCTTGTTGCATGATACTACAGAAATCACTAATTACAACCTTTTTTAAATATACTCAGTAGTAATTTGTAAAACTACTTGCCCCTTAAACCTCCTTTAAAGTAACTCACTAAGTTGAGGGCTGCTTTTGCTTTTAATAAATAGAGGGGGAAATTTTCCACCTTCCCTTCAGTTATTCTCACATCTCCAGCTTTCTGTGCTACCATAAAGAACGTAATTAAACCCATACAGTTTACACAAATGTCTGCACCAAACTTAATACGTATTAGAAGCTGAAATCTCATTTCTTCATGTACAAAGTCAGCTGCGCTGTCGCTCACACGCTTGTGCGTGACACCCAGTACAGCCACCCGCATCAACTGTGAGAATGAAAACAGCACCTCGGAAAGATGAAGAAGGTCTGTGAATTAACATTAGACACAACCCAAGTGAAATTCTTTCCCATTCTGAAACAACCTGTGAGGGACAGTGTCAGCGCAGAGAAAGCCCTCAAAACCCACACCAGTGCGTAGAACTGCCTGAGTGAGACGCTCCGACGTGAGCCCGGCCAGCAGCAGCGTATTGTTCCACTTTCACACCCGCAGCCCGCTTCCTCTCGGCTGCCTCTTTGGTCAGTGGCATGATTTATTTTCACTCCATGCCGTGGGGCTGGATTTCTATTTTCCAGCTGCATATATTCCGCGGAGGAAAGGAAAACTGATCCATGAAGTTCCTATTTGCATAAAGCACAGAAACATCTGCCACGAGATTGAAGCATCAGGAGATACTGCCTTGATCGTCTGCCCTTAAGAACATTGAATTCCCTTCCTGTCAATAGCAGCTCTGAGCGAGGGTGTTTAAGGAGACAGAGAGAATTTGATCGGAGAAGACACGTTCTTACTGCTACTCGAAGCGAGTGACGGGTTATGCGATGCTGTCTCACACACACTGAGCCGTGGGCTCTGCCCCAGGATCAGCTAATGCCCTGGTTCTATCTGACAGCAAACACGGATTTTAGGAAGCTGCACTGCGACTCAGCCAGCATCCTGCAGTTGCCTGGAGTGCACAGCAGCTTTTTGGGGCGGGGAGGGGTTAAACTTCACACAGGGGATGATCCGTGATAGCAGTGCTAACAGGAGAAAGTGCTCAGTCTGCAGCGCTGGCGTGAGGCTTGATTTCAGCTCAGCGAACAAAACAACAACGTGGTTACTAGCCTGGGTCAAGTGTTACTTCTAAAATCACTGACAGCACTTGTGGTCATACACAGGGGTCTGCACTTCTCTGCAACACGTTTCACTCTTATTACAGACTGGTTTTTGAAATGTTCTAGCTCTGGCAGTATCAATCGCACAGACGGATTTTAGGCTGGTCTCCTCTCTCACCCCACTGAGAGGGCTCAGCGTAGCCTGTGGTCCGCAGTGCAGAGTTCTCCTCTCAGCTCCTGTGTTCTGTGCAGTGTAGCCGCCAGACCGAGAGACAAATCCAGTTTCTTCGCGTTTACTGTTTCTGCCAGAAGCAGCGTGAAGGTGATCGATACAAGCACTATTGTCTCTGGTTTTTGCCAACAGCTCCAAGAGGGCTGCCTTCCTAAGCTAGGTCAGCGCAGATTAATACCACGTTAGCAACATCTCATTCATCACTGTCATTGCGAAACAAAAAGGCTTTAAACATTTCTTATTCATCGCTGATCTGTAACGAGCGTGCGTGTGGGTTTCCACACACACCCCCCTCCTCAATTCCTTCACACATTCACAGATACCTCAATTCATCTGTAAATGCCTGAGTGCCGGAAATACCTGCCCAGGAGCCCAGCGCCACAGGGTCGCGGTACATCGTGAACCGACCCACGGTAAAACCCCGAACACAACCCCAAACTGCAGCGGGAGCGATCTTTGCTCCCGGGCACACATTTGTACAGAAAGTTTCTCTGGCCGTGGCTCATCAGCAGGCAGCAATCGGCTCGGATACTCCTTGATTCTATGGTTCTTTGTAATTTTCCCGTTTCATAAATAATACAGGAGTTTACCAACAGGAAGTTTGTGGGAAGCAACAGTAAACAGTCTAGCGATCCATCTGTCATTGCGGAACGCAAGAGAGCTGAATCAGATTCTCTGCAAGTGGACTATTTTCGTTGTTTGTGCTAGCGAAGACGTGTGGGAAACAGGCGCTGAGAGTCATTATTAACACGAACTCTTACAGACCTCCCTTGTCCCTCGCCTCGGGAAAGGGAGAGCTCGGTGAGATTTCAGCAAGAAGCTCGCGGGGCAGCTCGTGACAAACCTCGGAGGGGAAAGAATCTAAGACAAGGTCTTAGAAGGTATTAGCTGTGAAATATTCAGGTGAGAGCTACAAAAAGACTTTCGCTTCCTCGAAACCAATCTCCAAAAGACTGACTAATAAAACACACAAACTCCTGTTAGCACTTTCCTCGGCGTCAAACTATTTATCAGGGAGGAGTTGAAGGGTTGGAGGGACCTGGAGTGGGAGGAAAGGAAACAAGGAAGAGTAAGGTAGCGGTGGAGGTTGTACTGACAGGCTTTCTGTGCCAGCACAAGTGGAGAGTCAAGCAAGGGTGAAACAAAAGCTAGGATCTCTCCTAGACAGGCTGTTCTGCTGGCATTCAGCCACCCTCGGTATGTTGCTTGTGAATAGCAGGCTAGTAGGAGAGCGGGGCGGGGGGTGTAAATTTGTCACTACTGCTACAAAAGCGAGGGGGGCTTTGCCAGAGGCAATGCAGTGCCTCACCTCAAAGGCTGATTTGTAGCACTGAGATCCCGAGTTCACGACAAAAAGTTGTGCTGCCAAAGACAGGAGTGAGAAGCCCAAGTGCAGGGTTACAGCCCGTGCTGAGCAGGAACTCTTTAATTCTGATAAGCTAACAAACCGTGTCCGAGTGTCACTCGTAATGCTCAGTCTGCAAGAGACGGCACCTACACAGAAAACTGCTGCCTGAACTCACCAAAATCACTCAGGGATTTGTCAAAAGTGTGAAACACCGGTGAACTGCTGAGCCTTCCATGAATTGGGGGCAGCGGGAACGACATCCCTTCACGTCGCAGTCTTAACGTTCACGAAGCCTTTACAGCGGCAGCCCGGTGCGTTCGGGAATCAGGTCGGCAGCCCGGGGCTGGGGGCAGGGGGTCCCGGCTCGGCACTGCCGCTCAGCCCTGTCCTGCCGCGGACACGGCTGCCATCTCCCGGCTTCCCGTTCCAACCAGCTCTGCTGAGTAGCAGGGAGCTCCGGAGGCCCCGCACCAGAGAAGTGACGTTCCTTGGGACAGGGGTTCAGAGGCAGCTTTCAGGTGTGGAGTGGGATCAGAGCTGTGTGGGCTCGTCCCGACCCATGCTCCTGGTGTAACACCACGAGATGGAGGAGCAGCTGTGGGCATGCCCCCTCTTCTTTCACTGTGCCGCATGGGCCAGCAAAGCCCAGGCACAAGAACTTTCTCAAACAAGGGTCTCACTAACAACTGGGCTTTGCCCTAGAATGGAGGGGGCATAAAGGACAGAGTCCCGAGCACAAGTCATGTAGGGAGCAGCTGAGGGAACTGGGGGTGCTTAACCTAGAGAGAAGGAGGCTCAGGAAAGACCTTCTCACTGAACACTACTACCTGAAAGGAGTTTGGAGCAAGGAGGGGGACAGTCTGTTCTCCCAAGTAACAAGTGATAAGACTGTCAGAAATCATCTTAAGTCATGACAGGGGAGGTTTAGGTTGGATATTAGAAGAAATCACTGATAGGGTTATCAAACGTTGGAATAGGCTGTCCAGGGAGTCACCAACCCCGGAGGTTGATGTTGTGTTGAGGGACACAGTTTAGTGGTGACTTGGCAGTGCTGGGTCAATGGTTGGGTCGGATGATCAAGGGTGTCTTCCAACTGAAATGATTCTGTGACTTGGTGACCTGGGCTGAGCGGTTCTTCCCGCTCGGGTCGGGGTTGCCCGAGAGCCGGGGCTGGGCGCTGGGCAAGAGCCGCCAACTCCGGGACCACCCTGCTTGGCGCTCCCGAAGGGCTTGGGCGACCTCTGGTGGTCATCCGTGCGCACTGCGCTCCCCGGGCAGCCCTCGCAGAACAGCGGCTCAGACCCACCAGAGTCACCTCAGCGTGGGTGGGAAGATCCTCCTCTTCCTCGGGTCTGTCTGCACAATGCCACCGGGGTACTCGCACAGAGAAACGTGTTTTTCCAAACCAACACTGCACCGGTGCCACTGCAGCAGACACTGACCCCTAGAAATCCCAGAGATGCTGTCATTTCGCTGTGATTCCAGGACATTGCCAGCAACTGAGCAGTGCAGCTAAGAACTCATTACTAGCAGGGACAATTACACCCAGACAATACGCAAAGATAAAAAGAAAAGGAATTATTTTCAGCCAAAATAGTGGAAAACCTTGGAAATGGGTTTTTTTTTACAATGTCAGTATCTCATACCTGAATCCATAAAGTCAATGACTGCCCAGGTCCCAAACTTTCCTCACTGGAACCCACTGGAAATGAACCACACAGCACTGCCACCCTACTGTGGGTTTTACACATGGGCACACAGTGGGCTTCAGCACTGACACAGACTGTAGAAGTGCACCAGTTGAAACCAGTAAAGCAGTGATGCTGCCTTCTGTGAGTGTCTCCAGCTGTAGCCCAGCACTGGAAACATGAAGTCTTTCTAGCTTGATTTAATCATTATTCGTTTGGCTATAGTTAAAGATTGCTGCGGTTCCTACCTTGTGAACATTCATCTCCACGTGGCAAAGCACAACCACATGACTTTACTGCTCTGAGGACCTGGAAGGACACTTTCTTTCTCAGCGTCCAAACCTCATCCACTCCTGCTCATTTGGGAAGACGAGCCACTGAGCCAGGTCTATGGCAAAAAAGAGCCCTGTGGAGTGAAGCCACACTCTGGAGCCTTACAAACTCCAAGAGGCTGCTCAAACCCGCCTACACGGTCAGATCTTGCCTGAAAGCTGCATTAGCACAACACAGCCTGAACCATCCCAGCACTTACCTGCTCAAGCACTGCCCTTATGCCCTCCATCTCTTTTGTCTAAGAGACAGCCAAGCACTTCGGATCCTCCACCGGCTAACCTGTCCTCTTAGGAAAACCACGAATTCAAAACACTGGAGGCTTAAAAGCAAACAGGAGAAGTAGCACAGTTAGCCACAACGGGTGGAATTCAAGAGAAGCTCCCGAAGGTCTGGTACACAGCAGCAAACCACAGAGACCAGCGAGACAGGTTTTCCCAAGCACTGAACACACCTGATTCCTAAAGGCACCAGGAACCACTTGATGCATCTGTGTCCCTTCTAGCGGTAAGATCAGTACTGTGGTCCTGCTGTAGCCAGACCCGATAACCCTCCACCTCTGAAGCAGCTTCAGCCCTCACAATTAGCCCTCTGGTATTAGCCCAGAACATTTAAGCCCTCTGTGACAGTGTTTTTGGGGAACGTGACAAAGAAAAGCCCCATGGCCCAGAGATCAGCCCTTGCTGCTTCACTCTGGTCTGCTCAGCTTGCTGCCCCGATCTTTCCGAGGTCAGTTCCTCCCCGCTGGCACAGCCCAGATCTCTTTGCTAGGGATTTAAAATGCCTGGAAATTTTTAAGACAGTTACAGAAAGAGGAACTGGGAAGGGCAAACTGTTGGCACACTTACCGACAGCAACGACAGTCTCTCCAGAAAGAGAAACATGCTGCTTTCAGTTTGGTTACTCACGGGAAGCGCTGCGGGAAACGTGGGAACGCGGATCCACACATGCGTTACGCTCAGATCCTCTCAAGCATCACCAGTGCCAGAGATGCTGTTTGCTCCTGTTGCTAGATAGCTCTAAAGTAGGGAAGGTGGTGCTGAAAATCCAAGACACCCACAACAGGAGTGTGCACAGAGCCTAAAGAGCGACATCCCGCTACACTGGTGGCTAACATGCGTCCTAAGGAGCAAGCTGAGGTCACCAAGCGTCTCTGCCTGGCCTTTATAATGCAGTTAGCACAGGACAGGGTGAAGGACCTACCCTGAGTGTCAGTGCCTGCAGTGTGCCTGCATATCTCTAGTCCACAGGAAACACAGACACAGAATCATCTGATGGTTTGTGTTGGAAGGAACCCAAAGATCATCCAGCTCCAGCCCCCTTGCCATGGGCAGGGACACCCATCAGCAAAACCTCTCTGCTCTGAAATAAAGGATCACAAAATCACTCTGGTTGGAAAAGACCCCCAGGATCATCAAGTCCAACCAGCCGCTCTACCTTACAAGTTCACCCCTAAACCACATCCCTCAACACCACATCCAAACCATCTTGAAACACATCCAGGAGTGGCGACTCAACCACCTCCCTGGGAAGCCCATTCCAGTGCCTGACCACTCTTTCTTCCTAATATCAAGTCTAAACCTACCCTGTTGTAACTGGAACCCATTCCCTCTTGTTCCATCACTAGTTGCTTGTGAGAAGAGACCAGCACCAACCTCTCCACAACGTCCTTTCAGGCCGTTGTAGAGAGTGATGAGGTCTCCTCTCAACCTCCTTCAAACCGAAGAGCCCCAGCTCTTTCAGTCTTTCCTTGTAAGATTTATTCTCCAGGCCCTAAAACATTTACCTGGAGAGCTGACACGCAGCAGCAACCATTTCAGATTAAGCAGGGTTACACATGAATTCTGTTTAAAGTGTTCTAACATTTCCAACACAGTAGCTGTACAGAGAGCCTCAGCTCTGAGTTCTACCAAAGGCCACCACGAGGTCAGCCTTTGTGATCCTCTCCCTGGAGATTTTCATCTGTCCTAGCTCTCCGGCTACATTTTTCTCTCTTGGGTCAGTTTTTCTTCGCAGCCTCTCTCATTTCATGCAAGAACAGATCTTCTGTTACAGCTTGGGGCTGCTGTGTAATGGTCCCCAAGTCACAGCTCAGAACCAGAGAGCTCAGCTCAGCCTTTTCCTTAGGCTGGTTTTCTTTTTCTTTCTTGTTTTGAAGAATACCTCGTCCTGTCTGGTGCTCTGGACCAGTAGTTCAGGTCACTCTTGAACTATTTCTGCTTTCCATCTCTTTCATTTCTTTTCCCACCTGCGTGGCAGCAGCAATCGCTGCATTTCTGAGTGCTGCTCCTCTAGAACCCCTTTTCCCACGTTCTCCATTCTCACCTCTGGTGTCCCCAAACCTCTGCAAAGTACTTGGTCTCAGCTGCTGGAGAGGCAGTGCTCCTGCAGGTAACGCTGCGTGCACTTGCAATATGAGGACCTGTTGTGGCCGCACAAAGACAAACACGCTTGTATGTGAGAAAACATGGAATGAGTTAGGTTGGGAAAGACTTCCACGATCGAGTCCAACCATCAACCCAACGCTGCTAAGCCAACTAAACCATCCTCAAGCAACCCCATGCAGGACTACAGGTCTGGGGAAGAGCCACTGGAGAGCTCTTAGGTGGAAAATGACCCAGGGGTGTTGATTGACAGATGGATGAACATGAGCCAGCAGTGTGCCCAGGTGGCCAAGAGGGCCAATGGCATCCTGGGCTGCATCAGAAACCATGTGACCAGTGGGACTAGAGGAATGATCATCCTCCTGTATTCAGCACTAGTGAGGCCTCATCTCAAACACTGCGCTCAAGTTTTGGGCACCTCAATGCAAAGACACTGAGGTGCTGGGGCAAGTCCAAAGAAGGGCAACAAAGCTAGTGAAGGGCCTGGAGAGGAGGAGCTGAGAGAACTGGGGTTGTTTAGTCTGGAGAAAAGGAGGTTGAGGGGAAACATCTTTGCTGTCTACAACTACCTGAAAGGAGGTTGAAGACAGGTAGGGGTCAGTCTCTTCTCCCAAGTCACTAACAATAAGACAGGAGAAAACCGCTTCAAATTGTACAANCCTTTATAATGCAGTTAGCACAGGACAGGGTGAAGGACCTACCCTGAGTGTCAGTGCCTGCAGTGTGCCTGCATATCTCTAGTCCACAGGAAACACAGACACAGAATCATCTGATGGTTTGTGTTGGAAGGAACCCAAAGATCATCCAGCTCCAGCCCCCTTGCCATGGGCAGGGACACCCATCAGCAAAACCTCTCTGCTCTGAAATAAAGGATCACAAAATCACTCTGGTTGGAAAAGACCCCCAGGATCATCAAGTCCAACCAGCCGCTCTACCTTACAAGTTCACCCCTAAACCACATCCCTCAACACCACATCCAAACCATCTTGAAACACATCCAGGAGTGGCGACTCAACCACCTCCCTGGGAAGCCCATTTCAGTGCCTGACCACTCTTTCTTCCTAATATCAAGTCTAAACCTACCCTGTTGTAACTGGAACCCATTCCCTCTTGTTCCATCACTAGTTGCTTGTGAGAAGAGACCAGCACCAACCTCTCCACAACGTCCTTTCAGGCCGTTGTAGAGAGTGATGAGGTCTCCTCTCAACCTCCTTCAAACCGAAGAGCCCCAGCTCTTTCAGTCTTTCCTTGTAAGATTTATTCTCCAGGCCCTAAAACATTTACCTGGAGAGCTGACACGCAGCAGCAACCATTTCAGATTAAGCAGGGTTACACATGAATTCTGTTTAAAGTGTTCTAACATTTCCAACACAGTAGCTGTACAGAGAGCCTCAGCTCTGAGTTCTACCAAAGGCCACCACGAGGTCAGCCTTTGTGATCCTCTCCCTGGAGATTTTCATCTGTCCTAGCTCTCCGGCTACATTTTTCTCTCTTGGGTCAGTTTTTCTTCGCAGCCTCTCTCATTTCATGCAAGAACAGATCTTCTGTTACAGCTTGGGGCTGCTGTGTAATGGTCCCCAAGTCACAGCTCAGAACCAGAGAGCTCAGCTCAGCCTTTTCCTTAGGCTGGTTTTCTTTTTCTTTCTTGTTTTGAAGAATACCTCGTCCTGTCTGGTGCTCTGGACCAGTAGTTCAGGTCACTCTTGAACTATTTCTGCTTTCCATCTCTTTCATTTCTTTTCCCACCTGCGTGGCAGCAGCAATCGCTGCATTTCTGAGTGCTGCTCCTCTAGAACCCCTTTTCCCACGTTCTCCATTCTCACCTCTGGTGTCCCCAAACCTCTGCAAAGTACTTGGTCTCAGCTGCTGGAGAGGCGGTGCTCCTGCAGGTAACGCTGCGTGCACTTGCAATATGAGGACCTGTTGTGGCCACACAAAGACAAACACGCTTGTATGTGAGAAAACATGGAATGAGTTAGGTTGGGAAAGACTTCCACGATCGAGTCCAACCATCAACCCAACGCTGCTAAGCCAACTAAACCATCCTCAAGCAACCCCATGCAGGACTACAGGTCTGGGGAAGAGCCACTGGAGAGCTCTTAGGTGGAAAATGACCCAGGGGTGTTGATTGACAGATGGATGAACATGAGCCAGCAGTGTGCCCAGGTGGCCAAGAGGGCCAATGGCATCCTGGGCTGCATCAGAAACCATGTGACCAGTGGGACTAGAGGAATGATCATCCTCCTGTATTCAGCACTAGTGAGGCCTCATCTCAAACACTGCGCTCAAGTTTTGGGCACCTCAATGCAAAGACACTGAGGTGCTGGGGCAAGTCCAAAGAAGGGCAACAAAGCTAGTGAAGGGCCTGGAGAGGAGGAGCTGAGAGAACTGGGGTTGTTTAGTCTGGAGAAAAGGAGGTTGAGGGGAAACATCTTTGCTGTCTACAACTACCTGAAAGGAGGTTGAAGACAGGTAGGGGTCAGTCTCTTCTCCCAAGTCACTAACAATAAGACAGGAGAAAACCGCTTCAAATTGTACAAGAGGAGGTTTAGATTGATCATTAGGAAAAACTTCTTAGCTGAAAGAGTGGTCAGGTGTTGGAACAGGCTGCCCAGGGAAGTGGTGGCACCACCATCCCTGGAGGTGTTAAAAAAACCCATATAGATGTGTCACTTGGAAACACGGTTTGGTGGGCATGGTGGCACTGGGCTGACAGTTGGTCTTGATCTTGTAGGTCTCTTCCAACCTTAATGATTCTATGATCTACATGTGCTTTGAAGACCTGCAGAGATGGTGACTCCAACACCTTTCTGACCAGCTTATTCCAACACCTGACCACTCTTTCAGTAAAGAAGTTTTTCCTAACATCCAGTCTAAACTTCTCTTCTCTTGGTGCAACTTGAGGCTGTTTCCTCTTGTCCTATCACTTGTTACTTGTGAGAAAGGACTAACTTCCACCTCTCTACAGCCTCCTTCCAGGTAGTTGTATTGAGTAACCAGGTCTCCCCTCAACCTCCTTTTTCTCCAGACTAAACAATCCCAGTTCTCTCGGGACTTTCCATAAGACTTGCCCTCCAGACCCCTCCCCAGCCTCTCTGCCCTTCCTCCGACCTGCTCCAGCACCTCCGTGCCCTTCAAATGAGTCCCTGGTCCAGCCTTCTCTCTGCCACCCCGACCCATCCAGAAAGGTGAAGCTTGCAAACCACTGCTGGGTCCCAGCTTCGCAAGCTGGCTGCTTACAGGTGGTGGGACGAGGGCTCAGCTTCCGCCCCGGAGCCGTCCTGGCCCGGGCCACCGCCGCGGGGAACCGAGGGGCACCGACGCCGCTGCTGTACCCGCCGTCGCCGCCAGGGGGCGAGCGAGGCACGCGGGGTCCAGCCGGGACCGGCAGCGGGGGGCGTCGATCCGCCCCTTCGCGGGGGATTTCGAGCTCAACGCAGCTTTAACGAGATGCCGTCCTGCGTGAGAATCTCACCTCTGATTCCTCCAGCGCACACGTGGAACCCAAGGGCGTGTTTCCTGAGCTCCCGGCAGTACAAACGAGCAGCGGGGAGCTCCCGTTCCCGGTGTTAGCGTTAAATCTCCCTCCAGCCATCCATCTATCCCAGGGCTTGGCAGCAGCGGGCAAACCTCAGGTCAATAAGCTGCTAGTGAACTGCACATTCCTCAAGCACTGCACTTAATTAAGCTTTCAAAGGTTTTAATTTTAAAAAGACTTTAAAGAAATTGCATCCTCTCGTTTCTTTCCTGATACAGCTGGTCAGAGCTCTTTGTACAGTCTGATGGGGTCATCACAGAATCATAAGTGATTGGAAGGGGCCTCAAAAGATCATCTAGTCCACTCCCCCTGCCACCAAGCAATAGAAATGGCTTCGTCCAGCTCTTATGCTTCTCAGATTGCTCAACAAATTCTTCTCCCTCACTGGTGCTGGACCAGCTGCAAAGCCTGAGAAGTGCGCAGCTGTGATCTCCGCACGGAAACAGCTGTTTGTAGGGATTTCAGAGGGGTGTGTGTGTGAAAATTGAGTTCAGGACTACTTTGAGGAAAGCTAGACAAAGGAAACTAGACACAAAAGAACCTAGCAGCCAATGAAGCATCCCAACGATCCCGCTAGTGATTCCCAAGGCTCAGTCATGCTACTGCGAACAGAAGAAACAAGTATGCAGGGCACATAGTGGTACTCACCCCAATTCTGTTGGGTTCCATAATCCATCAGACACACAGGCAATGGTCACACCAGCTTTTCATGAGCAGGACACTTTCCTTCCCCAGGCAGCTGCTCAGGACTGAAGCAGTCCCTGCTCCTTCTGGACTCAGGATGAAGAAGAATCAAGCACTAGGATCCCGTTGCGGGGTGTGGTGAGCACAGTGTTCCTTGATGGGAAACTGCTTCGGTCAGCAGATAGCAAAACAGTCACAGACATCCACTTTTTGCTTTAGGCTTTATTTTCCCAAGGTCATCATAATCAGTGCTTTGTCCATTAGATTGAAGCTTCTTGAGAAAACAGACAGTTTTTGAAAGGTCAGGTCAGCTGTTACACTGACACAGAGTGTTCGTTTACAAGCTCTAATTACTTTGGAATCATTTTCCTGTGACTAAAAAGCAGCCAGAACACACAGGATTTGGCTTTGCCAGTGAAAGTAGCAAACATTTGCTGTATGTTCCACTCTCGGGGGGGAAATAGCAATTAAAAAAGGAGCTCATTTTGAAAAGGTCAGACTTTGTGGGGGGAAAGTTGGGCTTAAATCCCTAACATGCAGCAGGTTTAGTTCTGTCCCTGTTAATTATCTGAATTGGAGGAGCCTGGCTGACACCAAATTAGGTAGAACTGAATCCAGATGGTGTAGCTGCAGAGGTTTCCTGTACTGATGTACTAAAGCTGCACTCACTGTTTCACCTCACCGAGGAGAGAGGAGAAAGGAAAGAACCAACATCCTCCAATCTGGGAGTGAGAAGATTCAAAGCACTGAGATCTTTGATGCCTGCATGACAGCATTTGCTGGCAAACACAACTTACACTGAAAACCCCTTCTGAAATGACCCCTGGGCTTGGTCACTATCTTCTCTTCCCCTTTCCACCCTCAGGAGTCCCACAGACATTGGGGCTTAGTGAGAACTGAGGAAGGATTTACAAATATGTGGCGAGTTGTTTTTCTAATCAGAGATAACAAGAAGTTTTCCGCTGCAAGCCATCACAAAGCTGTTTCAGATATGCTCTTCTATCAATGGCAAGTTGGCCCTGCTTAATGGAAAGTTCCCTGTCAATTTAAATTTGTACCCACATTAAAAAAACCAGCTTAGAAACCCATAAAACTAGTAGGAATGTTTACACAACTTAAAACCATTCCAGCAAGGACTGTAGCTGTTAAACAAATCAGCATGCCCTGCCGTGTTTGAAGCTCAAACACCCAAATATTAAATACCCAGCAGTACAGTTTGCCTGCAAACGTTGCTCTTCTCTTAAAAAAAAGGTCTTTGTTGTCAACAATGTTCAGTGAAAAGCAGGTGGAGACAAAGGGATCTCGGGAGTGAGCACGGAGCGTGGTGTGGACAGAGGTTACAGGTCTGCAGGGCTGGATCCTAAGCAGGAGTGGTGCTGGTTGTCATGTCAACCAAGGACTGTGTTATGATTTACACATTTGCAGTAGCCCCTTTGAGGATCCTTTAGGCCTTCAGGATATGGATGTGCTGGAGAATCATGGCTCCAGTGAAGTCAGTAGCCCAAATTCTTCAGTGCACACAAGGCAACCCTGTTTCTTTTGGTTCAGGGTCTGCCAGTCCTCACGCACAGAGCCTCTACTAAATGACTCACGTAGTGCAGCCAGAACACGTCCTAATAGGTGCTGAATTCTTCTGTTCTGGGTCAGAGCACAGCAGCTTCAAACTGGCCTTTGTCAGCTCACAGCCAGTGATCTCCCAAGCATCCCTACCACAGGCCACCAAATCCTTCAACACAGGGCTGAGGATGAGGAGCAGCTTTGAAAAGCCTCTCTCACGCACTGTCCCTTTTTCTCTAAGGAAGCAGCAGGAAGGCTCATTTCCTGGTGGCCAACCCACTGGAGCCTGAAGGTCAACCAAATGCTTTTTTCAGCTCTGCTGCAGCATCAGCTCTTCCACAGGGAAAATGTGGCTCTGGTTGCATTAATGATTCACTAGGCAGAGAACACCCCGGCTTCGTTTAGTGCTGTTATTAGATTTATGAATTAGGGCCTCTGCAAACTCGATTACCCGCGTTGCCACGTTAGTCAGCAAGCGCTATCCAACACGCACCTGAAGGTCAAGACAGAGAAGAAGTGCCACCTTCAGAGAAGCTTTGGTCCATTGTCACCACAACCTGTGCAGCAGGAACGTGCTCTCTTGTCTCTCCCACCACAGTGCAATCCAGAAGGAAGGGAAGGAATCGCGCTGCGCCCGTGGCGGCTGCTGGCTCGCATCAATGCCGCTACCAGGCTCTTCACAGCCGTGTTCTGCAGGGGACAAGGTGCCCTCCTGGCTGAATTCGATACATGCATGCGTACCATGAATGACTCCCGGGTTTGAGTGTGGAAAGTTCTTTCCATTTGCCTCCTGAGGAGGAGGAGGGTGAAAACATGAGGAAGAAAATTAGTTTATTGTCTGAAAAGACTTTTCACCAACCTCTCTTCACTCCTCTTTCTCTAAGTTCGAGTCCAAACGTTCATGCTGCAGACAGCTGGATACTGCCCATCCTGTTCCGCTTCCCTTCCCCAGGTATAGGAAGAGGCTGAGCAGAACGGCGAAGGTGACCTCTAGTGATTCACAGCCACAGGTCCAGCATGTCTGAAAGAACAGATACCACTCACTGGTCTGATTAATGGGTGCTTGTCATACTCCTCTGCTTTCCTACAAGCCTGTGTGGTGTTCACACGGGGCCACGGTACTGGTGGCTACTCAAGAGCAGCTCCAGAGGAGCCAGCATTTGGGGAATGTACTTGGGATGGGTGAGCAGACACAGGAATAAACCCACTGCAGGGACTGCAAACACCAGTCAAGGAATGGTGCTAGAAATGCTGCCCCATGCCCACAGAAGAACCTCCATCATGGATGTGTTTGACACAAGGTTATCAACAAGGGGAATTTATCCCCAAGTGATCTTGCTCCTTAGTGGAGAGGCAGCCAAACAGGGAGAGCCCACAGGCTTTACCACTCTAGGCAGTTTACCCCAGCTCTCCCCCACATCTGGTGGTGAGCATAACAACCTCTGCCTTTCTGACATGGGGTCTCCAGACTGACTTGTTCCCGTGCAGCTTGGTCTAGGTGGTCCTGCTCTGGCAGGGGCATTGGACTAGATGATCTTTAAGGTACTTTCCAATCCCTAATGGTTCTGTGATTCTAAGTTCAACCACAGAGCCCACAGACTTACAGGTAGCTGAGTTCAGCTCAAGCCTTTGCTCAAGCCCGCTGCCCTGCCTTTGCAGCAGGGCTGCTCTCACTGGTGGGCAACCCAAGCGCACACCAAACCTACACGTCTTGTGCAGTGTCCTCTAGCTCAAACAGGCCTGTTCAAGAGCTAACACCAGCTGGATCTCAACTGCTTTAACAATAACTGATTTTTAAAGCCGTGCTTTCATCTAAACGTGAACCATAAAGACACTCTCATCTGCGGGTACTAACACGAAAAAACGCGGTTCACGTCACGTCAAAACTCTCAAGCACTTGAAAGCCTTAAAACACATGTCTAAAGGCATTAATTCCCCCAAACCTGGTGCTTCAGGAAGCCATAAAAACACGTACTTCATCAAACCAGCAGCGGTGTTTGCGCAGGTTCCTACCAAAGCCCAACCCTGCCAGCTCCCTTTGCTGCCAGTGCCAGCACTTCCTGAAAAATCAGTGGCCAGAGGCTGTCCTTGCTCTAAAAGCAACTTGTTAAGTCCACTGCTCAGAACCGAGGTTTTAAGACCACGCTGATGGCCTCGTGCCTGAAGGACGTGTTTCAGCTGAGGTCCTGCACTTGGCGTTGGCTCTCTGTGAGTGACTTGCCAGGACCGCACTGGCGCTTCTAGCAGCTGTCACTTTTTGGCTTGGAATTGTTAAACTTACCCCGAGGTGGTTCCATTTCAAAGCTGTTCTGGAATTTGTTTCTGCTTCCCTTCTCGAGCCCCAAAAGAGCAAGACATTTCCTATTTACACCTAGCTGCCAAGAACCAAACGTGTAGATTCTGTGTTTCCCCGGTAACAGCTGGTGGTGGCATAAATTTACCAAGCGGCACCGGGAGCCGCTATGCTCCGTGCAGCCGTGAAAGTCTGGAAGAGAACAGCAAGCTGGCTCCCTGCCTGGCTGCCAACACCACTCACCTTCTGAGCCTGCCCAGCTCTGGATCTGGCTCCGTTCCGAGAGCTCCCCAGAAGGTCTGAATCCTTCTTGGCAACGGCAGTGCAAGGTGTAGAAATATCTGCTCTTATTTCTAGCGTCTCAGCCTTGAGCTTTTTGTGAGATCAGCAGGAGGAGGCTTGTTTTCTAAGCAAGGCTTGTTCTGAAACGATGCTCTGAGCTCTTTGTTTATCACCAGCGAACTCACTCGGAACCAGCAGCAAGCTCTGCTTCCACGCACATCGCTGCTGCTAACGGAGACTGGCGAGTTCCTACGGAGGTCTTCACTGGCAGCTTGATCCCATCAGCCTGGTTTACTCTGCCCAGTGTCATACAGGAACACGCTGGGAAACGGGGAGACAAAGGCTGCAGGTGGAACGCCCTCATGTCTTCCCTGGAGAGTAGTGTGCAGGAAACCAGCAGAACCCAAACACACACCATGCACTGCTCCACCAGAAGTTCCACAACAGAATCCTCTGCAGATGTCACGGCACGTGCGTGGAAGAAAAAGGTCTTTCCCATCACTCAGTACTGGGAGATTAAAGGTCCCCAGTGCCCACACTTCCTGGTGCCCACACTTCGTGATGCCCACAGGCAATGGAACTGGGGTTCCAGCCCTGAGAACGACGCTGAAAGGAACATGTCCTATGTGCTTGAGCAAACAGCTCTCGATTCTAGCCGATTCTAGCTCAGGGCTTTTCTCTCTTTCATTCTTGAGGAAGAGGCCAAGGGAATGCTGAGAAGGAGTTAGGTGTGCTGCCAAGCTGCCAGTGAGATTGTGACCCGATTTACCTGATGACTTCAGAGCAAGATGCTCCTTGACACAGCCCCTTGCCCTGCTTCCACTGGCCACTCTGAAGAGGAAGGAAGGGAACTCTGTACATGCAGGACCCAAGGGACAGTTGGACAAACACCTCTCCCCAGGACTGAGAGACAAAAGAGTTTGGTATTTCTGAAGGTCTGTACTCCTAGCAGGCTAAAGCCAAGTCTGCCAGAAGCAGGTCTGGAATTTCAGCAGAAGTTCCACCAGTGCTCTACTTGCCTCCTTAGCTTTATGCCTGCCTCGTATTTCTGATGCATCCGTGGCCCGCACTGCAGTGCCATGTGGCTCAGGTACTGTAAGCAAACTCAGTTCAGGTGGCTACACAGCTGTGCAACCTCTAAGTTATCCCTGAGACCCAGGGCTTCGCCACAGGACATTGCTGTTTGGGTAACTGTCCCTGATGTCATCTTCAGAGCCAGTGCAATGCACAACACAGACCCTGTTGCCCACCTCCAGACCAAGGGCAGAAGGTTCACTGGTGATGCCAGCTCAGCCAGATCACAGGAGTTAGAGAGGAAACAATAAATACCTAGATGAGCTGCAAGATGATAAGAGCTTTTCCTTCTCCATTTTGTTGTCCAGATCCAGTTTTGACAACTGATGCCAGACTAGTTCCTCCCAAACTCCCACCATGGAGGACACCTCAGGAAAGAGCAAGGAACTGCACCTCCTGAAAATGCTTTCCTGGTCTACACTGACTGTTCCTTTACATTCTGGACATGTTCCTGTGTGACTTGGTCTAGGTGACCCTGCTCTGGCAGGGGCGTTGGACTAGATGCTCTTTTGAGGTCCCTTCCCATCCCTCATGTTCTGTGATTCCATGGTTAAGTTCTGTGTGAAGCTTTTGGGAAAGGCTCTCCATCTGACAGACAGTGTTTCTCCTCTACCTCTTCCTTCTTTCCCTCAACTCATCAAATAACAAGTGCACTTGGGATTCTGTTAGCCTGGGGCTAAGGGCTAGTACGAACCCACGGAAAAACAAAACAAAACCAAAAACCCCACAAAACCCAGAGTCCCCAGAGAAATAAGAGGAATGCAGAGCACAGTGATGAACTCTGCAGCACTCCCTAGGAAAGACGCCTAGGAAAAGCATCACCGCTAGAAAAAGCAATCATCTTCCCTCCTGGTGCTCAGCGAGGAAGAGAAAGCCCGAGGCTGAAGCCGGCATCAAGCTCATTTTATTCATTTCTGCTATCGAATAACAAACCCTCTGAAATCACTGAGAGGCCAAACTAGACAGCAGAGGAAGCAAGTAGGGACCTTGTGTCACCTTTCAAGAGTTAGAACCACAGTTGGGACAATGCTGGGGCCTAAACCACAGGACAAACGGCAGCCTTCAAAAGCAGGAAGAGCTGGAAGTCCAGAGGTACCATCAGCTGGCACACGGCTGAATAATCTTGGCCCGAGCTCTAAGGTGCTGCAGGGCAATCTGATGGCAGAGCCTGGCTCTTATAGGAACTAGTTTTGTGCTTTCCCCATCCTGCATTTTGATCTTTGCAGCTGTTCTGCAGCTGGAGCAAAAGATCCTCATAGAAGATCAGGATCCTGGGCTGGCAGGATCTGGAACAAACCGTGCTGTCACTGCCAGGAGTGGCTTGCAACAGAACAAGCCCAGGAGACCATCAGCTACAACTCAGAGCAGGTACAAAGAAGGGGCACTTTTCCAAAATGGCTTGGGACGTCTCAGACTTGGCTTGAGGCTTCAGAGGCCAGGTCAGTGTCTTTCCTACACACACTTCTCCCTCTCTTTTGGCTTTTCCCATTCAAATAAGCCCTCTGGAACCTGCTGCGATCAGAAGGTCTTTGTCCTGCGTCTCATTTACCATGTCAAAGTGTCACTTCCATCTGAGCCTCTGCAGGGAGGACAGAGCCACCTCCCTGTGGTTCCACCTCCAGTCAAACCCCTAATGAAGATAACATGACGGGTAATCTCTCTGCAACACCTGACTATTAGCTTCCTCCGGCCGCGCTTGAGGAACGCTCTTCAAACATGCTTCCTTTCCTCAGCTTTTCAAAGTTCTCTGCTGTTCTGTTCGTTTCTGCCACATAGGGACACAACATCTCCTCTAGGTGCCTGCAATTCTGGGAGGAAAGCGAAGGACCCTCAGGTACCTCTGTTTGCCTCTGATTGAATGTAGTCTCTGGGTTTGGAGGGGTTGTGTTGATCTTTCTGCACTTCAAAAGACTTCAGTCCCTCCTCTGTCAGAACTTCTTCTTAGAAAAGCATAAAGCAAAACTGAAGATTTGCATCATACATTCCCAGCAGCCAAGCTTTGGAACAGCAGGAACTCCTCAGTTTTCAGAATAGTCCAACAGCTCCAGTAACTTCTATCGCTAATTTCCCATAAGAATTTAGGACAAACTTCTTGAAGGCACAGTGATCATTTTGAATCGATGTACAAGGCGACGGCTCTGGAACAGCCTGTACCAAGCTGCCACATCCAATCATAGAGCCATTAGGGATCGGTAGGCACCTCAAAAGATCATCTAGTCCAATCTCCCTGCCACAGCAGGATCCCCTGGACCAGTCGCACAGGAACACATCCCGGAGGGTTTTATGAAAGTCACCCTTTCAGATAATTATATTCATGGGGTCAGCAGAGGGCACTAAGTCTCAGCACTTTGCTTAGTTGCCACATGACATCTTCTTCCCAAAGTGTGAGATTAGACTGGGGAAAAAAACCCTGGTACTGCTCGTCTCCCAGTCCATCACTGGCACTGAATCGCACAATCCTGCTGCTGAGTCAGCTACGGACTGCAGCCACCTGAAGTCATGGCCAGGGCACAGAAGATGGGAAATGAAAGGACCAACTGGGGTGACATCTCTTACCCCGTCTTTGTCTGTTCGTCTTTCTCCTGCACATCCCACGCAGATGAGTAGGGGTTGCAGCACCCACCCAGTGTTCACAGGCACACATTGCACCCAAGGAGGACCAGGTATCCCTGGCAGCTGGAAGAGATTTAGAGGAACACTGCTGGGAAGGGCCAGTAGGATGGTAGGGGCCAGTCTTGCCATGGGGCTGCACAGAGGTTCAGCGTCCTCCACCACTCTGCACAGAGCAGTGCGACTTGCTGGGAGTCTGAAGCGCAATATGATGGCTCTGCCATCCATCCCAGGACAGCCAGTCAGTCTGCTGGACAGCCTGCTCGAAAGGCGGGGAGCAGGGCACGCTGGCACACTCAGGAGGACACAGCCAAGCTGCAGAGAGAGGCGCAGGACTGAGCAGACTGAGAGAAAAGCAGAGGTAGCGGTAGGATTCTCTTATCTCTATGGCAACTGCCAGGGAGCTGCACCGTACTGGCTGGGGAGAAGGGAAGAAAGGGAGAAGGGAGAGTAAGAACCAGAAATCAAAGCCAAGAAGACACTTGGCAGGGAGAAACCCACAACAAAGGGGGATCCACACTGCTGCTGAAGGGGGGAAAGCAAAGGGCTCACAACCAGTGAGCCAGCAGGCGGCTCTTGAAGTCCCAGCACTGGGGCAGCTCTGCCAGCCTCCCCATCCGCTCCCTGAGGCACAGGCTGCTGCAGCCAGGCCCTGCTCTCCAGCAGGCCAGCAAGAGCTCCCCATCACTTCCTAGAAGACACCAAAAAGTGTGCACGGAGGTCTGTAAGCCTGAGAAGCCAGCGGTGCACACATAACCTAAGGTCTGAACTATCCATTTTACTGAAGCCACAGAGGAGCATTAAGCTCAGATAAAAATGCCTGATGGGTGGTGAATAAATTATAGTCACTGAAATCCATCTGAAACAGCGCAAAACAAACATTGAAAACCAGCAGGGTCAGGCCAAAGCTGCACAGCTTGATGGTGCTCACATCAGAGTGCAAGCAAAAGGCAGCTGTAATTCAGAGCAGCCAAACCTGTTCAGGGTTCCCTCATCCAGGAGGGCTTCATTCTGTACAATCAGGAAGTCAAGGTGCAAAATTCACTCCTTGCTTCCCACACAGCTGCAGCAGAAGGAGTTGTCCCCAAAGTGCAAACACACGATGCTGGCTCCAGGCATCTCCTGCCCCTGCTCACCTCTGCTCTGTCAGTCAGCAGCCATTCACACGCCCCAGTGATTTGGGAGAACAAGTGGAAGACAATTCCTGGAGACAGCAGCAGAGGGTCAGAGATGTCTGAACGAGGTATAGAACCTAAAACCTCCAATCTGCACAATGTGCTTCCCTACAAAACCCAGAGGGAGGCTTCTCAGCCTGAGCTGCACCTATACAACCCCTTGACGAAGGCAAGTCAAGCTTTTGCCCAGAAGTGATGGGAAGCCGACAGGTTCACGTGACATAAGCATGGGAGATACTGCCCTCACCTTAGTGCTAGAGGAGATGGAGAAGCTGAGGTAGTCACATCCTTTGACAGGACCATGGGCTGGCTCAGGTCCCCAGCCTGTGTCCATGGTCCATGCTGCTGACAACAACCTCGGGGGCTGCCTTTTTGCAAGGAAGGGATGCTGCCATTCAGTGAGGGCCAGGCACAGGCAGGGTCCCCTCACCAACTCCAGAGGATGGGAGCAGGGAAGGTGGTGGATGGTGAGTGCTGAGAGAGCCGTGATCATCAGCCAGCACCTCTGTTGTCCTTTTGGCCAGACAAGAGCGGTGGAAGCACAGAACCTACTGATGGCAGGGGAGGCACGGTGCAAAGATCTGTGGCAGCTCACCCTGCCGTCCCAGCTGGCACTGCACCGGCTCATTGGCAGGTAGGACACTGGCACCACCTGTGTCCTGGGGATGAGCTATGCAAAGCAGTGCTGCCACGTGGCTCAGCCACAGCGCAAGGGAGGGACCACACATGGCCACACAGACTGGTTTATGTTTTACCTCAGAGCTTTTTGGTCACCTGCTCTGTTCTTTCACCCTGCTGCCAGTTTCCAACGGCTGAGCAGCAGTCATGCATTAACCCACCAAGAGCTGCTCCACATCCGTGAGCAGTTGTCCATCTCAGCACTTGCCTCCACTAACTAAAGGTCTGAATTTAAGGTGAATTTGTTAAGCTGAGCCAAAGGCTGTTGGGGATACTCATGCCCATAACTGCTTTAGTCTTAACCCCACAGGTGCACACATGGAAAGAACCTCATGTCTTTATCACAGGGATATGACAACGGCCAAGTGCAGCTGTGGCAGCTCATCACTGGTCTCACACATACACTCAGGGGTGTCCTGAGCTTTAGGAGGAAGTGTTCTCAGGCACTCTGGCTCACTCTGAACTCCCCACCCTCTGCTCATGCTGTGCAGCCTAGGGGCGCCATGAAAAGGACAGACCAGCAAAGCAGGACTTTCAAAGCAGTTATTTCCTAAACAGTTCAGCTGTCCTGTGGCTGCAGCAGCTGAAGTTGTTGCAGAGAAAGGTTCATTCACCCTATCACACAGCTTTTAGAAGGATTTTTAACCCGGTGAGCAGGTGCACTACAGTGCCTGAAGTTAATGATAACACAGAGAGGCTCAAAGTGCCTTTGGTTCTTGAAGCCAAGCCAAGTGGAAGTGGAGGTGGGGAAGCTGTCTGAAGGCACCTGACATGTTAATTAGAAGACTTTGCTGATCTCCTGAGCACCGCCAGGAGCACACAGCTCCATGGGAACGTTTCACCAGCCTCAGACAAGGTAGAGGACTGTGGCAGAGCAGCAACAAGTGTGAGGCTCCTTAGGGAGGCCAAAAGAAGCAGCTGAGCATGGACCTGCACCAACATGGACAGAAAAGGTTTGTTTACTCAAAAGCCATTAAAAACCATGAGCTGGAAGAAGGTGGATAAACAAACCAGGATAGTGAGCTGCAGCCCTGTAGCACTGACTGTGCTGTATATCTAGCAGCCAGACACAACATGGAGATTTCTCACCCTTCACAAGGATGTCCTGCTTGTGGTGGGAGAGGGAAACTGCTTCAGTTGCAGGAAAACCTGGGGTTTCAGTGCTCCCCTTCAGCACAAATCTCTCACCATCAGCAGTGGCATGCAGGCAGTTTCACTGAACCAAAGGAGTTTGCATGGCCCCAACAGATTATGGCTGAACTGTAGCCTGTGCTCATGCTGCACAGAGCAGGGCTTCCAGGTAGAACAATGTCTAAGGAGAAAAAGTACCTGGGATCTCATCCCAAAGGACGGGCTCAGATGCCACTGTATGAAGGACTCAGTGCAATGCTGTAACTGAAACACTTGGGGCTTCTCTTCCCATGAGCATCACACAAGAGGAGACGCCCCCGTGGCTTCCTCCAGGCAGAGTGTACAGAATCACAGAATGAAGCCTAGAATGGCTTAGGTTAGAAAGAACCTTAGAGATCATCTAGTTCCAACCTCCCTGTCATGGGCTGGGACCCTTCTCACTAGAACTATCTTCCTGAAATTTGGGAAGAATGTCAGGTCCTGGAAACAGCTCCAAATCCCTTTCACATGACGAGTGGAACCCCTGAGGTTTCTTGTATCATCTACATTTTTTCTTCCTTACAAGAAGATTCACTGGCCTGACAGAAGGATTACTAACTGAAAGACAGTAGATTTAGTCTATCAGGCAGAAATCCTTACTAATCTTGGCTAATCTTACCCCCACTTAAAGTCTGCTCTCACAAACTTCTGCTCCATCAATTAAAAACCAACCTATGTTCAAAAGACAGACCGGTGTTATTCATGACCTTTATCCCTCATTGTATCTCTCCCACCTGTCTAAAAGTGGCTCACAGAGGACAGGGTGTTGTGACCAGCATGAGGGAGGCAAGAGTAGTGTTGCATTCCCAGGGGAGAAGTTTGGTCCCCCGCTCTGCCACAGACCTTGGGTCCCCGTTCGCTGGTCTCCAAGCCCCTGGAGAGAACACACCACCTCACCCGATGGACACAGGAAGCAGAGACACTGCAGGGTAGAACAGCATTAAAATAACAAGTGTTAAAATAACAAAAGTCCCACAGGATCCCTTCCAGGAAAAGTGGACAAGCATCTCCACCCCTTGAACAGGGACTACAAAAATGGTGATTTCACGGCACATTTCCCTGCCATCTGGCACAAAGCAGCCACTCGACAGGGATCGCAGAGCACCAAGGTGACTGCTCAAAAAGAAGACAAGCACCTGCTAAAATACAGTATGAGAGCAGAAGTTAGACACCTTCTTCCCCACGTCCCTACAGCCCTCCTGTGCCCGTGACCCATCCTGCAGCACCGAGGGCCAGAGAGGTCTCCCAGCCATGGCAAGAGGGACAAGCACAGCTGAGTCTCACACCAAGCCTCTCTGCAGAGATGACTGCACAGGCAGTGGCACTAAATCCCTGCCTGACGTCTCAGCCACACAGGAGGCTGTTAGAGGCAATTTTCTGTCCAGCCACCTGTTTTAATGGGATGTGTAGTTAAACAGATTCATCTTTCAGCTCTACTCGGCAAAGCTTTCACTCTCCAGCCACTGCTGCTCCCATCCCAGGGAATTACATGGTCTCTGTGTTTCTCCCTTGCAGGCAGGCGCGTTGCTCAGAGAAGCAGCTCTTGCCAAGAAAAGTGTGTAATCTAGAAAGCCACCTGCTCAGCTTTCGCTTTTTGAACGCCCTACAATCAATTTGCCTTTCCCAGGAGAACATGCAACCGTTCGCAGCGCAGGAGGAAGCAGTGGATCCATGAAGTGCTGCAAAAGCACAGCCAGTCCCTGCAAAAAGGTTCATTTGCCATCCTGAGGGGGCTGAAGCCTGTTATGGGGAAGCAGCAGAAACACTCTACGATCCCCAACGCCAACATTTAAAATTTCATCCCATTGTCCTGGCGCTAGCACCAGTCTCTTAAAGATTAGCCTCGTGTTTCAAATGGGCCACGTTGCACTGTGAGGACCACACAAGTCAAGATGAGCACTCGACCTTCATGACAGGTCTCCGTTTCCTCCCTCCATCCTTACTCCTGTCACAAACGCCGCTGTGCTCAGGACAGGGGTCTCTGGCCTTTGCTGCCGAGGATTCTTATGGCTGGTCACCACCTCACCTAATGCCTGAGGCAGCGAGCACACAGTCTGCAGAGCTGAAAGCCATCCTTTCTCTCCATCCTTTGGTTTTTGCAGGTGTGAGGGCTCAAACCATCTAGTATCATCTCAGCAGAAACCAAGAGCATCTCCCCTATGACCCTGAAACACCACAAACCTACCATCATCTTTCTTGGATTTTCTTAGTCAAAGAACACAAACAAATGGCTGAGCAGATACATCTGTTTGCCTTGTACAAGTGTTGTTTATGCAGACAAACGCTTGGTTTCACCTAAAGGGCTCCTACCACACCCCAGTAAGACAAGGCATGAAGCAATCACTGCTTGAACAGGACTAGTCCTCTCCTGAAGTACACAGCTAAAACAGCTGGGACCAACCACTCACTAAAAACTCCTGTTTGAGCACCTAATTGAACCTGTCTTGCATGAGATGGCTAGCAGCCCAGTACCAGAGCTGCTTCTCAGGGCAGTGACCAGGAGCCTGCCTTGGGCTCCCCTTTGGGCCAGGATGCTGCTAGTTGTGCTGTTTCTCCAAGCCGGGCCCCTCCTGCACAGCTCCCTCTGGTTGGAAGGTACCACACAGGGATGCACCAGGCCTCTTGCAGCACTGAGCCCCTCAGGGATACGGGTCAAAGCACCATTTGTATCCCACGTCCCTTCTAGGATAAAGCAGGTCTTGCTGCTGCCTACTTCTTTGGGTGCTTGGGACACAGGAGCTGGTTGCTCTCGCTGGATAGCTGCAGCGCAGAGGTCCCACCGTGTAAGGCTACCGAATAAAAGTTCCTTACCAACACACATCCTTACTAAACACTATTTAGTCAACTTTCACATCCAATTCACATAAATAACTGGAGTGTCCTGAGCGTTAGGGGCAAGTATTGTTTTCTCAGGCAGTCTGGCCTGTGAAAATAACGGGAAGAGTCAAAACTGGTCCCATTCTATCTTCATTAATGCTGCCATTTGACTTCCAAGCAGAGACTTGAACCTGTCTTTAATTTGATGCCTGGTAAAACCATTTTTCCTGTGGACATTTGTGTTCACTTGATGTTAATTATGACCTTTAGGCATCAACACACACACATGCACAACAATCCCCTGGCAACGGCCTCTAAGCGCACAGACCGTGGTGTCAGCTTTCACATAAGGTATCTTCTCAAGACCTGGGAGGGACAAATCCAAGTGAATCACAGCCACAAATGAATTGCAATCACCTTGTTAGGAAAGGTCTAGTTAGACTCAATAGCAAAAGGGAAAAAAACAACAAAACCTAGAACCTCCCTTCTGTGGAGCTGGCAGCCCAGCAAGAACAGCAGCACAGCTCGCGGTGGCACCACTGAACGATGCGCTCGTTGGAGCTCTCATAACACATCCTGTAAGGGAAAACACTGCCCAGATAAAAGCCACAATGTTTTCAGAGCGCTCAGTGGCAGAAGCCAAGCAAGGCCACGATGAGAAACCCGAGTATCACATGACAAACAATTTAGATGCAAGTCTATGTGTTGTTTTCCTCATCTCCCCAGAGGTCAGCTGTGCAAGGCAGCTCGCTGACAAACAGCTCGGGGTAGCGCCTTCGTCCCAGCACACCAGCTGACAGATGGAGCAGCACTCACTGGATGCACAGGTTGCTTCCAAAGCACTTTCCCTGCTCAGCCCTGCCTGCTGACCCAGGAAAATGATTGACACAGCACAGGTCTGAAACACCAGAGATGGGCTAAGCACATCAACAATGCAAGTTTTCACAGGTCCTAACCCATAGATCCGCCAGGGTCTGCTAATCCCTCCACACATCCTGCCTCCACTCCATCTCTGAGTAACACAGCAGGCTTTCCAGAAGCAGAGGATGTGCTCCTGCTTGCCATAAGGGACAGGTGCCTCACAGCAAGTCCCAGCTAACCTCGAATGCAGCTTGCAAATTTGAGCCCATCTCACTGGAGCTGGTGTTTTGGGTTTACTCTGATGACAGTTCTTCAACCTGCACTCAATCACAGAGCCACATGCACCATCTTCATTCTCTGCATTCAAGAACGTACAGCTTCATATTTATTTCTTTCCCTTACAGCAAGAAAAATCATGGTAGAACACACGCTCTTCATTCAGTGAAACAAGATGGACTGATCTGACAAGGAGGTACCCTCCCACATCACCCACTGCCCATTGCTGTACATCTCTAGAATGTTTTCTTGGCCAACACATCAAACACATCAGACAGAGTACCTCTGTTTCCAAGCCACAGTCTAATGGAAGTCCTGAAATCATGCTGCTGTCCTGCTGCCCAGGAGTTGGGATAATAGACTTACATTGACCAGGTGGTGAGTGCTGGGAGGCTGGGATGGGCCTCAGTAGGAATCAACAAACCAGTTTATGTGGGTGTCCAGCTACTTACAGACAAGATAATGGTGCAAGAAAGTAACAGCATTAGCAGGTGACATTACAGCTAGGCTTTAGCAGGAGCTAAGCCACTCGCCCTGCAGTCGGTCTGAGCCTCCTAAAACCTGCCTCACCAGGGGGTCTCTTGAGTGAGCAGCCCCTCAGAGATCTGCCACCATACCAGGGCAGCTCCATACATCCCAGAGAAGGACCCAGGTTGGCCATCTTACACAAAAGCAACACACAAACAATTCCCCTCTCACTGCTTGGACTCCATAAAACCTAGAGAGCACTGAGGAGGACAGAGGGGCAAATCAGATGTCCTCTGGTGCCAAGGGGCAGCCAGCGGTGCAGCTCAGCTGTAGCTGTGCTCCCAGGCCTTGGAAACATCTCGTGGGAAAGCTCCTGCAAAGCAGCAGAGCGTTGCTGAGTCAGGGTGGTGAGTCCCAAAGGAAGGACAGGACACCAACTCGAGCGAGCAGCCAACACCTGTATGTTCTTCCAAACCTTTTCCTCCCTCTCCAGCACACATGGCTTCTTCATTTCTCACTTTGTGAGGACCTGGCTGCAGAACTCACCAGCAACTGGTCCTTGGGCCCATTTGCTGCGCACAAGAGGCAGCAGCAGTGCCACTCACCCTCCCTCCTGTGCATTGCACCCAGACACTGCAGGTGCAGCTGGTACCCTTCTGCATCCATCAACATCGTAAGTAACCCCCGCTGCTCCCACTGAGTCATAATTAGTAGCTCGTTTCTAATTGTGTTATGTGCGACTGGTCCACCAGACCCTCTCTGAGGAAGCGTACAGATACCTCATCTGTGTTTCTCCGTTCACTCATACGTGCTTCCAGATAAGCCAGATTAATACTGGTCTTTGGCCACCTCTCATCTCATCTCCATCCTGCATGTCTGGGGCATCATTTAGCTGCCATCCACAACGAATGCTTCGCCTGGAATATTCAGTCTCTTCCCGTAATCTAAACTCTTGCCCGAACACACATCAGAGCCTGAGGATGAACAGAGGCAGTTGAGTTGGCTTTGAGGACTAATGAGTCAAAGGTTTTGCCTTACAAACAGTAGCACCCCAGCGTTACAGCAGGCAGGCAGACCTGCGATGCTCTCGGTGGCCTGTCGTGCCACTGAGGCACAGCAATGCCGTGCTGCTGCACGCCACGGTTGCACACGGATGACTTAATGAGATGGCACTTAATGGTGACCGACACCTGCAGCTAAGACACGTGCTGAGGAGTGCTTCTAGCCACAGCAACAAGGTGCTCACAGCCAGTGCCCCCAGAGCTGCAGCCCTACCTGCTGCAAATCCACCAGCTCCATCAGGGCTCTGACAGTGGCAGTGCCATGAGGTCCTGTGGGTGCCACAGCCTCTTCCAGCCGCTGAGGCTTTCTTCAAGAGCCATGTTAATCCATGGGACAGGGATGGGACCAATCACCACAGTCACTGTAGCCCCCTCCTCCCCAGCCCTCACTGAAGTCTGTGCAGTCTTCTGCTGGTGGAAACCAACCGCACCAGTTACCAACTTGCTCCCTGCCCCAGCAGTCATTCACCACGGCTGCAGGGAGTAGTGCAGCACTCTGCCACTCCCCAGCCAGCACTCAGCCACACAGACCCCAAAACACGGCATCCACACACACAGATCCCACAACCCAGCATCTGCACACACACTCCGTGTCCATGCTCATTGACTTTTGCCCTCAAGAATTTGCCTCCCAACCCTATATGAACAACATATGAATAAGTTGCTGCTGCACAGTTTTAACAGAGAAAATGCCTCTAACACCACCGGTAACTCAGACTGATCTTTGCAGTCACTCCTTTTTCTTCCAGTGCCCATAGTAAGGCGGGGTGGAGCGTGCAGAGCCATCAACCGTCCGATGCAACACCGCCTCTCGTTCTCTTGTCTGCTGAGATTTTGATTTCTGCACGTTTTCTTGAAACTACTCGACAACTCTTTTCTGCAAAAGACATTTATTTACAAAATGCTTCAACTCATCACACAGAGTAGAAAATCTTCATTTAAAACATGACCTGTCTGACTGGGAGCATGTCCACACAGAACACTGCTGCAGAGGAACAGCTGGTGGGACAGCACTTCCACCACATCTCTGGTCTGCTCAGTCACATCGCGGTTACTGAACTCACACATGCCCCAACAGTATGTTAGAAAGGAAGCTATTTTTCAGGGAGCGGCTGCAGAAAGCATATGTGAGACTGCTCAGCCCAAGGCTGTGCAAAGGCACCCCGAGAGGACTGTGCTGGAAGAGTTGTCTTGAGCAGCACTCGCCATTTGGCCCTGGGAAACACATCCCAGAAGTGCTCACCGGGTGCCTGGGTCCTCACCTTGTGCTTGGTGGGGCAATGCCTTTGGGCTTCCATGCCAGCACAGGTTGGTGAGAGGAGCTGACGAGGGTGCCTGGTGTTTGCTCCCTTCCTATGTGCCCAAGCATTTTCACCCTTCACAATCCCCTTTCCCCTGCTAAGCACTGCCCTTGACGGGAAGCAAATCTCAGATTCATTGAATGATCATCTGGAAGAGCTCTCTCTGTGCATGAAATCTACCTGATATCCATTTGGGCAGAGGAATCTCACTAGGAGGAACTTCCAAATTTCTCAACGTGCTTTCGCTGTGAAGCTGCGTTATCCCTTTAAAAACAGAAAACAGAATGCATGACAAACAAAACAGCAGCAGAACAGCACCCTGGTTTAGCTCCTGCTGAGCTCAGGAGAGCAAGGGGGAAGTGGCTGATCCTTCTGGTCACACCAGAACATAAACTTTGGTAAAAAACATTCCTGATTTAAAATTCATCAGGTCTGTGAACAGCTGAACTAATCCAGTCTCTTCCAACGCTTCATAGAATCATTACAGATTGGAAGGGACCTCGAAAGATCATCCAGTCCAATGCACCTGCAACAGCAGGATCACCTAAACCAAGTCACACAGGAACCCGTCCAGTCGGGTCTTGAATATCTCCAGTGAGGGAGACTCCACAACCTCCCGGGGCAGCCTGTTCCAGTGCTCTGTCACCCTCACCGTGAAGAAGCTCCTTCTCAGGTTGATGTGGGCTGGATTCTTCCATGCACCACCTCTCTTTTCCAGGCCCAGCACCTAACACAGGTAGAGGTCACACTGCAGAGGGAAGATGCTGCCGAGGCCACTCTGAGCCACCCGTCCCTTCTTTGTTTGGGAGAGCTGCAGGAATTTAACACCTGTAAAGTGGCTGTTCTTCTGCCACGCTTGACCAAAGCTGCGGTCTGGTAGAAGCCAGAAGCTAAAGCATGTGGATAAGGTACCCCTGAGCACTGCTGAAACAGTGCCCGCAGAAGAAGGGAGCAGGTTTTGGCACAGCCCTCCCTGAACACGCCAGCTCACCTGCACTCTCCAGTAATGGAGGGACTTGGCAGACACTGATGCTACAGGACAAGGCAAATGCAGCTCCTGGGTGTTCTCCTGGGAGCACCATCTCTCAAAGGGGCTTTGGAGATGTGTAACCTAACCTGTGCCTTAGAAGGAAAACATCATCAGCCTTGCAGATCAGAGAATGACACAGGAAGGTAAATACCATAACGATTTGGGGCTTGGTGGCAGAGCTGGAAGGCAAACCCAGGTGGATTCACTTTTGTCCTTCCTCTGGCAGATGCCAATCCTTGCCAGGCCCTCAGAGGTTCTCTGATTTCTGGTTGCTAAAGCACACTGAACAGCTGCAAACAGCTGTACATCTTTCCTGCCATCACTTCCCTGGAAGTGATACAGACAGCATCACCCATTTGGGTGGGATGTCCAGCAAACTGGACCAGCACTGGGCCCAGAGAAGGCTGCTGTGCCCCTGCAAGGAGCCAAGCCTGTCATGAAAGACATCCTGAAAGGTCAGGCAGGCAGTGCCCTGTATGTTGCTGCTGTTGATGCTGATTATGGTTTTTTCATGTGTTCTCACTCAAGGCTGAATTTTTATTCTATCGACTGCTGCTTCTGCTTCCAGTGACTTCAAAGGGGCACAGATAAACCTTGGCTGCCAGCTCTGTGTTTGTGCAGGAGGGAGGGTCATGAAGCTCCAGCTGTGGGGTAGTGAGTGCCAATACCAGGTGCAGTCCTAGCTGTTTGGGGCAACCCAGAGTGTCCAAGGTTTTCTCCTCCCTGTATTTTGGCACAGAAATTCACACAGCATAACTTTGGCACCAGACAGGACACAGATGCTAAACATGGTGTGAAAGGTGTGTGCATGCATGCGGTGGGATTGCCAGTCAGCTGCTGTCTTCTGGTTCTGCAAACGCTTATGGAGTGAGGGCTGTCTGGCACCCCTTTCCACACGGGCACAGACAGCGAGCCCGTCTCCACGTAACGTTCATTTGTTTACAACATCAGAGAAGGGAGGAGGACTTGAAGATATTTTACCAGCAGCTCCTTTACAGACATTGCAGAAGCCTTTCAAATTCAGAAAATCAAGCTGTTTCTAGGTTTAAATGAAGCACCAAGAGGGAAGCCACTCACCCTTCGTGAAGCATCCTCTCCCTTTTGAGAGAGCTGCATTCCATAAGCTGATCCTTTACAACTGGTTCTGGGGTTAACAGTTTCCATCCTCCCTGACTGTGAATCCCAAAGGCCAAGTGCTGTTTCTCATTTAAACAAACCCATGATGAACTTAAGAAAGTAGCCCAGGAGGGAAAAAAAGTGAACATGCACGCTCACGCTGTTGATCTGGGCTTCGTGCCTGAAACACAAAAGACAACCCTCTCCAGACCTTGGTGAAGGCTAAATACACTCTCAGAGTCTACTGGAGAGATAAACAGGGTTTAGAGCTGAATCTGAGCAAGCATGGCAAGTTCTTCTGAAGTGCTGTTTAAGGCATCTGAGTTATAACCTTGGCAATAACACAATTCCTATTACAGCAGATCTTCTCTCAAGCTACTTACCCACTCCAATGCACCTTTATTCAAGTCTCACCGTTTACTTTCTGTGTTAAATCACTTTAAAAACATGGGTCAACGTTGTTTCATAGCTTTACTCTCTCAGTAATGTGCAACATTAACATAATAGTGTTATTAAGAAGTCAAAAATAACTTAACACAATAGCTATATAAGAATCTCCAATGGTCAAACCTTCAGCTATTACTGTTTGTTATGTTCATAAAATTAGCATATTTGTTAATCAAATTAATTTAAAAAGTAGCTTTTCAAAATAAAAGCAATGCTTAAATAAATATAGTCTGTTTTTTTAACCATAAAACACTTAGTCCTGTTAAAGGTAGCACAAATACTACACTCAAGCACAGTACTTCAACAGTTGAAAAGGATGTTGTGAGCATACATGAGCTGGACACTAGGAGGGACAAGGATGCATTGCTCCATGATGTTCCCCATCTCCTTTCTACAGCAGCACTAAGAGGCATCCAACTCTTAGCACTACCCTAAGTGTATCACACATTGTGGCATTTGCAAATGCTGCACAAGAGCAGTGACACCATTCTTCCCCCAAACCACTCCTCAACACTACATCTCTAGCAGTTCTGCAGCCTTGCTTCGAATTTCTAACACAGGATGGTTCTTAACCATGACAGTGCAAGGCCAGGGCCTGCTTGCATCATCCATCTGGCTTCAACACCCAGAGAGCAGCAAGTGAGACCTGATCTGTCACACCTTCTGCAGTATTGCTCACAGTCTGTGAAATCTGTAAGACCTACCTTCCAGCACTGGCACCATGGAGTGCCTCAGAACTTGTGTTCAGAGTTCATGATCAGCAGAGGACATCCACAGCTCCCCTCGTAACTACAGGGCTGACTAGCTTTGCTCATTACCACACAAATTTAATGCCTATCAGTAAAGACTGCCACTGTCCTGCAGATCTACCAGGTAGCAGTGACTTACTGGAATGAAATACACCAGCCACTTCTTAGGTAGGTCCGTGCTACCTGGGTGTATCCTGAAGAGCAGTTTGCTACGATTCCATGAAATACACATCTCAAACCTCATCCAGCTGGCAACTGTGTCCATTTAATGTCTTGTTTACTTGGTTTGAGTTGCTCATTAAAAATCAGGTTCCGGATCTGCAGCAAACCTCTGGTTTTGCCCTCACCAAGCAGCTGCCAGCGACACTCACTGTATTTTGTCTGTCTGCTTAAAGAGTGGGACAGCAATGCAACCCATAAGGTGAATGAGAAAAGCTGGAGAGTAAAACAAAGCACAAAATTGATACGAGCGCTCTCTAACTGTTTTGATCTTCAGAGCAAACAGGCCTGCTCAAAGATGACAAAGGAATAGATTAGCAAGTGGCTAATGTAATGCGTGGACCTGCACGTGCGCGCGCACGCACGCCTGCCTACGGACAGCGTGGCTTCATTAGAGATCTCACTACCCGAGTTTAACTGGGGTAAATTAACTGCATTAAAACACTGGTGCCGTGAGGATTTTAATACTATCAGCACCCGGCAGAGGGCAATCAATCCTGTGTGAATTTCTAAATGCTTTAAAAAAATAGTTTAGAGTTATCGAAATCTGCGACAAATGCAACAGCTCTGCCTCCCCTCACAGCCTCCCGTTCTCATCTCCCATGTCCTTCTCCTGTATCGCCTCCAGGCACCGCTTTGACTTGGCATCTGCATGCCCGCTTCCAGCTTTGCTCAGTCCACACGACAGGCATGCCAGCTGGATCTGCTTCATGTTCTCCAGGGCTTCATTCTTGGCGTTCTTCAGGAGATCTCCCTGGCCCTGAGGATGCACAGACAGACACAGGAGAGAGAGTCAGGGATCGCACATACTGCTCAGGACCCAACGTGGCAGTTCTGCACTCGTGTCTCTACCATATTGCTAGGTGCTACAGAACAGGTCCCAGGTCCCATCTCAAATCCTCTCTGCCCCTTGTGAATGCCAGTCCCCAGAAAAGGGACTGACACCCCTTCTGCACTAGCTCAGCAAGGACAGCAGCAGCCAGCGTGGTGGGCAGGGTGAGCAGGACAGGCAAAAGACTCCCCCTGCTCCCCTTAGGAGGCTGTTTAGATCTGGCCTACAGAAGCCCAATGTGCAGCAAAGTCACAGTGATACTTCCTTTTCCATACCTTGTGCCCTGGCATCAGATCCCACATCCCAATGGTTGCATGTCCCCAGCCAGAGACCCCTAAAGCTGGGAGAATCTGATTGCCCACTCCTCCTTACACCCAAATTCACCACTCAACCTTGTCCTTCCTTTAGCAGAGACAGGACAAGCCGCACACCTGTCCAAAACACAGCTACTGGCAAGCCATCCCAATCATTCTGTTTGGGACCTTTGAGCAGGTGGGTGGGAATGAGGGACTTCACGAGCAAAGGGCTGCCTCTGTGTGTTCTCAGAGCTCATAATGGTGAGGTGACTAACAGGATGTCAATCTAATTTGTAACTACCAGGAAAAATGTGTTAAATGGAATTTGCATGAAGGAGCTGGTGCTCAGAAATGCCAAAATGAATATTTATGCAATATTAGTATCTTAGCTGCAATGAAATGACAAGATGCTGGTGCTAGAGGGTATAAATAAACAAAAAGCCAGGAGATGCAGCTGGGGATTAAAATGCAGTATCAATAAGAACCTGAGCTGCTCTTCTCATGTCACCCAAAGCACAGCTCAAAGCTCACCACCCGCTGCAGCTGCTCAGGAGGAATAACTACTGACTGAAACGTCACATTCCCATCCCTGCAGCCTAACCCAGCCTCCTGTCAGCCATGGATGCTTCTTTTGGTCTCAGAGGAGACAAAGATGTTACAGCAGGACCTGGGACACAGCAGAGGGGCAACAGATTGCTCACTCTCCTTTGGTTTTCCAAAGCCAAGTGTTGGATGAGTCTCAGCATGACACCTTCCAACAGCAGGAGCATGCCTCAGTTCTCTTCCCCTGGAGCTAAAGGGAAGGATTTATCTCACATCGATGAGCAGAGTTCCCTTTTTGCTAGTGCCTGGCACTGGCCTTGCACCGCCTGAGTCCCCATAAAGAATGTTCACAATGAAGAAACAATGGTGGCTCACAAGTCCCACTGCACTGGTAAACACCACGTGGGAAACCACATCAGCCAGGGATGGCAGCCCGCACTTGCGAGTGTGATTGCCTCATCTCCTGGTGACAGAAATTTGTCCCTGATGAACAACACAAACTGGTACCCAGCTCTATTCTATTTGGCAGAAAGCTCCTTTGAAGAGATTTCTATCTCTGCAGCCTGACAGGTAGGGCAACACACAGACAAACAGCCTGGGATCCAGCAAGCAGACATGGTTTGGAAACAAAACCAAAATTTACGCAGCATATATTTCACATAAGTGCGATCTTGCTTTTGGAACAGAGGTTGAACTTATGGTGAAAGGTGCTAGGCAGAAATCCAGGAGCCCCAGAGCTGCCTCAGGCACCTAGCACACCCTGGTCTCCCTGTCTGCAAAGGAATCATACCAGTGCTACAGTGACAGGGACAGCACAAGCAAAGAGATCCAACAGCAGCGTCATAAATGATGAGATTATGTTATTAAAAAGGGTTCTTCAAGAACAAAATGTAGTTTCAAATGGTTTGTTCATAAGATGAAAGGAACCTGGCTACAGCGGGGCTGTAGTTGCTTTTCATTGTCGTGTACACGGGATGAAGACACCAGAGACTTTGCCAATGGGCAGATAAAATGAGTGTGATGATGTTCCGCAGCCTTGACTTCTCTACGTCAAAACCTGGCACTGTAAATTCATGCACAGGAACAGAAAAATCCTCTTAGCACAAGATGCAATTCCAAGTAGACAGTATCCCTAGAGCATCAAGAACAACCAAGCCCAAAACGTGCCAGACGCAACGCAACAGACATGTAAAATGACAACAGCGACAGCTAGCAGTGAAAGCCTAGTGTTTGGAAGCACCTGGTGTTCCTTTAGCTGGAGTGTCTAGCGAAGGAGCCCTAGAAGCCTGTCCTCTTCTCTCGCACAGTTGGCGTCTCCTGGGGCTTTGGGAGCTCTTCCCCACCCCCTGCACAGAGGAGGATTGCGCATCACGCAGCAGCACACAACATACCCAGCTCCACAAGCTGACACAAAAAGATCTTCAGCAGGGTCTGTGTCACCTTCACATCTCCTCTTCTTTCTCAGAGTTGGGGCAAAGCATGGAAATCATTCTCAGGGGATTGCCTGGGGACTTCTCCGAGAACCTCAGTTAAAGGAAGGTCTTTGGGATTTGACAGATCCCCACTGGGAGGATGAGAGCCCGATGTGCCCTGCCAAGAATCAAGTCTGAATTCCCCAGACGCCAAGGGACTTCACACCCTGTGAGCCACCCGCTCTTCCTCATGCATATTCTGATTTCACACAAACGTGTAACAAGGCGAGTCAGACTACAGATTTTGTCTGAGGCAATGCACAATATGTCTGAGAATACTTCCAATGTCATCAAGACATCCTTATTTTACAGTAATCTAAACCCAGAAACGGACTTACAGAACCACTGCCATTCCATTCACCTACAGACCATTCGATTTATGCCGCAGTCTCCTCGCATTATCTTTAAACAGCTGGTTCATCTGAGCAAGCTGAAGGAGCAGAAATTATTTTGAATCATGTGTCACGAGGAAATTAATGACAAAGCAGCCCTCTCCGACAAAGCTGTCATCATTGTAGAGACACCACAGGAGAAATGATCTGTGGGCATGCTCTGTTCGAAAAGCCATCTGTTTGCTTTGAGAAACTGGCTGCGAGTGCAATCCACTTAAGAAAAATGCCAGCAGAATTGTGTCAACACCTTAACGAACCTAGTAATGGATCGAGGCTGGAGTAAACTTTAAAAGTAGGGTTGTGTTGAAAGACCCTTCATAAATCAGCCACTGCGGTCATCTGTACACAGAGCAATCCTCTTGACCCACAGGAATAAAGCGTCTCCCGGGCAATGGCACATGATGACAGTCTACTCTGACATCTATCCGTCTATCTCCCTTCTGCTATTGATATCATCAGCCTTCCAGAGAATAAATACGTGTGAGGGAGATTAAATTCAGCACTTGGCAGGACCCCGAATTAAGCCAGAAAAGATGAATCTACCATTCTGCTTGAAAAGCCAGTCAAGGACTGTTTTTATTTAGGGTTGGGGGACATGAAAAGTGGGGTTTCAGACCCCCAACTACAGCTAACCACGAGCCTCAGCACAAATTAGCGCTGCGGTACAAATTACACAGCCTGTCAGGCAGAGGTGAGACTACAAGCCTTTATCCTGACAGGTTAATTCTGTTCAGAAAACACAGGTAACCTGTCGTGAGTTTACATATCGTTCCGTTTCAGTGACACCCCGTGAATGGCTTAAGAAGCATAAGCAGTTCTAGACAGACAGTGGTCATTCAGCTGGGATGGATTCTCTAAGTCTTTTTGCCCAAACAAACCCCAGAGTCTTCACAAGTCAGGATGACAGTTCATCAACAACGTGTACCTCCACACAAATGTAGACATACAGGCACTCTACAACACTGATCATAGAATGTGTTGGGCTGGAAGGGACCTTTAAAGGTCATCTAGTCCAGCCCTCCTGCAGTGAGCAGGGGCAGGTTTACTAGACCAGGTTGCTCTGAGCCCCATCAAGGCTGACCTTGAACGCCTTCAGGGATGGAGCTTCTACCACTTCTCTGTGCAACCTGCTCCAGCGTTTCCACTCACATTGTAAAGAATAGTTTTCTAACATCCAACCTACATCTACCCTGCTCTAGTTTAAAGCTGTTGCCTTTTGTCCTGCCACTGCACACCCCTGTGAACAGACCCTCACCAGCTTTCTGCATGCTCCCTTCAGGAACTGGAAGGTCACTACAAGGTCTCCCCAGAACCTTCTCTTCTCCACACTGAACAACTCCAACTCTCTCAGCCTGTTCTCATAAGAGAGTTGCTCTAGGCCTCTGATAATTTTTCTGGCCCTCCTTTGGACCCGCTCCAACAAGTCCACATTCTTCTTGTGGTGAGGGCTCCATAGCTAGACGCTACTCCAGATGAGGTCTCTCCAGGCCAGAGCAGAATTTCTTTTGATGCAGCCCAGGATGCAATTTGCCTTCTGGGCTGCAATTGCACAGTGGTGGACCATGTCCAGCTTTTCATTCAACAACACCTCCAAATTCCTCTCTATGGGGCTGCTCTCTAGCACATCAGCATCCCAGCCAGTATCAATAATGAGGATATACTCAATAATTGATTTCACAACCACTACTTCTAGTCTGTGCTTTCCAGGAAACACCCTGTGACACATCTCAAGCACCACACTCAGTTTTGGGCACCTCAAAGCATGAAAGACTTTGAGGTGCTGGAGTGGGCCCAGAGAAGGGCAACAAGGTTAGTAAAAGGTCTGGAAAACAAGAGGACTGTCTGAGGGAGCTGGGGGCTGTTTAGTCTGAAGAAGAGGAGGCTCAGAGGAGACTTTACTGCTGTCTACAAGTACCTGAAAAGAGTTTGTAGTGAGGCAGCTGTTGGTCTCTTCTCACATGGAACAAGTGATAGGAAAAGAGGAAATGGCCTCAAGTTCTGCCATGGGAGGTTTAGGTTAGACATAAGGAAAAGCCAATTTATTGAATGGCTCATCAGGTCTTGGAACAGGCTGCCCAGGGATGGGGCTGAATTGCCATCCCTGAACAGGTTTCAAAGTTGTGTAGACCTGGAGCTTAGGGACATGGTTTGGAGGTGGGCTTGGTTCAGTTAACTTAATGGTTGGATATTACGATCTTGAAGGTCTTTTCTAACCTAAATCCTTCTGTGGTTCTATGCAGGTCTTGATGCACTGCTTGTTCTACACACCTAGCAGGACTGGGGAGCTTAGCTATCATACAAGCGAGATCTGAAGCCCCGACACCGGCACCGTGAGACCACTTAGAAGTCAACTGCCCTGACGGGCTGCCCCACACCAGCACCTGGCTTTACTGCTGGGGGAAGTGTTGAGCAGCTGAGTTTTCCCAGCATTCAGAACTGGCCTTGTTGTCACGAAGGCTGAAACAGTGGCTGCAAAGGTTGTTTTGTAATCTGCTGCTCGCTAAGGCAGACAGCTGCTTACTCCTGGCAGACTCATTCTTTGACACCAGCTTATGGGCACTTTCCTCTTCACTCCTCAAGGGCTGAGTAAACAAACAGTAAATAACAGAGGTCTCACTGCCTGTGCCACCTCACTCTCATTTGCTCCACACTTTAGAAATAATGTGAGTAAGGTAATGGCACCAACAGCCTGTGCCAAGAGACTCGGAGAGCAGAAATGCTGGAGAGCTGTTGTGATACTGGGGTACTCTGTGTGAAGGCAGCATTTACCACAAGGGGTCCTTTCTCAAAGCATCAAAGTGGGACTCAAATTGTGTTTAATATTAATAAGGAGACACACAATTAAATGACTGTGCATGGCTTTGAGAATGTAATCCCAAGGAGGAAATAACTGAGGAAATTATTCCATTGCTATGTTCCACTTATTGCAAAAGGCAGATATTTCCCCCACGTCTCCTTCATATTTACATGTGGGAACAATTCAGATGATTCTCACTACGAAAGATCCACATTTCAGAACAGAGTACTCCCAAAACACACAAAGTATTCCTGTAGCAGTGCAGACTTTCAAAACCCACCCTTCTCATTCTGACTGCCTAGAGTTTGTCAAGAGCTTTGCTTTCGTCTCTGTGGTGAGAGATGTCAGCATGAGAAATTACTGCACACAAAGAGTATACACAAATCATATAATCACTTTGTGCACGCTGAAAAATCAAGGACTGAAAAAATTGTAACACCCCACAGAAAAGGCAGAGGCCAAAAGTGACTTGCCAATTTATGTTAAACCCTTGCACAGCAGAAACGAATTGTCAGGACAGTGATGAACGTATAGGATGCACTAAAATGGCTCTCTTTGTGGTACCAGTGCATCAGGGGTTTGGGGGGGGAGCTTCCCATCTACCCAATTCTACCAGCATGAGATTTGCCAGTGAATAAACCAGGTGATCCAACTGAGTCCTCGCTGGGGCATTTGTCAGCATTTGCTAGTAATTTCAGATGCCAAGTAGAGCATCTCGTTTTGGTGTATCAGTGTGGTACTGACACATTCTCTCCCATTTCCCAAAGCAAGATCTAGCAAAGACTTGCAGGAACGAAACAGATCTGAGAATCAATGATATCACATAAAGAATAGGTCTGAAAGAAAAACAGGGAATCATGAACAAAAAAATACACACCCTGGGACAGGCAGTGACTGTTACATGAACTCCTAACTTCATCCTTTCTCCATTTGCTGGCTCCAGGCTTCCCTGCCTGTCTCTCACTACACAAGGGTCTCAGAAGGGTCAGAGAGCGGAAGGCAACTCAGTCTTGTTGCCCAGTAACAGCACCAAGAGCACAGAACCAGCCTTGGCTGCACTGTATTTCCCAAATGTTTCACAGGGAAATAATACCTGTTCACACCTGACACTTGCACAAGTCTCAGGAATGAAGCTACACCTGTGAGCAGCACTGGCAGCCTTGAGGGCAATCACCAACCTGCCAAGACACACAGCCCTAAGCTGCTGCACCCCAGTCAGCAGTCTCCTGCCAGTAGGCACCTAACTGAAGGACAACTGCTGGATGAGGAGATAAGGGGTAACTGTCTCTGCAAATAGTGTTCACAAAGCACTGTCTCTTTTCCATTGCAGTTGGTTGTAGAATCAAGAGAAAAACCCCTAAATTACTCCAGGTGGTTGGTAAAATTAATGCAGCAAAGTGAATCTTAAAAGCAACCTGGCCAGAAGCTCCCAGTATGAAAGCTCTCAGCTGCTGCAGGGAAAGCGAGCAGGAGTCAGCATTTTGGCCCCTGCACAAAGCCCACTTGGCCCTGGCTTGCCCTGAGCACCGACCAGTTCTGAGGCACAGATCTGTGCAGATGAATCTGTAGCTCTATCATGACTGCTCACTGGAGCCACGGCTGGACCACTCTGCTCTACTGGACTGCACAGGGATACAACTAGTTCCCTACTCCTGCTGGCTACATTATTTCTGATACAAGCCAGGTTGCTGTTGGCCTTCCTGGCCACCTGATCACACTGCTGGCTCATATGTAGCTAATGATCAGTCAATAGCCCCAGGTCTCTTTCAGCCAAGAGGCTTTCCAGCAACTCTCCCACAAAACCCGTAGTGTTGCATAGGGTTGTTGTGACCCAGGTGCAGGACCTGGCACTTAGCCTTGTTGAAGCTCATAAGGTTGGCCTATGAGCCATCAATCCAGTCTGCCCAGATCCCTCTAGAGAGCCTCTTTGCCTTCAAACAGATCAACACATCCATCCAACCTGATGTTCTCTGCAAACTTACTGAGTGTGCACTCAATCCCTTTGTCCAAATCCTCAAGAAAGATATTGAACAGGAGTTGCCCCAATACTGAGCCCTGGAGGACACCAACTGTGACCAGTAACCAGCTGCATTTCACTCCATGCGCCACCACCACTCTTTGGGTCTGGCCATCCAGCCAGTGTTTAACCCAGCAGAGTGTATCCAGAGACACAGCCACATGCAGCCTGGAGGGTGGAAATGAACAAAAGGCTTTCCTCACGCAAGAAGAACCTCACAACCAGTCACACAATTAGCAAGGAAGCAAATATTTAGAAAAACTTTGTATGCTGGCCACTAGCCTTGCCAGTGCATGGACATTGCTGCCTCATGCAGCCATGGCAACTTAGGAAAGAGGGGCTGTGTTTGTAATTCTGTTAGTTTGCCTAACGAAATAAAGGCTAAGGCCATACACAGGCAGCCAGCTTGCTCCCTGAAACACAGTCAAGCGCCGTCCCCATCCCTCCTGGCCCTAGACCAAGGTCTGAGGAGGAATTAAAGTCAAGCATCTGCGTGAATACCTAACTGGCAAAAGCACTCGTGTCGCAGTGTTCCCTATTGATCTTTGATAACAGAACTCTCCACTGAAACCCATGGGCTCTCACAAATCAATTGCGCTGTATGTCTACTAATCTATTCCCTCAATAAGGCATTTTACATATAAAAAGAGTAGGCTTTTTTCTTTTTTTTTTTTTTAAATAAAAGCCTCTTGCTTCTCTCTCATCTGGGTGTTTAAATTAAATTACCTTATATCAGGCTGTCAAAAGCGATGAATGTGAACACTGACTGTCCGTAACTGCGCTGCAGCAGGAATTTGCTTCCACAAATAATGCCATTAATTTTATGTTAGCCATGTTAGCTCAGCTGCTTGTGTGTCTCTCGGGCACTACATCTAGCAGACAGTTTGCAGGCACAGCCACAGATGTATGAAACTCTTGCTGTCAAACCCTCCACACTAACAGCCTGCCTTTTTTCTGGTGAATAGTTCAAAATCAAAGAGCACACTGAGAGCCCAGGAGCGCACAATCAATACTAAAAAACCCCATAGAACTGAGGAAATAGAGGCACTGCTTATTTTTGATACCTGGTCACAAGATGAAAATCAAAGTCATATGTCCAGGCATTTGTTTCTTACTCCTCTTTTGGTCACAAAACCTAATTTCCCACATACACCACCACCATCTGGTAATTTCAGTAAGGTCCAGAGAGTCCCAGGAAAAACAAAACAAGGGAAAGAAAAATGAGGCAGAAAGCACAGAATGTCCTTGCATTTCATTTTTCTTAGTAAAAGGACCAGTTGCAGGAAAATATGTGTTTTGCAGCTAACAGAATACCTGTGCAAAGCAACTCCTGAGCAAAACACTTGGGTGGGAAGAGCTGACACACCTCCACTTCTCTGCTCTCCAGTGTCCCTTGTGTTGACTCACAGCTGCCCAGCTCACATCAAAAGTGTGTCCTTTATCAAAAGTGCTGACAGGAAAATGTCCCTTAAGTTTTGAGAGAGGGCTCATTAACCATCTCTGAGGTAGTTCTGGGTTGACTGAAGACAATAGGCACCTGTGCTGGTTGGAAGGGGCTGCTTTGAGCAGGGAGGAGTGTTACAGGACATGCAGCACAAACACAGCCCTCCTTAGACTACTGCTTGGGACAACAGGTTAAAAAAATAAACCTGCAACTCTGCTTAATCCCAACTGAAATAACGTTATTAGGACGAAATGGAATCATGCCAGTGAGACCACAGAGTTTCTGGGCAGGTGATAGCACATACTCATGCAGCATGTGCTCCTGTGCACAGCTCCTTCCTCTGAGTAACTGCCTAGCACAAACATAAATTTCATAGAAACTACAGAGTTTGCAAATCCTCCTGCTGCAGCAGCAGCTGGTGAACATCCCCAGCTGACTGGGGCATGGGAATCTCCAGACACCACTGGAGCTCCTCTCTGTCCCCTGCAGTTTGGCTTCTCTCTTCCTGGGGTTCTGTGGGTGGTTGGGTTTTAACCTGCTCACAAGCAACACAAACTGCTAACAACTGTATAACAAAACAGAAAGCTTTAAACTGAGAACAAAACCTCCAAGTCACGTGAAAGATTAAGTGAAGAAAGAAGAAAATAACACAAAACACTCTAACTGCTAGGAGGGAATGGGGTTTTACAAGATCCCTAAGCAAATGTTCTGACCCACCTCATCCGTGTTGGCTGGGACATTCCCTGTCCAGAGACCAGCCCTGTAATTCTGGTCCCCTAAAAGGTAGGTTTGCTGGTGTGACTGATCAGTGAGCTCAGGAAATGCAGAGCTGAGCCACCCTCAGGTCAGAGAGGCTGTGTGGGCACAGCAGCCATGGGCCCTGTGTGCTAACAGAGTTTGTTTCCCTTGGGAGAACCCCAGCCTGCCCTTCCCTGTGGTGATGTGAAACCAAGTACAAACAGGAGCAGCCACAGTTATTTTTTGTAAGCAGCAACTGACCCAGCAGGCAAAGAGCTACCAACACAGTGCGACTCGGAGGGAAGGAGGAAAACTGGATGTCAGAACCCTTTGTGAAGGATGGGAATGGAGATGCACAGCAAACCAGGTGAGCCAAGCGAAGTGGTGCGGCCCGGGAAGTGTAGTGTTCATCTACACGTGCATTGCTGCAAAGTGTCAATGAAGGAAAGTGAACAAGAATCACAGAATTACAGAAACAAGCATGATTTCCAACCTGTTGTGATGCCATGCCACATAAAATTAGAGGCTTTTTGGCAAAACTGAACTCAATTTTTAAGCGTGACACAGAGGACTACAGTAGTATCCCCACTGTTACTGGGGTTGGTTGGAGATGGAGCTGCTCAGCTTCAGACCACTGAGACACCCTCTGAAGGAAACTGCTGCTCTCCTGATGCTGCTGGCAGCCTCCAGTCTTCCCCCATTCATCCCAGACTGCTCCATTAGGCCCCTCAGGCTGAGCTGTGTGACTCCCACCACCGTTGTCACTGCTTGAAAAGGTAATACATTTTACAGGTACTCTTCAGTGCCTTCACCTGGCTCTGCTCCTCCTTCTCGCTGCTAGGGACACCAGCGCCACCAAGTCACCAGTGTAAGGGAGCAGCAGCCAAGGTGACACAGAGCTCTTAACCCCAGCTACCATCACTGCCTGGTCAGTCAGCTCAGAGCGGCTGCAGCACATCAGTAAAGCTCCTCCTGCAATAAGGGACCTATGTCTGATATGTAACACAAAGGATTCTGATGAAAACAATACTACACCGGCCTGTTTAACTTACTCCTCCAAGTCTGTTGTGACCTCCCAGTTTGCTCTTTGACATTCATAGCCCATCTGACATAAGCATGCCATCAGCAAGAGAACTCTAGCTCTTTCTCAGCTTTTTTTTCCACAAACCATGCCATGCCAGCCAATCACTGTCTGCTGGACAGTTCAGCTCTCCTGACTCCTGTACTCACTCACACCAGCAGAGAAGACACAATGAGCCCGCAATGTGCACTTGTTGGCCAAAAAGAGTAACAGCATCCTACCTTTAATCAGAATGGCGTTGGCTAGTAGACCGAGAGAAGTCCTCCTCATCCTCTACTCTGTGCTAATGAAACAACATGTGGAATATTGTGTCCAGTTCTGGGCCCCTCAGTTGAAGGAGGACACAGAACTGCTGGAGAGAGTCCAGAGCAGAGCCAGAAAGATGTTGAAGAGAGTGGAACATCTCTCTTATGAGGAAAGGCTGAGGGAGTGTGTCTCTCTAGATTGGAAAAAAAGGGGACTGAGGGATGACTTCATCAATGTTTATAAATATGTGAGGGCAGGTGTCAGGAGGATGGAGTCAGGCTCTTCACAGTGTCATCTAATGATAGAACAAGGGGCAATGGGTACAAGGTGGAACATAGGAGGTTCCACATCAATATGAGAAGGAACTTCTTCCCAGTGAGGGTGACAGAGCACTGGAAGAGGCTTCCCAATGGGTTATGGAGTCTCCTTCTCTGGAGACATTTAAAATCCACCTGGACATTTTCCTATGCGACTTGATCTAGTTGATCCTGCTGTGGCAGGGGTTTGGACTACATAATCTTTTGAGGTCCATTCCAATCCCTAATGTTCTGTGACTCTGTGAGAACATGCTAAAGGTCCTGGCTAGCAATGGTATCACACACATCCAATACATGAAGAGAGGATTCCTATCTGTGCTTGTGAGGGAGAGGGGGACTTGGAATTCTTGGAGATACTGTAGTCCCTAAGTGAAGCAAGTACAAGTCATTTGGTTATAAAGTTGGTTACTGGATTCAACTGAGGCTACTGCAACAGCACAGGAGGAAGCTTTGATGGAGCAGCCGAGGTCCCCCAGGCAATTCACTAGATTAGACACCCATTCCCCCACCCCGGGGAGGGTAGGAATTCCACATCCCCCCACTTCCCCTTCCAGTTTTGTCGATGCTGGCACATAATTCACATAACAAAAGGGATAGTCAACTCCCCATTATTTATAAGCTCTGGGAAACTGTATCTGACCTGCCACCAGGAGCTGCAGCAATCTCAAAAGATACCACTGAGTAAGTTTTAGAAGACACAAAACCCCTTGGCACACACCAGTGTTCACAGTCAAACCAAACTGTTCCAGGCTAGCACCTGTTTACAGCTCCCAGGGAGTGGCTCATTCCAGATTTAACAGTGTGCAAATGCTGGAGAGAAAAAACATAGAAGTGATTCTCCTCTCTTACTGTTCCCAACATGGGTGAAGCAGTACTCCAGGCTCTCCCTGATATTCCAGAGCCCTACACAGTGTCAGAAAAAATTCCAGGGGGTGATGGCTTCACGCAGCAGCTGCCTCTGGGTCCATGCTGCCATGGACCACCTAGAAATGGAGCCCTTTGCTCAGATGCAGGCTCCCTTGTAGGAGCAGCTCCCCTGTGCCACAAAGACTCGCATCTAAAAGAACCAGGAGTTTGAGTGTAGGAACACAAATGCACCGGGTAAAACTCCTCCAGAGCCTATGGGTTACCGTGACTCAGCTCAGCACTGAGCTGACACACAGGAGCTTGACAAAGCTGGAGGAAAACAAAGGGAGTTTTCTCTACCTATATTTCACTAGCCCTGAAGCAGACACAGCTCTGCTGGATCTTTACCAGGACACAAGACGCTGATTCACAACGGCATTCGGCAGTTTAAAGCATGAGGAAGACAAAACTTGCTGGCAAGCAGCATCAGCGTCAGAAGCAGCAATGCGTGCGGGCTGGGGAGGGGTGAGATGAGCACAGCAAAAGCAAATTCTAGGTTGTAAGGTGAATTTACTAAACAATAGAGATTAAAATACCAATGATTTTAAAATACAAGCTGTTTTTGCAATAATAAACAAACACACAACCAAACCTCTCTTCTCATATCCTATTTAAGGGGCACCAGGGATCCTCCAAGCTACGTACAGATCGAACAGGGGTTGTCTGAGCAGTACTGCCTCTGAGTCCAAGAACAATCATCCACATATCCCCCACTAGTGCCAGGTGAAGTGGCAGAATCACTGCCTGGGGCACAAGCTCGGTGCCACCCCACGGGCCAGGAAAGGACCTGGAGGAAAGGAGGCTGCAGCCACTCCAATATACTGCCTTGCTGCATGTGGCAGGGCTGGCGGCTCAGCTTGGGTTCTCATGCAATCTTTGACAACTCACAGAGGCAGCTGCTCCTGTTCTTTCTTTCTTTGTTAGTGCAGCCATTGACAGATAAAAGCAAGAAATATGTGAACTTCTGCTGAAACTTCTACTTTCATTAAAGCCCTTTTAATTCCTCTGAAGGAGGTTGTGTTGTCAGATTGGCACAAACAAGATTCCCAGCCTCCATGTCTTCCAGGTTGTGTTAATTAACTCCACCATACGGCAGCCTTTGATATCTGTGTCTGGGATGAATTGTCACCATTGCAGAGGAGGGGAAGGTGCCAGAAGTTGCTGAAGTTTTAACACCACTTGCAGTTCCTGCCTTCACTGTCTACTCTTCTTTGGGACAGGAGATGGCACTGATCCATCTTTTGCACCCAAGCAGTCTTCCTCTAGTAGAGAACCACCTACAAACATTGTTCCACAAGTCATCCCTCTGCAACCTCTCCCCACCTCCCAGTCCCTAGTACTACTACTCATTTGCCAGCTCAGTTCTGCTGAGGCACACACACCTGCAGCAGCAGCTCCTTGCCCTCAAAAGATGAGCACCTTCAAGAAACTTGTAGCTCTACCTGCTGGTTTTTCAAATAACCTGCTTATAGGTAATAATCTTGTTACTGTTCAGAGCAGCACCTGGAGCAAACTTTCTTTGTGTTCACACACCATCACCTGAGTATTCTCAACTCCTTTTCCAGTTCATCCGGTCTTTGGATGACCAGCCATCCCACATCCTTGAAAGAAGCTGTCCTTCACACCCAGGTGCCAAAGTCTCTGCCAGGTTAGTAGAGAAGAGAGAGGACTGCTGGGGCCCAGGCTGTGATGGTGTTTGCCCCACAGCTTGAGCCCAGCAGTGCCTTATCCCACTCAGCTATTCCAGGCTACAGTCAGCATGAGCACAGAGCAGTTAGCTCATATGAACAACAGCACAGGTAGAGTCAGTTGTAGAGTCGTGAGAAGTTCAGCCCAGATTAAGAATGGGGGAGAACTGGGGACACAGGTGAGACCAAGAGTGTGGTGGTTTTCCCACTGCTTTGGCATGGTTTAGGTGATACACACATTCGGGTGAAACAGAAGGGAGGGGGATTTGAGGCCTGGGAGGAGAGAGAAAAGACCAAGAAAACAGTGGGGTGCAGGACAGCCAACCAAGCAGAGGACTGCACTGAGCTGCCAGCCTACGCAGGGAGAGTTAGACATCTATTTTTGGCAGACCAGCACTATTTAAACATCTTGACAAGCTTCCACTTGTGAAGCGACGCTAACGTTGTTTTTCTGCACGCAGCATCTCGGCGTGCCAACCCTGTGATGGGCTCAAAGCCCATGCGATCGAGGTGGCCTTGGCACAAGGGGTGCCAGGCACAGCAACCCCACATACCCCTGGTCTTGTCTCCCAGCACCACGACTGCGACACAATGCACTTTACCCCGTGTTCACTGCCAGCAGCTTGGCGCTGGATCCATGGCTTCTGGCAAATTGTCACAGCATTCAAAGCAAAAGACACATCACAAGATGCTTGTCATCCTTATCTGGCTTGTTTTAGTCAAATAAAAGAAAAATGGGCAAAGACAAGATATCACTTATGGGTTTTTGTACCACATCTCTCTCCTCTAATCTCTTCTTTTGGTCCTGGAGTTCCTGTTGTTCCACACGTATATAGTGGTGGCCTCTCTCACCTCAAATGTACTACGAGCACTTGTGTTTGCACATATACACACCCACTCCAGTGGAACTGGGGGAACATTAACATCTGAAATGCATAGCTTTGGAATCTGGTTATCATAACACATCCACCCCAAAAAAACAGTTCACACCACAGGACTGCACCTCGCAGCAGTTTTTCCTAAAGCTGCTCTCACAAAAGACCTCTGGGAGCAGAGCTCTGGCACTGAAGGAAGAAGAGAGAAATGGCAGAGACCCACATTTCTGTTTGGATGACCCTGGCCACCAGGTGTTTTCCCAAAAGCCAAGGAACACCAGATCTCTGGGTCCCCTGGACCCTGGGTGTCACCATGGATAACACCACAGCCTCATGCCAAGCACCTGCTCCCCATCTGAGCAGGACTTTGATCCAAGTCAGCTAGATATTCAGTTTGATCCTGCCTGGGGCAGCAGAAGGAACTACACAGACTCTCGTAGGCCCTTCCAGTCCTACTTGCCTTGCACCCAGATTGCTGTTAAATCAGACTGCTGGAGAACAGTCTGAAAACACTGTGTGCACCCTTAACGAGCAGAAACTATTAATTAGGTTTGGTCCTGGTGGGGCTGGGAGGAGAGGAGGTGAGTGCTCACAGGAGGAATCACAAGCACCAGGTGAGTGGAGGTAGATCCCTGTGCCTGGACAGTTAAGCACCAACTGTGCCTGATCCAAATGACTCCCAATTCCTACCAGTCAGTGAAGCATGCTTGCTGTGACATTAGTGGATGAAACTCCAGAAGTAACTGACTAGTATGGGACAAAGCCTCTCCTCTTCATCAAGCCACCCCGGGACTTCACTCCCCAACACATCTTCAGAAACTCACAGTATCGTGAAGAAGCAAGAGTTGAACCCTGGTGACCATTGCTCTCCTTTGCCCCATTGGTCCCCATTGTTGCCAATACTTGCAGATTTAAGATCACTTGGGTAGCCTTCATGTATATTTTAAACACACAAGAATATTTAATTTGCTCTAAATCCAACACACATCTTGAAATTTTCCTTGGCCAGGGAAACAGATCTTTTCAGAAACAACACTGGGGCTTCAAAAGCTCACAGGGGAGCAGCCAGGTGCCCAATGAGGGCACACTGTACTTGAGACTGCTCAGTACCCCTTCCCTGGAGCAATGCTCGGCAGCATGGCTGATAGCCAAGAAAAACAACATATCCCTGATGATTAACTAGTACCACTGAGAGACTGGGATTGCACTCCTTTCACCCTGATGCACACTGCTGAAGTAACTTGAGAAGTTTCCATCACCAGGTAGAACTGGCAAAATCCACTGAGACCAAGTGTCTCCTAAGGAACTCTGATTACAGGCAGGAACTGGCTGCATCTGATGAGGTACCTCCAAAGTCTTCGCACACTTAGTAGGGAAAAGCCTAAATCTATGTCCTTCCTTATTTCCCCTCTACTTTTAATACACAGCTTTAAGCTAAGCAGGCTGGTATTTGTAAGACTAACTGGATGCTGACCATGCTGGACCTTCTCAACTTCTCTTTAGCACTCCCTTGGAAAGCCAGCTGCTTCATGCTAGTGTTTTTTCAGCCTTTCAGTTCACTTGTAATAGACCAACCTGATCTAGTTACTATGTGAATAATCAGAGCAGCTCTGCATTTCTTCATTTGTTTGTAAAAATCTGTCACTCCATCACAGGCCATCAGGCTTGGCCAATCCCAGGTCTCCGAGTAAAGCAACAAGTGCTCAGAGGTAGCCAGGGCACACAGTCTGAAGAGATGCACCAGCCTGAAACACCACTTTGAGCTGCATCCGCAAAGAAAATGCAAGCCATGAGGACACTAGACAGAAGGAGAGGCATTTAACCTCTCCAGAAAAGAGCCTTTGGGATAATCACAACAATCAAAACATATTTACCTGGGGAGAGATGGGATAATACATGATCCCTGAGGTTAAAGCCAAGCATGAAGGCTCCGTGCCACACAGACCACTCTTGCTGGACTATCGCTGTCACAAGATGACCACAAATCACAAGCATTTGTTGCTAAGACACTATAGCTTCTATTTCATCTGTTTTTGCAGTTCCAGTTTCACTAATCAAGCACTGATGTGCTTATGTCCACAGAATTATGTGGGGGAAAGGAGACATGCTGTATAGAAGGAATTTTTCAGGGGCATGGGAAATCCTAAATGACACCGACAGGGAAAGAAGTATCTGGTATCTGGAACGCAGAAGCTTTACAGAAGCCAGTGGATGCACTGAGCTCTCACCTAGGATCAAGGTAGTGTAAACTGTCATGCCAGTCCTTTGGCAGCAATTGCACAACATGTGAACATCCGCAAGACTCTGCTGTGCTGCCTTGCTGTCCACCCTGCACATGCCAATTAGCAAAGCTATGCTTCTTGCCTAACTGCAGGAAGAAGGACTGACATGAAAAGTCCCAAACAGATCTTACCTACGAGACAGCTTCGGAGCACTGTGGAGTATCCATTGAGAACCACTCCCACAGTGCACTACAGCAACCCTTAAATTAAGGCTGTGAATGGAGCCAGTTCTTCCCAAGATCAGCAGCAACCCTGTGTGACACCATCGTGCAAAAGGTGCTTTAGAATAACAATCACTGACCAAGATGCTGCTTTTTTTTCCATAAAGAAAAAAAATATCTGGTAGTGATGCTAAATTCATCTCAGTTTAGGTGAAGTCAGATAGTCTGTATGCACATCTGTCACAAGGCTGGCTTTTATCTCTCCAAGTAGACCCAAAGAGCAAGTCTGGGGCTCTGTTACCCAAGCGAAGGAGGTCTGCATGCTGCGGGTCTCCCGGGCAACTTAAGGCTGATTGCCACAAATTAGTGTGTTGAAGAAACAGGTCATAGTTTTATCTGAGTGTGTTTGGTGCTAGTGTTTGATCAGGGTTTTGTTTTGGTTGTTGGGTATATGATTTGACTCTGTGATCTGGGAGGTCCTTTCCAGCCACGAATGGTCTCTGATGACCCTGCAAAAGAGCTGTTTGTGCAGTTTTGCCGCATAGAGCTGCTCATACCAGACGTGATCACGACTGCATCACAAAATTGTGGTTTTCTCCCCTGAAGAGTGAACTGCATTTGCAGTGTAGTAATTGTATGCCTTCTGCCTTCAACAGTCTCTCTCCATACTCCTAATCAGCATTAATTTAAATGCAGGGCAATTAGCAGATACACTCACGGACAGGTGCTGAAATGAACCCTGAAGGAAATTTTCCTTCTGCTCTGGATGTGTTAGGGCTCTTTCCAACTCCATGACATTGAAGCACACATCCCCTGCTACTTGTGCACATTGCAAGTTGCTTTTGGGTGTATATCTGGTGAGGAACTCTGTGAAAGAGCCCTTGCATCAGCTGACATCCTGGGACGCCACTGAAGGGAAAAGCACCAGGGGCATTGCAGGGAGATGCTGACAAAGAGGACAACCTGCTTAATGGGAGCTGGAGGGGGGTAGCAGCATGGAAAGAAGCAAGGGGAAATCAGAGTGTGATCTGATCGTAAAGAGGTGGGAAATGAGGCTGTGAAAGAAGGTGTGAGCTGAATGCTAACAACCTCGAAGCTTGGCTCAGGTCTGCTCCTTGCCTTCTGCTGTGGCTGTAACCAGATCCTCTCCTCTTTCCATCTCTGACTCTGTCTGAGTCACTCCACCCAGGCTCAGACACGCAGCTACCACAACAGTCTGTGGTAGTGCTGGTCAGAGCTGAACCAGAGGTTAAAGCTCAGTGAGTAATGTCATTACCATTGTGTCTCACTACCAGCCAGGATGGAGGAACGAAAACCCCTGTTTTAGCTGTGTAGAGAGCGCTTCACTTTTGGAACATAAGCCTGACCGCTGCAGGATCTACAATACTCCTCATGGGGTTTTTTCATGACAGCCCCTGCAGCCCCATCCCTTTCCAAAGAGATGCTCTAGTTCTCATTTTAAAAGCCAAGTATCTGAGACATGGTGACCTCAGATAGGTCATGTTCAGGGTCGGTGTGGGGCAGAACAGACAACCAAAACCAGCTCCCTGAGTATACAAACCACAAGCTGTCTTTCCTCTTTTACTCAGGCTTAGAGAGATTCCCTCCCACAGCTTCCAAACCAGAGATGTAATTAGAGGTATTTGATGATTCTTAATAAACTGAAGTAATTAATACATTAAAAAAAAAAGAAAACCACTTTGGATTGATGAGCAAAAGGTGCAAAGGTTTGGTTATGAAGTTAATAGAGGACACAAGGAGGTGCTCTCTGCGCTTACCTTCAGCACTGTGATATTCCATGCAAAACTCTCGATGGCTTTGCTTAATTTTCTTCCTTTCAAGCCTTCCTTTGTCCCAAGGTTATGAAGCTCTTCGTGGAATTCCATTCCTAAAAATACAGATCACTACATCATCCAGTGCACAACTGTTTTCCCCTATAATGCTCATTTTCAGTTCCACAGCCGATATTTTCCTACAGCTTCTTTCTGTATTTCCCCCCCTTTCCTTGCCATGACTCCATCCTGGAGAGCATCTTCCAGTTGATAGAGCCATGTACAATGCTGAGGTTGTGCTTCTGCTTTGTGTGTAACTTCCCAGTGCTGAGGTCCATACAGGTGTGTGTGTGTGTGTTCCCTGCACAAACACCTCTACTTGCAGCATGCACTGCGGACAATAATACGACAAAAGGCAATTGCTTGTCAGTCTCCTTGAGGAGATGACTCCTTGGAACACAGTCCGACACACGTGGAAGATACCTCTCCAGCCCAGCAAATACAGACTCAGCTGCACAGCTCCACATTAATCTTAATCACAGTCACGCAGAAAAGCCCTTCCACTCCACAATGATCAATTATATCAGAATCACACGCCGCTAACTGCAGGAGTGCTGTTCCTGCAGCCTGGGGAACTGAGGCTTCCATCCATAGCCCTGAGAATTGTTTATGTTTCACTGCTACTTTCAGTGAAAAAACATCTGCCAATCTGTTGCTGGATAGACAAACTCAGCAAATCTGGGAGCAGATTAAAAACTGCGATGAGTGAATTAGCGCACCAGTTCCACAAGACTTGCACAGTCTGTGCAAACATTTCTCTGAGTCTGCTGTGATTAAGAGATGAAAAGGCAAGAGAGCTGCTTGTGTTCCCTTGCAGAGGACAAACTGGCACTAAATCTCTCCAAAAAGTCTGAAGGGTGAACAAAGAAAATTCTGTCTCTGGTTGTTTCCTAGCTCTTCCTCCTCTAACATTTTAAGGCAAATGTCACTCACGAATTCAAGCTTCACTGAAATGACATCAATATCTGTCAAGAGAACACCTGCATGCAGTAGCCACAGAGAAGCTGTTTAGCAGCTTGTGGAAGGGGTCAGTCCTCCAAGGCAGGTTTGACTTGGTGTAGCTTGCCTGAAGCACTCCAGGAAGACTAACAATAGGTCTCTTCTTGTCTTCCACAAGTTCCAGGAGCTGAGTAACACCAAGGCAGTGCAACTCCACACAATGCAAGATTTCTCTATGGTTTATCTTCCAAAACGTCGCCCACTCACAGGTTTGGCCTATCAAGGGGAACAGAGCTCCTGAACACTTCCTTTGGAAAACACTCTGTATAATTGGACCCCGAGCAAGATTCCCCCGCAAGCATGCCTCATGCCAGCTGGCTTACAAGTCACTTCAGCAAGTGAAACAAAAGCTGCAAAATTACTAGCTTTGTCCTGCAGGAAAATGTGAAGGCTAATGGTGCTCAGCTCCACGTGGACAGCCCTGCCTTTAAGCATCACCCTTTTAGTTATTTTTTCCCCTCTGTACCTCACTTCTCTACGTGTGACTTGGAGGACAGCGTTGTACCAGAAAGAGAAAGCCACAGATATTGGTAAGGCTGTAGGTAGGAGCATCAGTGAAAACTTGCAGCAGTTCAGTCCTCCAGGCTGCTGCTGGCCACCACGCACTGGGCTGAGACTGCACACAAAGAAACCCAACACAACTAATGGCCACCTGAGCAGTGTTGTGGGGCAGCGGACAGAGGTCTGGTGGCAATGCATTTCAAAGGGAGCAGGACTGCAGTGAGGTGAGGGGCAATGCCACAGGCAGTTGTACCTCTTGATTTTGGGTGCTTTGTTTGCCACACTGAAAACATTATTTAACAGTTTGCCTGGGTAACATTTGCAACAACCTAACTGGCAACTGAAAGTAGTGAGGATTCCTTTCCTCTGCCTGAATCCTGATGCTTCAAAAGAGTACTTCATCTCTCTCTCCAGCCACTTAAAATATCTTAAAGTGATATTTTAGCCTAACAAAGTAATATAAATGAAAATGCAAGTAGATATATTTGCAAAGAGAACAAACTTGGGAAATGCATCTTTTTATTGGGGGAAGGAAAGAGAGAGGAACTGTATTAAAAAGTGGATACCAGTGTAATGGGACAGTCCTGCATCCCATTCTTTGTGTGCATATCCAGCCCTGCGCTCACAAAGATCCAGTATGGAGGCAAGAGTCAAGGGTCCTCTCTGTGCACAGAGCAGAGCAGGCAGAAAGCTGGTCGATGATGCTGCTAGTCCCTGTCATTTATTGCAAAGTATGGCTCTGAAATTCTACCACTCAGAAAGTGCTGCCTTTTCCCATCACTGTCCCTTTCCTACATCCTTTGTGCACGATGAAGGCTTTGGACTGAGGATGCTCATGCTGCTTCTCCAGATACAGAGAAGCCAGCGCACGACACAAGATGAGGCCCTTGAAATCCAGCAAGACAGCTGTTCCCATAGTGCCAGCACGGCTCCAGGGCTGTTAATTTCAGTGAACAAGAACTAGGTTCTACCCTGTTCTTGCACCACATACAAATCAGTTAAATGCTATTGTTGATGCAGTCTCCAAATCCCCTCTAACTAAAAAGATGAACTAAAGGTTTGTTAGAAAACACCAGTTTCATTCATTATTTATATTTCATAGAAGGAAGTGGCCATAGCCTGCCTCACTTGCCAAATGCCAGAATGTCCATCAGAAATAAGTGTTTATGGTTGTTGAGGCCCCAGAAGGCAGTGTCCAAGAACACAAATTAAACACAGTACCAAGTGTTTGCATTACTGACCTTCTAGGCTTCCTGCAGGATAGGAAAGGTGCTGTACAAATCAATTCAATTAAAACATCTGCAGTGTAAACCTCCAATAGAAATAGACTCTGTATTTATTCGGTGTTGTTTCTGGTAAGTGACAGCTGATGGATTTAGTTGGTAGAGGATTACTCCCACCAAATGTGGACTCTTCCCTCTCTAGCAGGGCATATTCTTTGTGGGAACTGCAGGAAGCATGTCCCCATTCCGAGCCTGCTCTCCTGAACAAGTGAAGACAAGTGGTTTTCCTGAGTAAGCCAAACTGGGGATCGTAGACACCGTGGTGTTCTCCATCACCTTGAAAACAGAGTGTGAACCTGCAGCACAGCTGACAGCACACAGGTGGCCATTTCTGAAACAACCTCTTCCCTTTCTACTGGTGCAGACAAGACAGATAAAGACATCCAGTACAACACACCAGCCAGTAGGCAAAAGAGCCTGGTCCTGTGGGTCTCAAACCCTCGTCTCCTCTGGATTTATAGGAAAGGTAGAGAATGGTGCTCAGCAAAGGCAGTAAGCCTTCTGTCTCCCTCATTTTAATAGAATGCCTTTCTAGTTCTTTTGCTTAATTTACATGCTGACAGACATTTTGGAACTGTAGAACAGATGGAGAAATAGTTTTTAAGGTGAAAGCTGAGGATTTTTCCCTGATCTCATGTCTGCAGGAGGATGAGCCTTCAAGGAGGGGAGAATCTGCCAGGACAGCACTGGGCTGCTCCCTTCAATACGAGGTGAACGATACTGCATTAGTACAAAACTATGGCACACCGTGTCCCATCTGTCATCCAGAACTGCACAATGAAGAAGGATTACCTGCTTTCTGGCACTGAACAATCTTGTCGTGAGTGATGTCTGCCATCTCGATGAGAATCCTGCTCTCTTGAATCATCTGTCAGAAAAGAAACGGAGAAAAAATCCACTGTTATTAGGGTTTCCTGTGATACATAGTCCACGAAAAAGCGTAGAAGTTCAAACTTAAAATAAGCTCTGCAAGCAGCACTATAAAGATTGGATCATTCCCTCACATCAGGGCTTCCAGATCTGTATCAAGTAAAGTGACAGTTGCTTAGAAAACGTTTTGCTCCAGAAGTTAAAGAGCAGATGTTTTATATCTGTGAGACACACCAGTGCAAATAATGTGAAGGAAACACATGTGGTTCCGGAAGTAAACAGTCAGCACACAAACAAAATCCACTCTTCATGAAACTGAGACCTTTCTAGTTAGTACTTGCCTTGAAACAAAACAGCTAAGTATAGTCCTTGACATAAGTGGTTATCAAGAACGTCACCGAGTCATGAATAGTGCTGATTTCAAGAGGTACTTAAGTCTGTGCTGAATTCAGACAGCTACAGTATTTCTTTAATTTCTCTCAGGAGAAGCTCAGACCCACATCCTACCCTTGACATTCCTGTTGAAGTTCAAAAGAAAGTAAAACCAATAATAATAGACAACAAAACCAAAACCAAAAGCAAGCAGTTTCAACAAACCTACTCGCAAGGTTCAAGAGATATCCCTACTTACATGTCTTCCTGGAGCAGCCCGCTACCAGCAAACAGATTGAGTGTACAGTAAGTGATGAGGTTCCTGAGCCTTCCCCCTTACAAATGCTGCTTATCATCCTTTGATGGTAATGAACCTCCCAAACCCCTCCAGCAGCCCAGGCAAGCAAGCAAAGGCTGTATTTTGCCGAATGGCAAAGGGCAGCACATACATCTGTTACCGAAGGCAAGAACATGCCGCGTAACAAACTGTGGCTGAGAACAATCCCACTCTCACAGGACATACACCACAAGCCCCAATCAAGCCCAGGCAGCAGGAGGTGACAATTAGAAATGGAGCAAACTGAGTACTGCTGGATGCTACAAGTGTGAAATTACAGGAGCCGCCAGCCGAAAGCTTTGCCAAAATGCACAACTGCTCAAAACCTTCCTACTTTCAAACACGCTGAAGATGAAAACACAGCCAGTGCGCGTTGATGATTTCAGCGGAAGACATTCTAGCAGTATTAAATGAACACTTGCAGATTAGCACGTCGTACTGTTTTCATTAGATACAAGGGAGCAGAGAGGCTTCCTCTTGTCACATCCAAACCTCCAGATTCTGGAGAAATCCTGCTCTGAACTCTGCTCCTCATGCCGTTTGCGTTTTTAATTAAACCTATTAAGACAGGTTGAATTTAATAACAATACCTGTGCCTTTGATATAAAACAGAACATGAGGAAAACAAGCCCCATTACCAGCCTCATGGGCAGAGAGAAAAAAACCTGATACATCTACAGAGTGCAAATGTTTTTCACACAACGTGCCCAATGGCTATGCCCGAGTTTGAAAGGGCTTCCAGTGGTGTCCTTTGCTTTTGCCATTCTCACTGCTTTGTTCATGCACCACGTTGACTTGGGTATTTTTGCTTGTCATCGAGAAAGCAGCAACAATTTCTACCCTCCTTCTGGCTTTTCTGTACCACAACATCATCATTTTGTGCTGAAGGGCCCATTGAACCACCAACTACAAATGCTCAGGATGGTCTGAGCAGTAAAGAGAGGGGGAATCCTTCAAAGAAATCTGCAGGTTGCTACAGAGGTAGCCAGAGGCCAGATTTGAATCTTCTGCAGACCTGGACCCCGTGAGCCAGTGCCCAGCCAGGCATTGCCAGCATCTCCATGGCTGCTGTGCCCCATGCACCCACAACCTGTGCATCTGTGATTCCTACCCAGCAAAGTAAGGTTTTGGTCAGCAAGGTCAATTTGTCTAAGCTGGGACAGTAGAGTCTCTGACTCAGAGACTCTACTGTGCTCATCCAACTGAAGCAGAACTGGACTTTTCAGAATTTTATATACACACACAAAGATATAGGAACATTTTTATTTATATATGTATTTTACTTCCCTCTATGTGTGGCTACAGGGATTTTTTCTTAGCATGCACAAAAAAAAAAAAGAGGAAGCTTGAGAATCATTCAGTTAGGTAACCTAGGTTTGACCACATCTCCCTCCCCAAGTCCTGGACCCACAGGAATTTCAGGATTCACACACAGGAAGGCATTACATTCATTTTTTTTAAAGAAAAGTGACAGTAGGATGTCAGGATGTCAATTTTCCCTTATTGCAGAGCAGGTAGAGCAGCCCTCTGCTCCTTTGATGCCGACATCAAAGATTCCCTGCTCTAGCTCAACAAGAACAAACAATTAAAACCAGATCTGAATTGAACCACAGCAGAATTTAACCAGTTCCTGTCCTCCTCAGCAGTAATCTTGACAAAATTATGCAGGTTTTTCTCCTATGACAAATTCTGAAAGTGGATTCAGAGTTCCTCAGCTCAGTGAGTGGGGTCAAAGGATGCCCTTAGTGCACCACCTGGCATCCCCTAGATGTACTGGGTAGAAAGAACACGCCTGGGACAATTACGATACGCTATTTAAGGCAGGCTGTGGCATCTTCACCACTTGTGATAACACAGTTGGCAGGACCCAGTACCTCTCCATGACAGGTCAAGCTCTGCTCTCACAAAGAATCATGTGTGGGGCTCCAGCAGGCACAAGACCCTGCCTGCTAATGCCACAGGGAGAGATTATAACATGTGGTTAGAGGATGAAGCCCAGGTGGTCACTTAGAGAACCAGAGAGTGATTCACACAGCTAGGACTACAACAGGCAAGTAACTGCTACCCTGGAATGAAATCATACCATAGGGTGTGGGGGATTTGGGTCTGGTTTGGCTTTTTTCACTTCTTTCTTAAAGCACATCAAGACAGATAACTCTTGGAGGGATTCTGTGCAAACCCTGGTGACAGAGCTGACACAGCTCTCAGAAAAACAGCCAAACTAATCAGAACATCCACTTTTGCAGTAATTTCCCCTCTCCTATGTTTGCACTTACACACAAGGCAGCACCTTGAGGAATATTTACTCTAAATTAAATAAATACTCTAAAGGTCAGCTAAAAAGTGAAGTTGTGAATAACTCTTTGCTGGAAATCACGTTAACAGTTTTTCAGTGCTCAATCTAATGCAGGTAAAAGCAGGTGAGCGACTCAGCTAGAAGCTACTGTCCCACACACTCTTTCACATGGACACAGGACAGTGGACAGCTGTTCTGGTAGGGTTCCTAGCCACAGCGCAGAATGCTGCCCTGGGACTCAGCACGTTGGTCACAGACAACTCTGCTTGATCCAACCAGTCCCTGGGAGGTTTTGCTACCTTTGCTCTGCTCAGCAACAACTCCCACTCACAGTCCTGTGTCGCAGCATATAGGTAGACCATATAGATTGGCACTGTTCTGTGAGCCCACAGTCCCCTAGTCTGAATGGTCCCCTGCTTTTCCAGCTGACATCACATCCAAAGCTCTGCTTGGAGGTGTCAGAGGCTTCTCATGGCACCAAGGCAAGAACCAGAAGCCCTAAACACAACATGGAAGGCTGTGAGATTTGCTGCTGATAACCCATAAATCACAGGACAGCCCAAGGTTTTGAAGCCCAGCTTTGTCAGCCATGTTTCAAAATCCAACAACCTGCCTCAAACGTGACGAGTGAGCTTTCTCACATTTGCAGCATGAGTCTCCATGCACCTTTTCTCCACTGAACCCTGCTGTGAACAGTGCTCTTGGGCAGTTGTGTAAGCCCCAGCCATCTGCCAGGAGCCCATCAGGCTGCTTGTAAATGTCAGCTCCCAAACGGCAACTCGCTTCAGTGAGTGCCTCTCAAAGAGCAAGAGACGTCCTACTCCCTCAGGAGTCTTCTGCTCCACCAGTGTTAACTTCTGATCATTGAGCTTCAAGAGATTGATCTCCAAGCAACACATACTGAAAAGCAACCTTTAGAGGATGGATGCTGGTATCTGGCTCTACTTGGAGTCAGTGAGGAAATGTTTAGCAGCTGCTGAAGCTGACAGGATTGATCAAGCCAATTTGCTTCTCCCATCCCAGAAAGAAGGTGATGAACTTTACTGAGTGACATGTTTAACACAAATACAAGGGGTCAAAATGGCCAAAAATAGGAGGGGAAGCACACAATTCCTCATTCTGGTGTAGGGACCATAAAAAGCTACCTTGCTGACCACCAGTGTATAATCAAAGGGCATAATGCACTAATGAGCACGTACCAACAGCATATGACAGAAGCGAAGAAGTCTGAATGGGAGAAACCATCACACACCTTGCCATCATTTGAGATCCTGCTAGCTGCAGTACAGGGCCCAGCATCCTGAGGAGGGAGACCTGCAGGGAGAACGCAGGGTCCCTTCTGTGCTCATGCAGCAGCTGCAGCCTGCAGAGCTCTGCAGGAACAAAGGACAGCCCTAATCTTCCCACTGGGGACCCCTGCCACGTTTCCATGGGAGCAGAGGCATAAAGAATTTGTGAGTCTCGGAGGTGCTAGCCCTCCAGGAGAGGCTGCAGAAATAGAAATGCTCTCACAAGAAGTGAATGGGGGGGGGGGTTTCAGGTTGACAAAAGATGCACATGGCACGAGCCCCAAAAGTAGATGTCACGTTCAATAAACTAAGGGGAATGAGGAAGACAAAGCCTCATCTCCACAGGCTAGGGTGGTTTCTCTGCAAGACTGTTTATTTAATTTAAATATTCTTGCACAATGCTGGGAGCAAGAAGCCCAAACCTGATTCATCTCAGCCTACCTGAAGCACCAAGCATGCTGGTTTCTCACAAAAGCATGGGAAACAAGAGCTGTCACAATCCTGAAAGCTCCCACTTGTCCAGTACGTGAGACCCAGAAAGTGGAACAGACCGCGGGCTGAAAATCTAACTGACCTGTCTCACGTAAGTGTCTAAGAATAGTGTGTGGTATCAAAATCCCATTGCTTCACAGGGAGAATGATGCTTCACCACGTCACTTCTGCTAAATGTTCATTTGAAACGAAATGTAGAACATTTTAACACTGAGGACAACAGATTTTTGCTCGTGACAAATTAGTGAGCTTGTTTGCTGTTTGCACTAAAGGCAGCTTAAACACAGGACCCGTGCTGACTGAAAAAACCCCGTTATTCCTTTTTAGCTTAATGAACCTCTGTGCTAGAGAGTAATTTTTTCTTTTCATTACAAACTGTTTTACAGACTGAAGAGGGAAGAGGAAATAAACCAGCAGACCCTCACCAAAGAGCACAGGAAAAACTCCGGTGGCAAATTAAAGCACCGTTTCTGCTGGAAAGATAAATGACACAAAAGGGACACTTCAAAGAATCCTCTCATAAATATTCCAAAATTTAGAACAGAAGCTGACTCAACTTCAAACTAAAAAGCCGCTTTCTCTCAGGTACCTCCTCCTGGCTGTTGTCCCAATCTCCTTTGCCTTTCCCTGACAAAGGAGTTTTGCCTGGGTAAGGAGTTTCCATACTATGTCTCTATCACTAAAAGAACCCACAACAAACGAGCAACCAAACCAAAAAATCAAAACAGATTCCAAAAAAATACAACTCATTCAGAAAAACAGCTGAAGGGAAAAATGATCTTAGGAAAATTTGAACAGGGTTCCTTCTTCAGCACTGAGTATTTCTTGCAGACATTTGGGACACGAAACAATCAGGCAATCAATCACACACCAGCAAGTATTGCAAACAAAAAGGAAGGATGTGGTGCCAGGACATGGCAAGGAACACTGGCCACTAATCTGCCTTGTCTCTGTCCCAGTATGTCCCATCTCGGGTTACTGTATCTGAGGCTTTCCCTGCAACACTTACCAGGGATGGTTCCATCACCTAGAAGCAGCTGAAATACCTCACAGACACAAACTGCAGAAGGAACAGAATAAAACTCACCTTAACTTCCAGTTTCATGTTTCTGTATACAAATATTTCTGGGGAAATAGGGTGCCAGAGTGGTACAGGCTGTGATCTGGTGCATGATGAAGACGAGCCTTCTATAAAACAACAGAGGCAGTGGAGGAACAGGGGGAGGGATCAGCTTTCAATTCGCTTCTACTAAAAGAGAGTCATTAAAATGCCCAACTGGAACTTTGTTCTGTAAGAAAAGTTCTGAACTGAGTGTTTTCAGGTGCCATTTTAGAAGGGGCTAAGGGACACGGTCTATGAGAAGTTGTAAGACTGCTGGGTAAATAAGAAACATAATTGTAAGAAAAGAAAATTGCTTTCCTAATTTACACCCAATTTTGGACTGAAAAGCCAGAAATGAATTTAAGACAATGTCCATGTCCTGGACTGTGTTTGACGTCAGTGCATTATGACACTTCCTTGGCAGGGGATGCTCTGCTCTGCAATATCCCTTGTCCTCAGCTGCAGAGAGCATCGTGAAAAATGTTCCTTTGGGGATGACTCTGTCCCAGCTGAAATATGAATGTCAGTGGAAAAGCTCACAGAAATTTATTTAACCATTTTGCATTGACATAAACTGGGAAAATGGACTTTCTCCTTGGGAATAAAGAGCTGACGTGCTTGCATTAAGACACAGAAACTCAAAGAGGCTGAATCTGAAAAAACAGCAGGCAAAGAGCAGTTCCTCTGCACACACACCTGAGCAGACATGTACGTGGACCTCAGCACCATCAACTAACTTTCCAGCAGCATCACAGATGCTATGTGTCAGAAATCCCAAATCCATCTCCACAGTGGCCAAAACATTCTTAACTAACTTGTTTTTTCCAAGATAACAAGATCTGTTTTGGTCAAGAGGCTTGAATGTAGGGAAAAAACCTTAATGTGGACATAAGTTTATACAACAAATAGCTTCCCTGTTCAACCTCTTTTGTGTTTTATATTGTTTATGGTTCAAAACCATGTGAAGATATTTTCTAAAAGGATTTCTGTACACACACAAGCCAAGACACTGGATAAAGCCAAGAACCATTTATTATCACTTGTTTATTGCCTATGACTTGCAAATGATTTAATCATTTGTTCTTGGAGGAAAAATAATGCTGAACCAATACCTGCAAAGCAAAGTGCACAAGTGTCCCTGAGTCCACGCACGCCCGCACCGGCACATGAAGATATCGTACAGACAGAGAGACCGCAACCTGCTTCTGAACAAGTCTCTACGAAAAAAAAACCAACCCCAAACTTCACAGATTAATTGCTTGCACAGAACAGTTTGGCCATCTGTCAGGTTCAGCTGGGCCCCATCCCTTCCCTCCACTCGAGTCTCAGGAGCCAGGCTGTAGTTTGTCCTGCATGAGAGCAGGAGGGAGAGATGGGGAACCGTCCGCCTCAGCCTGGCTGCGCAGTCAGCAGGAAGAAACCAACTGTGGCTGCTCGGTGGAGTGGGGTAAATACCGGCGGAGCGGCGGGCCGGATTGGACACCCTGGCAGGTCGTATCCGGCCTGCGGGCTGGGGTCTGAGGTGCTCCTGCTGTGGCAGGGGGATTGGACTAGATGATCTTTTGAGGTCCCTTCCAATCCCTAGTGTTCTGTGATTCTGTGGTCCTGACATACACTTCTGGGTGTCACAGCATCAGGGCAGAGGTTCACCACAAGCTGCTCTGGCCATGGTGACTGACAGCAGTGAAATCCTCCTCTTTCCCCACACTCCAGTCATGCAAGGCTGACAGGGCTGATGCTGTCTGACCTCAGTTCACTAAATCACAATCCCCACAGAGCATTGCCCTCCTCCATGCCCAGCTAATGCAGCTCTACATGATAAGGCAGGATACTTAAAGCTTTTCTGTTTCTTGTTCTTGCCTTACACATTTCCCACTGACCACTGCTGGTGATCCTGCTGTGGCAGCGGGATTGGACTAGATGATCTTCCAAGGTCCCTTCCCATCCCTAATGTTCTGTGATTCTAAACTGCACCTCTGGTAGCTCTTTCAGAATGTTTTCTGTGGACACAAAAATGTTTTCTGTCAACAGTCCACCTCTTTTTCTTGGTTTTGGTAAAATCCTTTTCTTGATCTCTGCAGAAACTCCTGTACTGTCAATGAAGCCTGCTGGCAGAAAGAGATCTACTGATTGATCATTGGCTAAAGATGAGCCAGCAGTGTTCTCAGGCGGCCAGGAAGGCCAACAACAACCACCTGGCTTGTATCGTAAATCGTGTAGCCAGCAGTAATAGGGAAATAATTGTCCCCCTGTACTGGGGCCACATGTCGAGTACTGGGCTCAGTGTTGGGCACCTCAATACAACAAAGACATTGAGGTGCTGGAGTAAGTCCAGAGAAAGTCAACAAGGTTGGCACAGGATCTGGAGACAAACCTTATGAGGAGCAGCTGAGGAAGCTGGGGCTATTTAGTCTGATGAAGAGGAGGCTGAGGGGAGACCTAATTGCTGTCTACCCAGAGTCCTGAAAAAGCCATCCAGGTTCTTTTAACAAAGAACATCAAATTTTGTTCAAATAAGGCCTCCCTCTACAGCAAATACTTAATGCAGAACACAATGGCAAAGTTAATTGCCCAGGAACAAATAAACTAAGTGCACACAGTGGTCTTTCTCCATCACGCTTGCTGACAAAGGGGCAGCAGAGGGAACAGACAGTTCTTTGTTTTCCAGATTGTTGTGGCAGGCATCTCAATGTTTGCACCTCCAGTTGCCTGGACTGTCAGCCCTACCCATGCCCCATTAAAAACCCAGGCAGGGTTATACTTTCCAGGACGGGGAGGGGGGGAGGTATGTTCAGTTGGCAATTTCCCGTAAGGGGAACAAATTCTAACACATTAGGGCTGGTTTTATCAGGGTTTATTTCCGAAGCAGACTTTTTAAAGAATGTGAAATATGTGGTGGTTTTGGAGGTGGTGAGGAATGTTTTGCCCAGGACTCACACTACCTGTGCTGTGCAGCCCAGTGAGTGTGGCAGACCTACAATCACAGCTTCCCACTGTGAGACCTAGGGCCAAACTTCATTCTTTTTACTGTAAAAGGAATTAAGAAGTATAGCCCATTCATACATGAGAGAAGCCAACATCAACAGCTTTTATGCATTTTAAATTGCTCTCAGGCCTATTCACCCAAAAAATTCTTCAAAGAGGTATTTCTGAGGAATTAAAGACACACAACAAGCACTTCTAGATCCAGGTCCTTGAAGCTGTATTTATCAACATACAGCTTGAATAAAAACACATAAATAAAGAGTTAAATATTTTGTACTGCTTTTTACCAACATCTCCTTGTGCTCTCATTTGCAAAAACAAAAAAAATATCTTTAAAAGGAATTACACCCTGGACTAAAAACACAACAGCAAGAAGTCGCCTTTAGAAGCCTTTCTCAACATTAAACTGCAAACTCCTTCCCACTTGGTATTTTCAAACACCAAGACTGATAGAGACAGCTCATTTTTTTAAACACAGAAAGGGCTAAATAGATTTCAATATTCTGCTGTTGGCTCTGCCTCAAAAGGCAAAGATCCAAAATCCAGAAAAACATCTACTAAATCTAGCTCCTGTTTTCTCAGAAGTGAATAGTTCTAGCAAAGTAAGAGGCAGTCCCAGCCAGACAGGGAGGGTAGAAATAATTTGAAGTATCATGTTCTCATTAAGCAGAATTACAATCCAAATCAACCCTTCCATAGGCACGGCACCGTTACCTCCTCTTTCTCAGTGCTTTGATTTCACACTCCTTGCACTGCCTCTTGATGTACAGGCTACATCTTCCTCCATCAGAGACAAAGGTGAGAGCAAACATAACCTTCAGCAGTTATACAAGTGTTTCTGCCTGTATCCAAAAGCAGCCTTTCACATATTTAAATTGAAAAACTGATTGCAAGGCACGAGGAGACCTTGAAGTGTCCCACGTGTACCCTTCAGTATATAATTGCAAAGATAAGAGGTGACACATTCATTCTGGTAAAACTCCATTAAGCAGGTCTCCAAAGACAAAGATCTCTTATTTATGTGCTATTTGCTCGTTCACACAGACTTCACACAACGTAAGGAGCCTATCCAGAAATGTGCAACCTAAAATATGGCAATCAACTGGATTTGCAAATCCTTGCTCTGGTATTGTTACAGCTGGTATTTTATTACCACAACTTAATCACCTTCACATAAGATAAACTACTCTGGAAGGAACCCAAAGGTCATTTCAGAGTAACTTTAGTATTTCTCTTTTAATCAGCATCAGTGTCTCCCTCTCCCCTCCAAGCTGATTTTCTCCTGCAAATTGTATTATAACAGCAAAAAAGGAGAAGGAAAGGAGGCAAGCAGCTGGCAAATGGAGTAGCTGGTCAAAGCTGTGGTCGCTCCACAACACTTCAGGGTCTCTGGAAACAACTCGCTATCAGCTGAATGCACTCATTCACCGATTCATTCCTCGTGAACATACGCAGCAGAAGTAACTGGTGTGTGCTGAGCACGCACGGTGGTTTAGTCTAGTTGTCACAGTGCAATAAGTCAGGCTTGCCAGCAGTTGCTACAGACTCTCTACTAAGTATGGGAAGAAACAGGGCAGTGTCAGCGCCCGAGAGGAACGATGTGACAGCAACTTCTGCTGCTGGAAGTCGCACGTAGCTCAGTCACCCGCAGCAGCGACTGGCGTTCGACAAGGCTGAGCAGCAGCACGCACTTGGCAAGCCTTCAGTTCATCTCTCTAGGTTCTCACAAGTACTCCTGCACTGTTCTGACCTCTCCCTCCCCATGCTAAACAAAAAAAGGCATTTTAAAGCTTCCAAGTTTGCTGTGCCTTCCAGAAGAGCAACGCTCGGTGTGCCAGGGACACGGGCACTAAACAGTGCTGTGGAAAGGCGTCGGGAAGGGAGCGGCTCAACGTTGCCCAGAACTCCCACACTGCAGCTCCCTATCTAAAGGCCTTGCCCTCTGCTGTGGAGAGGCAAGCACAGGGCAGCGCGCAGATTTTGTGCACATTTCTCAGGGGCGATGACTAACAGCCACCAGCACATGCTGAATTACTGCTATTGTTGTAAACAAAGTCCTCTTCAAATACCAACCTGTGCTAGCCACAACTGCATTTAAAAACAAAGGAAACAAAAAGAGAAACCCCAAAGAGTGCCACTTTTGTGATTAAAGGACAACTTTGCACAAACTGTAGTTTGAAGAGCCTGATTTGTTTCACTGAAGTGCTTGGGATGTGAACTCCAGCATCACCTGCCACATTCACAGGGCTGGGGGAAGGCAGAGGGAGCAGTGGGAAGCACCTACCAGGTCATATGCTGCCAGGACCTTCTTCTGCACGTCAGGCATGCTCCCCACAGGCTCTAGGTACGGAAATGCATCCTTCATGCAGAGGGTGACAGAGGGCACGTTGTCGCTGCTCACGAGCCGTGAGGACAGGGTGAGGATGCACTGCTTCAGGCTGGCAATGGGCGGCAATCCGCACAGCTCCTTGACAGACACCATAGCATTCTGGGGGAAGGAAAACAAAGACTTGAGCACATGTTGTCACTCAGTGCCCCCCCTGCCTGACAGTATCTGATCAGTGTCTTTCCTGCTCCTTTCCTGCCACTGATGTGGGGCAGCACTACTGCCTGCCATGGGCCCCGGGGTGCCAGTGCACAGAGGAATTCCTGACCAGCCCCATTCCCAGCTCCCCAAGCCTACCGCCAGCCCAGGCACCGGTATGCCAGCTGCCAGCTCTGCAACGACTTTGCATTGCAAGTCCATCCCCAACTGGGACAAGCTCTGGTCCCCGGCATATTAAAACCATCAGCCCAAAATGCTATTTCTCTCCCCAGCTGTTCAGACTCCAATTGCTTTTGATGCCATAATCGCCTCCTTCTCCCGTCATTATCATCCTCCAGGAAGAACAAGTTCAACAGACCTTGTATTTCCCATGGGAAAGGCAAGCAGGAAAAAACCACTTTGTTTTCAGCCGTGCACTGCCACATCATAAAAAAAACACACACACTCTTTCCCCTTCACAGGTCGAAAATCAATACTGGAGATACAGGTCAAACCAAACTAACATGCTGGTATTTATTTATCAAGTCAGTGGCCATAGGGCTGACATGCCCTTGTCACTTAACTTCTCGAGTCATGACCAAGATCCATAGGCACACGTAGCCTATGTTAAGCTGGACTACAGCAAGCCATGCCTTGTAAATGTTCCACCACTCATCTTGCTGAGAAAAGTCATCAGAAAATGCCCAGCTAATTAATGCAGGCTTTCCTCATTAACCCAGTACACTAGCATGCGGTTACATCTAATGCGCACGTCTTTGCAAAGCCTTTCCCAGAATAAGATCTCGTACCGAAGGCTTTTGCTTGGAAGGCACGTTAGCGCCATTTCTGAGTCAGACTGAGAATATTTGCTTTTATACAGTTCACATACAGTGCCTGACCTAGGCAGGAGGTGGAGTGACCAGCTACTTTCAAGGCCTGCAGGAAAGACAAGGCTGGGAAGAGTTTCCCATTCTTAAAAATATGCTTAGCCTACTCCTTTGGGAGTGATTTAAAACTTATGTAATTTTGTAAACTTCTCCAGCTGCCAACACTTAATTTGCTTTAGACTCTGTCCAGAAGAGCGGTGTCATGTGTTTTTCTCCTGTTTTCAAGAAAGAAAAATGAATTGTTCTGCATCTTTACCAAGGAGATAGTTATGGCTGGTTTCATCTATTTATTAAATAAAACTCATTGTTTAACACTACTTCTTTGTGTTTCTAGGCAGCACGTGGATCTCTGGACTCGGCTGCCTCTGTATCAACCCACAGTGTTCCCTACCACAGAGAAGAGTGCTGGGCAGCCCAGTCCTTGTTTGCCCTTGGCAAGCTACTTCACCTCCTGCTGACCATGAAGGTCTAACCCAGGCAATTTTGACAGTGCTGTGCACCTGGGCCCTGGCACTCCTGCAGTGGGCTCCAGCTGCTCTTGGAGCCAGGATATCCTCTGAGCCAAGACGTGGCACCAGTATCTACACCAGCACTCAGCCAGCCTTGGCAGAGTTAGGTTAATAGTGGGACAAGATGATCTTAATGATCTTTTCCAACCCAAACGATTCAGTAATCCTATGATTCCATTTAGGAGGAAGGAAACTTCAACCCTAGTGGCACTCGGTGCCCACAAAACATCTGCAGCTCTTGGGCAAACAGTGGCAACACACAGTCTAGGAAATGCGCTACTCAGTGGGTTTCTCTGGTGTAGATGAGACCTTAACGACACATCCACTGACTGCTTCTTATGCTCATCTGGAGTGTAACCCTCACTCAGCAAAACAAAAACGTTTGCTGATATTCCAAGACCAGTGAGGACACTAACTTTTTGAGAACTGAGACCTGTGGTCTGTTTTCTCAGACAAACAAAACCCACTAAAGCATTTGTTTGGAGAGGGTGTACAGATTGTAAAAACACTTGTTTAATCACTTATTTTGCTATTAGTTAACTCTTGTAACTGTCAGCCTTCCAACACCCAGTTAAAGGTTAACAACTGTGAGCTTGAAGCTTTACCAGCTTCAGCAATTTGTCCCACCAGCAGCTCACACCAGCATTTTCACTCCCACTTTCCAGACACAGCAACACCCACAAGGGAGCATCATACCTGCATGTTTTCTCTCATGTCAGTAGCCTCTCGTAGTGGATGCACTGCTAGCTTAAAGATGTCATCAATAGTCTTGAGACCGGTGTTCCTCAGCATGGTGTACTCCCTCGCTTTCTTCCCTATCCTCACGGAGAGGCTGCGCTTTTGGGCCTTCCCACCTCCGCTTCGATTGGTTATTGCGATGTGAACAAAGAGGGTAACGTGCTCCATGATATCACCAACAAAAGACCGCAGCGGTATGTGCCTGTATCCAGGCTGTAGGCACTCCAGCGGGATGGTGTACTGCCCTATGAACTCGTCTCCAATGTAGTCATCATCCAAAACAACGAAGCGGATCATGGCCAGCTCTGGTAGATTGATCTGGAACTCAAAGCTTTCATCAAAAATGGGGTTATCGCTGTTTTGCTGAACAGTTTTAGTTCTTTGTTCGGTGCAGTCTGCAGGAATCCCATGTATTTCTATGCAGACATAGGGGTCTATGACATCCCCTTTTGCACATGCACCCTTGGGCTTTGGAAAGTTCTGACCACTGATTATTTTGACATGTAGGACCTGAGGAGAGACCCCCGGAACGATGCCCTTGGTATTTGCGCTGAAGTAAGACACTTCGTCACGCATCACTGAAGGCCTGAGAACGTACCCGCATCCCCCATTCTGTAGAAACCATCCAGTGTGTAAGTCCATCATGGGCCCCGGGGTCTGGTAGTTCATTGCCACTATCTGGCAACCACAATTCCAAAAGTCTTGAGGATTTAAGTTACTGGAGTCTATCCTCATAGCACTCGGGTACACTCTGGACAGAAACTTTTTGTTGTAATTAACAAAGTCTTCAGGGTACTCATTTGCAATCCGACTGGCCTCTGCCTCACTGAAGGAACACATTTCCCAATAATTTTGAGATTTCATGGACGTCTCAAAGTCTTTGAACTGGACAGATTTGCACAGGGACACCAGGTCAGATAACTCCCTGCAGAGCCAGATCAGCTTTTGTTCCCTTGAGAAATCTTCAGACAGTCTCCGGGATATTTCAGCCTCTTCATCTTCATCCGTGACTTCTCCTTCTAACATATCCTGGTCAGAGGGCAGCTTCTTCCCCTTCACGATGATCTTCATTTTCAGTTTCTCAGGTGATGGGAGGTAGGCTTCTGAGGACAGAGGTGCCTCTGTGTATAGTTTGTTCCCAAAGATCCTTCTCATGTGTTGTACCATTACCTTCTGCTGCTGCACCGAGCAGTGGTTCCCCAAGCAGAGAATGAGGGGATATTCTGAAGCAAAAAAGGCCAATTTGTTTATCACCTCGATAACGTTTCGAAAGGCAAGTGGTGTTGTCATGTTGTTACAGTTACAGATGACGGGTTCATTGTCTGGACCGTCACAGACATCTAGTTCAATGCTCCGACAGCTCATCTTTAAAGCTCTGACATAACCATTGATATCAGCTGGCCCTCTGAGCTGGTCTTCTATTAGATATGTGTTGTGGGATGCATTGATGTAGTAATGTGATAAAGGCTGTGTCATGTCTTGGACAATTTTTTTGTGCTGTGGGTCAAAAATATCACATTCTGGGGACAACAAATATTGAGTAAATCCATCAATTGCAAGAAAACCTTTCAACCGTCCTTCTTGAGAAAGCTCATACCTGCGTATAATATCCAGACACATTTCTTCTGTTATGTGGGTCACTCCTTGCTCAGCCTCTAAAAACAGCATGAGGTCATTGGCATCTAGATACTCTTTGTTTTTAGATATCTGCACGAGTAAGAAGTAAACTTCAGGTCTCGTGCAAAGTTCACTGAATGCTTCACAAAATTCCTCTTTTGTTACTCGTGTGGTCAGTTTCTCTTTGCTCTTCTGGATTTCCTTAAATTTTAATCGGATCTTTGACTCCTTTAGGGTAGGGTTCAGCTTCTTTATTAGCTCCACAGACGTGTCTTCTAGCATGATGCCGTTACCATCAACGTCTGCTGCTTCAAATACAGTTTTTAGCCAAGCAAACCGAGGGGTATTATGGCTGCCTTCCATCAAATCCAGAGGTTGTTTGCTACGAGAAACCAAGTACCTTAATCCTGACACCCAAATATTGGCCACATCAGCTGAATTGGCCACCAAGTCAAGGGACTCATAGTTCTCACCATGAATTATCGACAGTGCACAGTCCTCAGAAATCTGGTCTGCGAGTCCATTATTCCTGAATGTTTCTGTATTCTTCCCTAGTCTGATCTCTTTTATAGCTGAAATATCGAGCTTGGCTTTGTCAAGGTCCTTCTTGGAAGGCTCCCAGCGAAGAGCCTGAAGGTCAGGATCCAGAGTAAAAAAACGGTTATAAATCCGGGAATTTGGACGAACTTTCTTCAGTTCACACCCAGCCTGCATGAAGCTGATACAGTCGCTGGCACTGCTTATTTTCTTCTCCGAGGGCATGCTGCTGAAGGACACTGTTTTCTTTCTTCCACATTTTTGGTTTGAAGGATCCTGTGGAACAATTACATTGAAGAAGAAGAATGAGTAAATTTTCTTTGGCTGTTCCACAAATGCATAAATAATAGAGAAGAGATGTTTATGTAAAGATAATTCATGTTCTTGGGAACCTCAAGGCACAACATATTATCTCTTCCCACAATTCAGCTCCCTACTGAGCTATAAAACATGCTGAGTTATACAGCAACTTGATTGATTGAAGCATTAGCAACACACCAAGGTTTCGTGAGTGACGCTTGCAGCTCCTCAAGTGCCTTCCAGATCTCAGCAACTGACTACAGCCCTGAGGAGGTGGCACCTGGTCCCATCATGTACTTTTTCAAAACACATATATACAGGAAGAGGGGTTTCATGGGAACCTCCAGCACCTGGTTCAGCTCTGCATAACCTGAAGTGGTGGATTGCACCAGGATTTAAGAGATATCATCAATAAAGGAGAAACTTTGGGATAAAACGACACGAGAAAAGAGTCCCAGCCTATGCGGGAGGAGAAGTGGACAAAATCTCCAAAGCAGTGGTGGAGGAGAGCCTGGGGATGGGTCACTGTGTCTGTGGGACACATGTGACAGCTTAGTGCTCAGTAGATGAGCATCTTGCCTCAATTCTGCTTCTTCTCTGCAACCTTAGACACCTCAAGCAAAACTAAATCAAAACCAAACAACAGTCATGAGTCAGAGCAATAAGATACACACCCAGGGGAGTCTGGGCTTTCTTATTTGTACATGTTAGTGTCATTTGGCAAAGGACACTCCCAGCAGGCTGAGAAGCCCATCTCTTCTGGGTGCACCACGGCATGGTGCCCCTCTATCTCTCTGCTCAGCCCTAACCTGTTGCTCACTTTCTTCACGCCTTGTTTGCTTTGAAAAGTAATGATTCTAGACACTGCTGTGTATGAGGACCACAAAGGACTGTGTGAAAATGGACAACCAGGCAAGAAGGCCTTATTCTCTAGGGCATGTGTTCTAACTCCTCTTGACAAAATACTTAGTCAGACGTGTGACTAACTTTTCAGTATCAACTACCTACTTGCTGCTGGGACGTAAACCCAGCTGCAATTTTTGTGCAGTAAGTAAATTTCAGTCTTTTCTCACATAAATTCAAAACATCCCACAATAATTATAAATTGCAGCTCATTATGTTTTCTTCTCTGCGTGATTTCCATCTACTCCGTTACTACATAAACTATCCAACAGCTACCAGAAATATTTTTAAAACATCATTTGCAGTTGTAATTAAGAGTGAACCACTTGCTAAAATTGCTTTCCCTCCTGTTTCTCTAGCCACCAGCAATACTCTCCCAGTTCTCTGCCTTCTGCTCTAAAGGGACTTAAACTGCATCGATTGCTTTACGGTGGGGTTCAGCTTCTTGATCAGCGTCACAGACGTATCGTCGAACATGATGCCACTGCCATCAACATCTGCTGCTTCAAATGCACTTGTTAGCCAGGCAAATGGTGGGGTGTTATGGCTGCCTTCCAGCAAATCCAGAGGGTGTTTACTACGAGAAATCAAGTACCTTAACCCTGACACCCAAATATTGGCCACATCAGCTGAACTGGCAGCCACATTGATGGTGATGATGGTGCTGCGTATAGGCACACAGTCCTCCACCACACTGTCCTCAGGCCTTGCCATGAGATGTGCACCAGTGACCAGCTTCTCAGCAGTCACTAGGGACCTGCTCTGAGACATCAAAAACCCCTAAGTCCCAAACGCTTTGCAGCCTGGACTACCAACCCCTACCCCAGCAGCCAGTCCCCCGTGGCTCCCATTTATCCGATGTGTCATTCACTCCTCCTCAAGTCAGACTCCTCCGCAAATGCTAAATGCAAGGTCTGCTCCAGCAGTGGCCTCCACCCACCTCTGTCCCACTGCTGCTCTGTGCTGTCTGTGCCCAAACAGGACCCCGTGTAGCTCTCCCAGTCACAGACCATAAGACTAGGTGCCTGGAAGAACATCTTCACTCACTGTTTGCCTGCTTGTAGAGATACCTTCAGCAAATTAGTCAGTAGAAGCGTTTCTGCAAAATTGCTATCGTCACCCACTCAGTTCATTCAGTAACCTCCAAATTATTTGCAACAGCCCAGACCCCCAACAAGTGGATCCAAAGTCTTGGGATCTGCTGGGAAACAAATCAGAACTTCTAAACTCCTTATGCTAACGATTTCTCATTAACCTGACACAGCAACTTCTACTGACAGAAATAATTACTCCAGCCATTTACTGGAGCACTTAGTACAAGAATTAATCTTAAAAAAATAGGAAGAAAGTCAATGAAGCAAGAGCCTTGGGTCAGCTACTTTTTTAATTACAGTTGTCTGCTAAAATAGTCTCTTCCTCATTACTGTACTGCTTTTTAATACACAGCTATGGCCATGAAAATCTTCCAGTACCAGATGCTAATGAATACAAACGAACATAGCAACGGGTTCTGGAAGAGCCTTTTCTTTTCGCTTACAGGAGCCAGACTTAGACTTAAGATTGATGATTAATTATTTTTCTCATAGAAAGAGGTATTAATGGCCTTTGAATCTGCAGTGACTCATTCATTCACGGAGAGTGGATCCTCAGGGCCAGACCTGGAAAATTCAACAGCACAGCATAACTGATTTAGCCAAAGGTCTGCATTTTGTCTTTCCTAGAGAGGTTCAAATTATTATGCCACTGATCCTTTTTCTACAGAAAAATAAAAGCTATCTATTTTTAGTTCCAAGGTACTTGTGCTTTTTGATGAAAATAAGCCACAGAATTAATCAGCAATTTTTAGGTACCAAGTTGGGAAAAGAAAAGCGTAATTGGTCTCATGGAGAATCAAATAAAATTGCCTTTCAGCAGTCAGGTTTTGGAAATAATTAGATTATCCTCTGTGTCGTCTCTTCCTGCTTTTATTTTTGAGGGATACTTCCAGTTTCATACTAGGTGGTGTGTAAGGGACATCAGAATTGCACAATAGCAGTTTTGTTCCTCTGAGTAGGACTTCCCTGGACCTTTTAACCAATGTAACAGAATTTAAGTCTAATCTACTGACTAATTGCTTAAGGTTAACAAGAATTAAGTATTATTGACATTGCTAGGATTATTTTAATTGATACTAACCATTTCCCCAACATACTGTATAAAACACACAAGACCTGCAAAACTGCAGTTGCTAGCTGAGCTTATCACTGCATCTGCTATTCCCCTCTTGGTCTCTACAGAACAGGAACATACTCGGTCACTCAGAGTGAGAGCCGTTAATTTAGATTTAATGTGACGGGTTTCATTCATAACTTCCAAGAATGTTTTTATTTCAGTGTTGCAAAGTGTGTTCTGTAAGTTTCTGTACGCTCAAACACTGACTCGTCTTTGTTCTACGAGGTTCACATCACTTGAACAAGCATCTCCAGATCATGATACGTTGGCTTAGCTAGGCCACACATACTGAGGTCCGAGGGATCACCCTGGGAAGCAGAGTGTTTTCTTCAAGAAGAGTTCTCCCTCTCCACTGGGCTCCACTCACATCAGAGCCTGAAGAAAATTGTTTAAATACACTTTGCCTCTCTGCTTTGCATTTTGCTTCATGTTACCTTTCATTGGATACTAAGAAGAGGATTTGTTGAGCATCCCAGATACATGGCACTGTTATCTCCATTCTCTTTTCCTGCTCTCAAGAAAGCTCGTTCGTTTCCTGCTCTCCCCTTTTCATAGAATCACAGAATCATTAGGGATTGGAAGGGACCTCGAAAGATCATCCAGTCCAATCCCCCTGACACAGTAGGATCACCTAGACCAAGTCACACAGGAACACATCCAGGCGGGTCTTAAATGTCTCCAGTGAAGGAGACTCCACAAGACCCCTGGGCAGCCTGTTCCAGTGCTCTGTCACCCTCACTGTGAAGAAGTTCCTTCTCATATCTATGTGGAACCTCCTATGTTCCAGCTTACAACCTAAAAAACCAACTGTAAAGGCATTACTGCAGGTCTTGGTGATAGTCCACTACACGCACCTGATGTCTAGGCCATCCTGGGAACTTGAGAAAAGCCCACTGCACGCACTGGTATTACTGCTCCCCATGACACTTGGCATCTGAGATGCCTCAGTCATTGCTTTCTCCTGAGTAACAGCCACCTGGTAAACTACAAGCTGCCAAGATCTTATGTGAATAAATATCAAACTTGCTGTCTCGTGCTACCTGCCAAAAACACTCAGACTACAACTTATCCAAAAGACCTCTTCACAGCATTCACCCACACAAAAGCTCTGGTTCCCTTTCATTAACCAAAGCAATCGGGAAGCACAATGACCTGATAATACTTTGAATATCAGGGGTTAAAAGTCCATCTTTCTCCAAGATGCTAAGTCCATAAAAATCGATTGTACCACAAAGTAACTGGCCTAGGGCTGCCCTTTATCCTCAGCCACTTGTACTGATGACACTGAATTTATTGTGGCAATGAAAGAAGGAAAGGAAGATGTTTGCCAAGAAAAGAAATCTATAGCAGTGTGAAAACAAGACATTAGCTTTAAGATTTTCCACCCTAAGACCTCTGCTAGAGATAACCTAACTCTACACAAAGCACTGTTACTGGAAACAAACACAACCACTGTGTATGCAATGTACACAGACAAAAAGAAAACCCCTACTTATGTTGGAAACCTTGTGCTTTCTAAGGCAGAGTGCTTCCTTCAACATGTCTCAAACTATAGTTCCCTTCAGTTCTTTGGAGATCTCCTATAAGGTGACCTAACCAGGGACTCCTTCTGCCAAGCCCACGTAATATCCATTAGACAAAAATACAAGACTGCTTCAACACGTGTTTAGCTTTCTGCATACGCACAGCTGTTCTGAAACCAGTTATCACCAGGGAAACTCATGTGAGTGTTGCTCTGACTGCATCTTAACTTTTTCGGAATGCTCCTAAAGGAGCAATTCAGATCTCCAGCCTAAGCATGCTCCTAAAATAGGATAAGCTCTCCTGTTGAACACATCATCCTCGTCAGAAGGACTGGATGTGTAAACAGTGGGATCAGTAAGCCATCAGCAGTTGTGGGAAAACTCCACCCCATCCACCTCGACCTCTGCCTACTCAATCTTCTGCTGTTTAAATCAACGAGCTAACAGAAATAAATATATGAGATTTAAAAAAATATGAATAAACATGCTTGCCACCTCATCCCATCCCCTTTGTCAAAACTATAGGACCCAGATTGTTGAGCTGAAGTTAAGAAACAAGGCAATAATAAAAGCCATATAGCAGGAAGTCAAGCTCACTAAATACTATTGGTGTGAAATTGAAATTAAGCTACCTGAAGGTCCTCTAAAGCACTGACAGCCTTCCAGGATTCTGCGGGGTGAGAAGGGCAAAAAGCATCACTTACCCAAAGACATCAGAAGCTCTTAAGGAGCTGCAGCACTTCTGTGAAAGGATGTGTTTTTGATATTTCAATTACAGGCAGACAGAATCCCAGTTCCTGCAAGTCTTAAAGTTCTGCAGTGCTTGTGGGAAAATGTACCTTTAAGCATTCCATTAGGAAATCAGCGAGTCACTACTGGCACTCAAAGCCCTGTACAGTGAGCTGATAAATGATGGTGTAATTTTTCTATAATGATGCCAGAGCAGGGAATATTTATATAAATCATCCAAGAGAACACAGAAAGCCAGTGTTGGAGCCAGGGCTGCAACCAGATCTCATACATATGCGAGGCTTAGTCCATCTGATCAGGGATGCGACTCAAAGCCTGAACTCGCAGTACCAGCATGTGATGGCTGGAGGTAGCCAGGATAATTGGAAAGTGGTATTCATCTCTAGGACACTACAACTTCTGAATCTCGGCCATGTCCTGGCCATCCTCAGAAAGCATCATCCCAGGACTGTCCATTTTGTAGATTTTATCAACTCTCCTCACAGACTCTGCCATCACAACAACTTAATGAGCTGAACTCCATCCAATCTTTCTTAGCAAGGCCTGCAGGACACAAGTATCAGGTGTCCACTGTGATGATTCACTAGACAACAGAGAAAAGGTTACCTGCTCAAAATTCCCCCACCCAGACCACTCAGGGCACAGAGCAGCTACCTTTGAATAGCCAAACCATCTCATCACTGGCTCAGGCAGCCACAGGGACACTGCCAGTTGCCCTTGGGCTAATGGCACTGCTCTACAGATTGCAATAACAGATGTTAATACTGTGGGATCAGCCTCAGTAGCCTCCTCAAGGCAAAACTCCTGCTCATTCAGGGGTTTGAGCACATGTGGACTAAACGCTGGATCCAAAGTTTAACTCGTGCACTCCAACACATAATGGAATAAACAGAAAACTTCAGACCAAAAATACAACATGGCCAGATACGTGAGAACACAGTGTCCAACAGTTTTCCAAATACCAAAATAGCCACACGGGCATGTCTGCAAATCCAGCTAGTTGTCACTTACCAGCAGTCTAACTTGAGCTCAGGCTCCACGCAGAAGCCTAAGCGCTATCACTCAGGAGAAAGCAATGACTTAGGTGTCTCAGATACCAGGGGAAGCCAGGTGTCATGGGGAACAGTAATGCCAGCACATGCAGTGGGCTTGTCACAGGTTCCCAGGATGGCCTAGACATCAGGTGCGTGTAGTGGACTATCACCAAGACCTGCAGTAATGCCTTTATAGTTGGCTTTTCAGCAAAAGGGGAGAGCAGGAAACGAACGAGCTTTCGTGAGAGCAGGAAAAGAGAATGGAGATAATAGTGCAATGTGCCTGGGATGCTCAGCAGTCCCTGCTGGAGAAATTCAACAGGAGGCAAGATATTAAAAGCTTGTCTGCTCTCCTCTTTTCCTCCGTTACTGGAACTCCCACTCAAACAATGGAGAGTAAGACTGAAGAGAGAAGAATGTCCAAAAGAAGCCTTCTGAACCCAAACGATTTGCTGCTCAAACAATGCCTTGTTGTGTGTTTGCTTTTTTCCCTTTAGTTTCTTTTGGAAAGCACTTGCATTGCCCAACTAATTCCATTTTACCTTCAGGAAAATGTGCCTTTGCTGTTCCAGTGACAAGAGCGAACGCAAAAAAGCAGCAGCAGCACACAAAGACTCCACGTGGAAACACTTTCTGGAAATAGAAACCATGCAGTGCAAGAGAGGTGTATTTTCTGGCATGGTATCACACCCAGGTTACTACTTCTACCTGCTTTATAATTGCTGTGTGAAGCCAGAATCAAGAGGCTCCCAAGAGGACAAGGCCATGAATGCTTGTAATGAGGCTACTACTTCACAGCTTCTGCTCTCATTGCTTCTGAAGTTTTTTCTTTCCAGCTCATCATCCATCTGGTTTCCACAAGGACAGGCCTTAAATAAAGGCACAAGTGCCTCTCCCTTTCTGTATTAAGCAAAATTTTCAGTGAGAAATAAATTCCTGTATAACGCTCCAGTAAATACACGGCACCTCCTTATAACCCTGTGGAAGACCCCACCTGATGCAGAAGATTTTTGATGGTTCCTCTTTGTTTTCCCTGCAGAACAAAACCTCCACTTGTGATAACCCAAGCACCATACAGGTTTCAGCTGGGAGAAAGTTTTTCATTTGGAAGGGACTAACACAGCTATCTGGACATCGGGTCCTCAGGCAGCCTGTGCCAAGGTCCAACAGATAGTGCTGTTTCAGAGCAGGGAGCAGAGAGGAGTAACCAAACCAGGGACCCTTAATAAATCCCCATTCTGAGTATTTGAGGTGATCATCATTCCTACTAGCTGGCACAGCACTCAGATTGGAAGGTCCCAAGTTACTTGTATGTAATTGATCAAATATGCACCTTAAACCTCATCTGGGGAATGGCCAGCACCAAGAGTAACTGGTAGAGTGCAGGTGACACAAACTCCTTCATTTATACCTGCTCAAAACTTCTGCAGGGATTTCAGTATTACAGAGGTGACTGCAGTGATGGGGCCTCGTACTGACCAAATTCTGGATCACAGCAGAAAAAGCTACATAAGGAAACAACGGGCAGACCCTCAATCCACTTCCCAGATGGACATGGAGCAATGGCATTCAAGTGCACAGCACATGTAACCAGCCTGAGCCTGCAGAACAAAACAAATTAAGATCTAAGATGAAGAGTGGGGGAACATCACAGATGTAGTATCTCAGCATCTTCTCGTCAGCTCTGAGCACCACGAGCAGGAGGACTCAAATATTGCTGTCTCTGTGCAGGCTCGCTGAGTATTACAGCATTAGCCCTCACATAAGGGCTGCCATGGCCCCAGGGAATAGGAAAATGAGCACAACTCAGCACAGCGTTAATGTTCATCTCTTTTGCTAGTCAGAGATACGACAGCTCTGCAATCAGTGCAGAGGACACTGCCACAATGTCCTTCCAAAACACAGAGACCAGAGGAACTTCTCACTGTCCATGGAAGATTTAAAAGCTGCTCTGTGAGTGAACAAAGGGATGGGTGCAGTCACGCCTATACCTGCCAGCTAATGTGGAGATACCTGAGCCAGCTTCAGGATCCTCACTCAGGGTCCTGCCAGCAGTGAAGCCACAGCTTGCTCTGCAGTCTGCTGTGGCCATCCTCCTCACAGCACAAGTGGTACGAGTTGCAACCGGACAGAACAAACCATGGCACTAATGCTAGTGATCCCCAGGAGCCATGGTGCCAGCAATCAAATGTGAAAATACTTACTGGGCTTGAAGTCTTTCAAACTATAGAGGATGGGGTGTTTCTTTCCCTGTCACTGGGAGATCAGCATCACGCACCACATCCCACGATGCAAAACCTCAGACATGAACACAACGCACTATGCACACACCTTCCCATGGGCTTTTGGCCACGATGGTTTTGTTTACTTCTGCATCACTTGGAAACAGCATGTACTTCAAGTATTTTTAATAAATTAGTTATTCAGAACCAGACATACCAGAGCAAGAACTTCTCTGCAGACCTTGTTTAGAGAAAAAAGAAATCATCCCACAACTAAAATTAATTGCATTTGCTGTGAGAAGGTCTCAAGAACCTGACCTATTTGACCTTAAAAGAGTTGGGGTTTTTTTTAAAGAGACCTACTCCATTGCATCTGTGGGAAGTCCTTAAAACCTGGTAGAAGAGGAAACCCGACTGGATGTGTTCCTGTGTGACTTGGTCTAGGTGATCCTGCTCTGGCAGGGGGATTGGACTAGATGATCTTTTGAGGTCCCTTCCGATCATAGAATCACAGAATCATCAGGGATTGGAAGGGACTTTGAAAGATCATCTAGTCCAATCCCCCTCCCAGAGCAGGGTCACCTAGACCAAGTTGCACAGGAACATATCCAGGTGGGTCTTAAACATCTCCAGAGAAGGAGACTCCACAACCTCCCTGGGCAGCCAAATCCCTAATGATTCTATGATTCTATGATCTAAACCACCTAAACTTTCTTCAGTGAGTCCAAGAAAAACACTACCTCAGCCAAAGAAAACAGAAAGAAGGTTATGCTGCTTAAAAACATTGTCTCTTAAGCAGGACAGAAAACCAGCTACAGTAAAGTAACACACTAATAAACTGAAAAAAAGTTGTCAGTATGGATTATAAAGTCAAGAAAATCAGGGAATTAGTAATGGAAGAAAAGAGCCAAAAGAGGAAATGGCCACCAGCAGAGTTGATGTGAGCTGAAGAAGGGGTTGGTGGCAAGCAGCGGATATGGGAGGGAAGGCTCAGAAATTAATTTGAAAATATTAGAAAGCAGCCAAATCCCACCAGCAGTCAATCACTAGTACAAAAGAGCTTTTATGCCCTACATGACAGTATGAGAATCCTAGTAGTAACTCAGGAGGGCAAGACAAAGAGGTTTAGAAAGACCTGGCTAAGGAAAAACGTGCTCAGCTGGTTCTCCCCTTCAGTACACACTGGGATGTTAGACTTGCAGCAGGTCTCCGAGTGGGTATTTTTCATTGTCAAACAATGAAAAAGCTGAAAAAATATTTGATTAGGAAAGAATAAAAATATTGTATCAGCATTGGCTACTTTCAACATTATGGAAAAGAGAGTTCACCAACCTAAGCCACTATCTCTTTGTTTATGAGATTTAAAGTCTGGTTGATGCACGTAATAACGTCCCTGTGATGCACTTAGACTGTGAGATACTATGGTTTCTGCAAAGTGTTTGACTTGCTACTGAATGACATTTTGATTAAGACTACATAGCAATAGAAATAAACTCAGAAGATACTTAGTGGGTCAAACACAAAATAAATGCTATGTCTGAAATGCAACAGTACATGTGAAAAACTCATCATGTAGCTATGCTTCAAATGGGATCCTGCAGGGACCCATTTTTAGTCCAGCTGTTTGGTGGTTTTGGAGCGACCCAGGAGAAAGCCCAAAATGGATATAACATGGAGCCTGGAGATGACACAAAGCCAAGGTCTGAACAGTGCTTAGTAACACAGAGCACAGTGATCAAAAGTCAAAAGACTGCTTCACAAGCAATGCATTTTACATACAGTTCCAACTAAGACCAAAATACGAGGCCATAAATCCAGAAACACAAGGGGAAGGCCTTATTTGCAGGACTCTGATTCTGGAAACAACAATTTTGGGAAAAAAAAACAACTTTGGCATTGCAGACAATTAGCAGAGAATACAGCAATATGACCACAACAGTACGCTTGGCTGTATAAATAGAATAACTGAAATGGTCTGCCCAGGGCAGTTGTGGAGTCTCCTTCACTGGAGATGTTTAAGACCCACCTGGATGTGTTCCTGTGTGACTTGGTCTAGGTGATCCTGCTGGTGGATTGGACTAGATGACCTTTTGAAGTCTCTTCCAATCCCTAATGATTCTGTGATTCTAACTACTTAGGACAGAGGAATGTTCAATTTAAAAATGTTTACCTGGGGAATGGGAAAGAGTTCCTAAAAGCCACAAGAATCCACAAGATTTTGAAGAACAGATTTGAGCTGGAGATTCTAGGTTATTTTAGTTCAATACACACAATGTCTGGTCATGAGCAATTGCAGAAGCCCAAATTAACCCCAGCAAGACCATTAATGGACAACTTCTACGCACATATGTGGGCACTTTTAATCAGCATGGAATGGCTTGTTGAAGCAGTTTAATTCAATAATCAAACAATCCATTTTATGAAGTCTTTCAAATTATGTTTCCTTATAAACATCTCAAAGCATAAGCTGGTGTTGTCACAGGTCATAGATGATTATATAATGATCAGCACTGTCAGGTGAAACATCCTTTCAATACTTGTGAGTCAATATATTCAAAGCAAATCTGGGAGCTAAAAAAAAAAACCCTAAATGTAATATAACCCCAGAAAACCACCACACCCCCATGCCCCAAAACCCAAAAGTGACATACAGTGACAGAAAGTAGGCAGCTGGTGATGGTCATGACCTCCCAAAGATGGCAGGAGAGTCTTAAATGTGATTTTATGTAAGCCCTATACAATGGAGAACAGACTGGATTTCAGTGGTGATTATTTAGGTAGTAGCTCAAAAATTCAAACCCTTACTTACCAGAGAAAACCATTGAACAGGCCTATGCCTCCCAGTCTGGCATCTTGGCACTGATTACTGGTCACTGAGAGCCAAAAATAGGATGACCAATTTAATTTCATTCTGGATTTTACAACAATCCTCCAGGAATAAAACATGTAATCCAATAAGCCACCCAAATCTAATCACATTATTTTAAGCCTTTTTAAATCAACTTAAATTAATTCTTCATTAATTACAGTTATGCTGATTCAGATCAACTCCAATCCTTAAATTTAGCAATGAAATTACAAAATCAATACAATACAGTAATGAAACAGGTTTAATGGGAACATTTTTGAAAATTCTTATTGTCATTCATGATTGAAGTATTAAACGGGTCAAGATACCACATATATTAGCCATGTGGGCAAGAGAGCAGCATTATTTTAACCGGTCTATAGTGTACTCAGGGCTGAAATTTTGCCTTGAACATGCTGTCTCAAGGCCCCAGGTTTCTGTGGGAGAGAAAAACAACTTGGAGCACACCAGTCAATTGCATTAGCTCCACCACAGAAGTTGTTTATCAGTTTAGGAAGGCGTCCTTGAGGTGTAGGAGTTTGTACAGCTGGTCTGCAGGCTCTCGGCGGGGGTGCAGGCACCACCTCCACGGGAACCCACAACCCAGTGCTGCCCAGCTCATCCAGCATGGGTGGGTGTGTGGCACTCCTCTCCACACTCGTGGCATGCGAGTGGACTTGGGTTGTCCTGTTTGTGCTTTGCTATCCTTTCTCGACAAACTTCATCACAAAACCAGTGTGAGGGAAAAAATTTCTGATTCCTTCTCTGGAAAGTGTATGTGTGGGTGTGGAGGTGTGTCTGTGTGTGTGCACATACTGAAAGATTTCACAGAAAGCACAAAACAGTTTAGGTTGGAAGGGACCTCACAGATCATCTAGTTCCAACACCCCCTGCCATGGCCAGGGGCACTTCTCACTAGACCAGGTGGCTGAGGACCCCATCCCACCTGGCCCTGAACACTTTCAGGTAAGGGGCATGAGCAGCTTCTCTGGACAACCTGTTTCAGTACCTCACCACCCTCAGAGTGAGGAGTTTGTTCCTAAGATTGAACCTAAATCTACCTTCTTTTAGCTTGAAACCATTCCTCCTGTCCTGTCACTGGAGTCTCTCATAAAAAGTCCCTCTCCAGCTTTCCTGTAGCTCCTTCAGGTACTAGAAGGCTGCTACATTTCCCCGAGAACCTTCTCTGTTCCAGGCTGAACAACCCAAATTCCCTCAGCCTGTCTTCACAGGAGAGGTGCTCCAACCCTCTGAACATCATCGTAACACTCCTCTGGACTCGCTCCAACAGTTCCATGTCCTTCTTATATTGGAGACTCCAGAACTGGGCACAGTACTCCAGGTAGGATCTCACAGGAGCAGAGCAGAGAAGAAGAGTCACTTCCCTTGACCTGCTGATCTTCAATACTTTACTTCCATCTATACAGTGTTTTAGTTTCCAGCTAGGTGCAGTGCACACAATATGTTGCACTTCAGCATCCTTAGGCCGAAGAGCTAGGCTGTAGGTATGAATTACAACTGCTGGGATCAGATCAGACTGCACCAAGCCATGAAACGTGCTGCTACACTGATAAAGGAGTTGGCACAACTAAAACAGACGTGAGTTCAACGGTCTGCTTAGCAGCAGCACAACAAATTAAGCATCTCCCTTAAAAGCAAAACATGGATTTGCCTGTTAATACAAAGGAAATAAATCCAAGGGACAGCTGTGGTAGCCTCATTAAATTATCTGATGTGACTGTAATACGTAGGCATACTCCAAATTTTCACCCATGCAAACACCAAATGTTTGCATTACTCATCAAAATCAGGAGTAAATGATGCAGGTTACGAGCACTTTGAGAAGCCTTCACAGCAAACTGCAGCATCACAAACACCCAATTTATTCAAAGAATAACTGATTTGCAGTAGTGATGCACTGCCATTGCTACCACACTTCTTCAGAGATATACACCTTCCACAGCAGAGCTGTTGATGCTCAAGTCTGCTTTCTGGAGCTCAAGTCTTAGGGAGAAAAAACTGTTCTCTTTGGGTTTTTCTCATAAACACAGATTGTAATTGTAATACATTTTTATTCTGGTCTTGTGTTTTGATAAATAATTACAATTCCTTTTCCTCACAAGGAAATTAGCTGCAAATATTACAGTCCCTTGAGTTTCACAGAGCACATGCATTTTTACAATTTAACACCAACCCAGCATAATTGCTTCCACCCAGCTAATATTTAAACATCATGAATTAGTGGCAATAGGGGCACTAAAAAAATAATAATCTAACCACAGCACAATTACACCGTAACTGCAGCATAACTTCCTACTTCATGGAAAGGAAACAGCACCTCAAATCTACACAGGTCTTGTGTGCTTGCAATGATTTTCTAAATGTTGAGCAAGAAGAAAAATGTTTGGGTTACAGCAAATTCTAGTTGGCTTCTAGTTCTCCTCTTTAGGAGATGTGATTTGCTCTGGATTTGAACACAGGATTTCCATCAGACTCAAAAACCTGTTTCTGAAGCACAAACGTCAGTACCTCCAGAGACAAAGCAGACTCTGACAGGGTCTCTACTCTTCTGCTCGCACTGGGGCGATATGCACGACAGAAAAGAGGGTGGTGTCTGCCAGCAGGGATGGAAGCAGCTGGACCAGTGGGTTTGTGAAATTTTGTGGTTTGGGACATCCAAACTTTGTATCAGAGGGTCATTTAGATTGGAAAAGACCTTCAAGATCATCAAGTTCAATCAACAACCCTACTCTACCAAGTTCACCACTACACCATATCTTCAAACACCACATCTACATGATCTTCAAACACATCCAGGAATGGTGACTCAGCCACCTCCCTGTGCTGTGCCTTCTTGAAGATGGAAAGCCCCAGGCCCCACTGCTAAGACACAAGCTTCCCTTTATCATCTTGCGCAGTTGTCATTAACACCAACCGGCACATTCCCCACGGCAATCTGAGAAGGACCTACATCTGTTAAACACTAGCAAGGCTTATTTTTGCAGGCATGCCCAGACAGTGGTAGAAGTGTGGCATAATTGAACTACGGCTCAAAAGACACCAAAATATATGATTTACAATTAGGCTGCAGAGAATTAAGCTAAAGAATTAAGCAAATGTGACACCTTCTGCATCACTTCAGTCATGACAAGGATTGAAGCTATCCATAAGGACTATAAAAAAGCGAAGGACACGTATTCACAGGAAATGCTGCTAACTACTACAAACCACTTCCCCGTGGACAAAAACCAGCTCAGAACCCACAGTTGATTTAACAGGCCCTTCAAAAACATTATGATTTGCAACGACTGTGTGATTTAGCTGTTGCTTCAACCTCAGGAAACACACAGGTAGTTCTCACGGTCACTGTTCATTTGTAAATGTCCAATGCCTTGTACAAGAGGTGTGCCTGTGCATTTTCATCCCACAGCTTCTCAAGCCCTTTTAAATATCAGTGCTCTGGGTTTCCAAGACGTTTTGAATTAATCCCTCCCACCAGGAAAGCACAGATTTGAACTTTGTCAGTGTCTTTGTATGCTTTTACCCGAGCGGATATAGTGAAGGACACATTCTAAGGAAAAGCCTTTTTCTTGCTCTGAAAGATTCATCTCCCTTTTGTCTTCCTTGTTTTTTTCACTCTTTACCTTAGGGGGGTTTCATGAGCAATGAACACTCCCCAACGTGCTGCCTGGAGGTAGGTAGAAGGTAAAAGAACAGGTTCAGCTGCAGGACTTGTTAACTCTTGCACACAGAGACCAGAGGCATGTTACGTGCCAGATGGCCACAAGCTGTGAGTGCCCATGCCTGGGGAGCAGGGGACATACTCTCAGACTTTCTTGAGGGAAGCCAACTTTTGAGCTCCATGCCTACAGATGACACTATTTTACTCCTATCTGGTGGCAGCAGAAAAATTGTATTGCTGTAAATATGCCACTTAGCTATTGTTGTAACGTGTCTGTCTTCTAATGGAAGACTAAAAAGGACAATAATTAAAACATATCATGTGCAGAAAATTATAGAATTCATTTGCTTTGCCTGGCAGCTTTGAATTTCAAAGCTCTTCATGGAATTTCCAGTCTCAACCCTAAAGCAAAGCTTTATGCAATGAAGGGCTGATGTATTTTATGTCTGTTTAATTATAATAATGAAGACTTTGGTAATGCATTTGCAAGAACTACAGTGTAATCAGAGCTGCATCCTGAGAGCTGCTTTGTGGTACCCAAGAGAATTCGTCTGCCTTAATTAAGTCTCCTCTCAGAGATGCAATTGATGGGGACTCTCTTGATCTAAACTGCCTCATGTAACTGCACAACAGCTGTACCTACTGCGTACGGCAAACGCTGCTCTTCAGCGCCGTTTCTAACACTATCAGTGGGTTTCTTCAGGAAGAAATGAAGACAACGGACCGCTCAATTTACTGAATGGGATGCACGTGCTTCAGCCTTGTCATTCAGCAATAAAACCCTGATGCCCTACTACTACTACTAATATGAATCAGACTAAGTTCTCTTTGTTCACACAAAGCAGTGGCTCTTTATTTGCCTGGCAGCAGAATGCAGCCTGCAGGGGCAACGTATGAAGTTCATGGAAATCCCATTCTTAAATAGACTGTATTTTCTGGGTACATTCTTCTAAGGTATATTTGGAGTCAGGAGAACAGCACAAAACACTGCAGCAGCAGCACCAGCTAATTTGCAGGTAAATTTTAAAAAACAAAAAATAAATCTCATTACTCCCACAGACAGTAAACTCTACAGCTCATTACTTTTGGTGCGTGTTGTCTCTGCTGTTTTCTGATTTTTAATCAATGTTGAAGCCTACAGAAAACATTTTCCTCCTTCTGTCTATACGTGAGCAAAATGAATTGAAGCTGGGTTTTTCTGCAGACAGTGTTTTCAACTGGGATCATTATTAACTTCAAGAAGAAAAATAATCAACTCTGTGTGGAGTCAAGTGGCAAACATTTTTTAACTGTCTTCTTTGGAAGATAATACATTTCTAACTTATTTTCCAAAGCCAATTAAATTACCCATCAATGAGTTCTTCAGCTACAAGGTAAATTGAAGGCATGTCACAGACTCTGTAATTGCCAAATAGTCTCTATTGATCACAGCGCGCTGTTGTAACTCAGCAAACTGAAATGCCATCATTGCCCTCATGAAAAAAAGAATGCTTCCTCCTGGTACCTGAAGACACAAACACCAGTCTGAGCTTCCCCAGGGAAGTGCTGACACGAGATGAATGCTGTGTACCACCACACTGACACGAAGGGATTTAGGTTGTGCTGCTTCTGTATTAAGAGGTTGGCACAATTCAACCCCAGTCATCAGTTCCTTCCAAAACTCTGACTGTTGACATAATTTTCTACTAACAAAAGCAACAGACACCAGAATAAACATTAGGAAAGTGCATGAAACTACAGAAAAACTCCACCACCCAGAAATTAGGCACAATCCTAAATTCCAAAGGATAAATTTGGACCCTTTGATTTCAGGGTCAACATGGCTATTAGAAGCGGCAGAAGTGAAGAACTGGAAGGTACCACATTTTCAGAGCACCAGCTGAGCTGAACTGTTCCCTTCCAGGGCTTATTGGTGACTTTTGGTGTCACACTCATTCTGGACACCTTAATGCTAAACTTGGATAGTTTTATCTTTCTTTGCTGCCTGAGAACACAGGGCTTGAAACTGAATTCTGAAATCCAAGAAGAAGAATGTAAAGATTGGCTATGAAACAGGTTTTCCTTGCCCCCTACTTCTGAAAAGCTTAAGTACAGATGTCATATATAATTCCATAAAGAGTTAAAGGTATTTATATATATTAACCACTGAAGAAACAGACCTGACATTCAGTTTAGCAGAAGTTCAGTTGCATGGGTTTGCGTGAAGCACGGAGCTTGATGATACATCCACAGCTCTTGCTGAGTCAACTAAGTGTATTAAATCTACTGTATTCAGTGAAACTTAAAAGATATTTTAGCACTTTGCTGATCTCAGAGACTCACCCACAGTTGTGCAGGAAATAGACAGCAGAGGAGTAATCAGTGATGCTGACACGCTGCTATATTGAGCCACAAAACCACCCCTATGTTTTCAGAGATTGCTCTAACCCTGTACTGAACCTACATGTTTTGTGAATCACATCCTCCTGGTAGGAATACATTAGCCAAAATAAGTCAACCAGTTGTCTTAATGGTAGAATCAACTAAGTTGGAAAAGACCTTTAGCATCACCAGGTCTGACCATTAACCTAAATATAACAACCCCTAACCACCAGATCTACATGACTTTTAAACATGTTCGGGGTGGTCATTCAACCCTCTCCCTAGACAGCTGTTCCAAGGCCTGATGAGCCTTCCAATAAAGAAGTTTTCCTCATGTCTAACCTAAACCTTCCTTGGCACAACTTGAGGCCATTTCCTCTTGTCCCATCACTTGTTACTTGTGAGACCAACAACCTCCTCTCTAAAACCTTCTTTCAGGTAGTTGTAGACAGGAGTAAAGTCTCCTTTCAGCCTCCTTTTCCTCAGACCAAGTAGCCCCAGCTCCCTCAGCTGTGCCTTGTAAGGCTTGTTCTCCAGACCTTTTGCCAACGTTGTTGTTGCCCTTCTCTGGACCTACTCCAGCAGATAATGTGTTTCTTTACAAGGACAGAAAAGACACTGTATGCCATTCCTGAACGCTTTTTTAACTAGACTGCTTGGTATAGCTTCAGAAAAATAAAGACTACGTGCATGAAAGATAATTCTTTCCATTTCTAATGGGCGTTTACCTCAGGCAGGTAGCAGAAATGGACTTGAAGTCTTAATCTAAACCATATCCCTTCGACAATGAGTTCCTCAATAATTAAGCAAGGGATACAAACAGTTCAGCTTAGATAACATAAAATGTGGCTTCTTACGCAGTTTTCAGTACAATTGTTTTTTCTTTTGCAGTTAAGTGTTCTTGTTCACGCAGCACAAGAAGAGATACAGTGAACTGCCCCATTACCTCTGCCATCTCCTTTTTACACACTTGAACAGCAAAGACAAGAGAGCGTTTACTTCAGCAGTTTTGTGCAGAGCGCCTCTGACACAAAAGCAAAACCAGGTTCATGACCAGTCCATATGCAGAGTCTCACTGAGAAAATGACACGCTCCCCCTAGTCTAACTAGAATTTTCAGAGAAGAAAATGTCTCAAGTCTACAAGATGCAGGTGTTTATGCTACCGGGTAGAACGGGACCAAAAAGGCCTGGAAAATCTTTGTTTTCCTATTTAAGCCTGTGCAGAAAGACAGACAACATTTGGCAAATACATGTGTTTTAAATACACATCCTGGACATGTTTACACCCCATTTATGAATAATGTAGAGAATTGAGAATAAAGGTGCATTAAGTCCTGTTGCTTGAGACAGGACACATGGCTATGAGCATACAGGCAAAAGCACAGGCATAGAGCTGGGCAAGCAGACACACCTAAGACAGAGACACAAAGGGATGTGCAACCTCTAACATCATTTTAAACACTTGGTACATTCTAAGCCATTTCAAGAGCAAACATTTTCTCCCACACAAGCATCTCATTGAAGCCCAGCGAGTAGTCATGTCTTGCCAGGATAATTATGCAGCATCCATAAGGGGATAAAGAGGCAGAACAAAAAAAAAGAACTCCAGCAGAGAAGAACTGGGAAAAATCACACAAAACTTCACTCCTTACAATTACTTTGGTAAAATAATAGCAGAATTAAACAAAAGGAGTAGCCAGAGCCCCTTTCAGCACACATCACTAGACAGCACTGTTCTTGAAACCAATACATGACTCGACATGAGTTCAGTCTGCATGTGTAATTTCAATTCACTCTCATTTTTCACACCAAGTGATGTCAGATTTTAATTAAAATCTTTTAACTGAAAATTAAAATGTCATTGGTGATGTACAGATGCTGCTGAACAGATTTATCTTCTCCCTACAATAAATAAAAGGGAAAAACCTAAGAGCAAGAATTTCAAGTGATACTCTGTTGAGCCAGCTTCAGGGACAGAGCACCACTGACTTAAGTCCCAGGGTTGTATTTGCTTTCTAAACATTCTTCTAGCTGCTAGATACATGCTTGCAGGATTAGGACTACCCAGCTAAGCTCTGTTATTCAAACAGCAGGAGAATGTAAAAGCAAATAGCTCCTGAGTGAAGTATTATGAGCGTGGTGACATGACTTGGGAAACTCCAAACAGCTTTTGCACTCTTCACACAGCCCCTCAGCAAAGCAGAAGCCTTGAACAACACCAGTGGTGCTTTACCCCACACAGACACACACGGGTGTGCGCTCCTGGGCCCCAGCTTCTCCCCAGACCCACATTTGTGGGGGACTCAAATGCAATTGCTGAAAGCCACCTTTCACCTCTCTGAAAACATTCATCAGGAAGTTTCCCTAGGATTGGTGAGAATGGAAGAGCCATGCACTGTGACACTCATTTTCTAGAGCTGCTGCTCTAATGAAGCTTAACTCCACTTCTTGCAAGTGCTGGTTGCTCCAGAGGGCTGATACACCAATGCTCATTTACCACCAGCTTCCACGGGACATTCTTCAATGTCCCTTTTGGCCCTGCTAACATTTGGCCCATCTAACTCACAACTTTAATCAACAGACCGTTCAATCCACATCCAAGGTCCACAGGATCCCTGGTATGAAGCAAGACCTGGAGCTCTTTTCTGCAAAGCTCCTGTTTCTGATGCTACCAGAGGTTCTTCTGTCTGGATCAAGAGAGTCAGAGTCAGCGAATTTATTTGTCCATATTCGATTAGTCACCAGCTTCAGCCTCAGTTTCAAACTTCACACACAATTGGACTGGATAATCTTTTGAGGTCCCTTCCAATCCCTAATGATTCTATGATTTGGCTGATCCCATTCATTATATGCAACCAGGGTCTACTGATGCTGCTGACCATTTGCAGAAGTGCTTTCCCATGGCTTAGCTTCATTTTCTGGCTACCAATTAAATAAGACAAAACAAAATGTGGCATATTGCAATGCACTCTTTACAGCGGGGAGCCCTTAAACAAAGTAGGAACATCAACAAAAATTAGAGCATGAGTCAGAGAGAGCTAAGAAAAAAGAAATAATACTGATACACAAAGAGGGTGATGAAATTATAAACCCAAGAGAAAAGACATAAACAGAGGCCTGCACAGAAGTGGCTGTCAAGCACGGGCAGCACCCTGCAGAAATGGATGTGCTAAAGTGCTTTGGACACCTGGCTCAGTCCCACTTTCTCCTCATTAAAGGAGCACCTGAAAAAGGAAACCTCCCTTCCCCAGGGAGCTCCTGTACTTCTCAAGCAATGTTGCCTAGAGTTGCATACTGGCTAGCTTAATCACTAGAGGTAGTTCTGGGTTACTACTGATTGGGTCAGGATCTGCTGCTCAAGCTGCTAATGGTTTGAGTCTACTTTTCTGCTAAAGTTTGTGTGTCCTCAGTGACATATTTGCACATGGCAATTTGCACTGTACAGGAAACACTCCTCTCCTTAAGTGAGTCTCACTGTTAAAACTGATCCGCCAGAAATAAAAAAAGAACCTGAAACTGAGTTCAGAATGGAGGAAGAACCAGCCTCACGTTTGCAGCGGTCTGCAGCGCACAAGCACGTCCCTACAACCCCTCCGGCCCATGCACTGCGGCATGCAGCTATGTGCAGCAAAGACAGGGGATGCTGAAGGCAATTGAGCCCTTCTCATCCTCAGCACTAAAGGCCAAACGGCACCAACTGTGCACATGGCCCCAGCAAACCTCCCAGAGGCAACTGGTGAAAGCCTGGCTGGCCTATGTGACACCAGAAATGCCCAAGAAACCTGCCCTGAGGAATGCACACAGTAACTCCAGCATACATTCCTACTGGCCAAACTCTTCAGTAAACCAACTAGCAGACTTCTCAGGCTTTACATTTCACAGGGATGTTTTGACTGAGAACTCACTCAGTGACAAACTTCTGACTGTAAAAAAGACTGTTAACACCTATCTTTGGTCGTTTACACATGCTCCCTTTTCGTGTGAGACCTGCCATCTGCCTACTGCGATTTGCCAGTTACGCTGCCTCTCATCAGGCACCGTGCTACTACAACGCAGACAAAACCCTCACTTGGTGCTTTCACCCACATGCTGCCTTTAGACCGTTGCCTCAGGAGGAGCGAGTGGCTCAGGTTTAGAGGGCAGGAGGACTCAGTCATTTATATCCCAAGTGTTGCCCTGCAGGTAGGATACGCTCTGCAGGAGCAGTGTGGAGCACAGCCACTCCCAAAGTCGAAGCAGGGAAGCCCAATGAGATGCCACTCCTCTGCTGGCAGTGCATAGAGACTGCCTAGCACTGAGCCCTCCTGTGTTTTGGACAGTAAGCAAGGTTCTTGAGATCTGGTGAAAATGTCAGCCCTCCCTCAGATCCCGCATCTGACCTTAGACCCAGCCAAGTTCTTTCTCCTTGCATCAGTTTGTCACCTGCAAGATCAAAACCACCCTCATGACTTCCATCCCTGCCTCACCTGGCAGAAGCCAAGCAGGGGGAGCAGCACGCAAGGGCAGCGGCTGTGCGTCCAAACACGGGCTGGGTGTTCAAAATACAGAGGCTGGGTGTTCAAAACACGGGGGCTGGGTATAGAGGGCTAATCCACCTGGCACTCTAAGTTCATGTCCCCTACTCTTTCCTCACCTGTCAGAACCTACATGTGTACTGCAGAGGTCATCTGATAAAACAGTGGTCCTGACATATTCCACAAACATTCTTGAAAACCAAGCATTTGGATTAATTTTGTTCAAAAGCCTCTGAACAGCCAGAGCTGCTCTAACACTGCTGCTCTCACCTTAGCACTTCAGCTTCCACTGTGGGAGGTTATTTATCTCATTCTCCTTGCAACATAAAAGCCATTTCTCCAGCCAACCCTCTACATTATAGATGATCATTTTCTCCTTCACTGTAAGCCCACTAACAGCATATTTCATCTGCAGGCACAGCACACTGCTGGGGCACGGATGGAGGTGGTATCACAGGAGCCACCCTGCTTGCACAAGAGAACTCTCTCTGGATTTTAACCTGTTTGCACAGGCCTGCCTCCAGTGCCGTGCTGGCTGTGCACCACTGTGGTTACACTGACCAGGTTATTCTGATTTACTGGAGAGAGAGAGATGGGGAGGCAGGAAATTGGCCCAGTGTTGATGCACTAATGTACACTGCTCTCCAAAAGCTTGGTGCCTCTAAACATGAAAATGCTAAAATGATGTTTTTGATAAGCTTGACAAATCACATAAAGCCATTACAATTTTATTAGAGGAAACATTTTCAAATGCATTGATTAAATTTGGAATAACGACTTGGTTCTCTAATCTCATCAGCACTAATGACCTCCTGAAATAAAGGGAGGAAGTCAGCATCTTAAAGGCCAAGACAAAGAGCCCACAGCAGCCCTCTCTGGCCATCCTGAGAGGGATAAAACTGGGAGAGAAGGCGAAGACTGTGCAGAGCCAAATCTCAACCTACACATTAACCAGCTTCAGCCATCTGTGATTTTAACCAAAGCTTTAAATTATTAGTTTTTAAGCTCCAACAAACGTTGAAGCACTTATTGCAATCAAAAAACTCTCTTAACATCATAGGCAAGAAGGAAGAGTGAAACAAGCGTATGCTGGGTCTGTCAAAATACAGACCCCGTACCAGGAGAAAGCAAACCGTCCTTCCCTAAGCTGAACAATGAGCAGTATCCTTCTGAAACACCAGCAGACTGCTGGTGAGGAACAACTGTTTTAACAAAGGTTGTGTCTTAAAATTTAGCATTACTAGGGAAAATAAAATCACAAATAGTGTGTCACTGTGGGCAAATCTGCAGAATTATCTCAGGACTTTGCATCTTCCATGCACTTTGCAGGTTTCTCACGAGCGCTACATCACAGGATAACATACAACTCATTCATCCACTCACTAAACTTTGCCAGCACCGTTTCATCCATCAAGCAAATGGGAAGCACACAGTGACAACGTGCAGCTGTACAACAACTCTTTCTGCCTCTCTCACCATGCTTTTGCTCAAATACAGAAAATGAGGCTCAACTCAAACAGGGAGCAATGTAGCTTAACCTCCCCTGAAGATCCAAAACTCATTAAACACTCTGGGCCCCCACATCAGAGTCCCCTGGTGTAGTCAACACTGAGTATCCTGTGTAGTCTGAGTTTCAGAGCTTTGGCTCTGAAGCTGGGACACATGAGGAGCCAGGAGCTCGCTGGCCACAGACACCTTCCCACATGCTACAAGCTAGAAAGACACTCTTCTGTACACACCTGTAATTTTTGGGAACACAACACAGAAATAACCTTGTGTACATCCAGGAACAAAAGAGAATGGTTTGCTTTGCACACTTTACACAAATTTGGCCTAGAAGTGGATTCCTCTTAATTTTTTTTTCTCCTTAAACTCTCGTTCCAGATTAAAGGTCTGAGTTTGGTTTTTTCCTCTCCTTTTCCTTCCCTATTCCTTTATTACAGGAATAATCTCTCTATTATTCATCTGTATCTGTCATTAAATTTGCAGTGTGTGCAAACACTGGTGAGTGGGTTTTTTTCTCTATCAATCTCTGTTCTGTCACAACTGGAAACTACATCTTACACAGCATTACACACATGAAATATTTAGAACAAACAAAAAGAGAACAGAGTCTACCCACATACATTAAACATCTGGTAGTGAAGGGAAAACAATACCTGAGGTAGTGCAGCTGCACATTATGGTAATTGAGCCTGTCCTCTACCTTTCAAGCCACTGATTTTCAGCCTTTTTCAGTATTCTTATTGTGGGTTTTTTCATTGTAAATAATCTTCATTTCCAAGCCCTTCCCGTCTTTATCTTTTTCCTTGAACTCAGCTCTGAGAGACTTAATGAGGACAGAAAATTGATCAGCGAGTACGTTTTATGGCTTATTTGAAAGCACATAATGCTTCTCACAAGACTTCTTTGTAGGGAAGATGCTTCTAAAAAGACTTTCTCTTCTATAAAAATATTAAGAAAGATGGAAGAGAACCAGGGCAGGCAGTTCAGGACTTGGGCACAGGCCTGTGTCATTCAGCTGCCAAGAGAATATTCACTCCAGGTTCACAAACACAGGGGTGGGTGAACCCCTGCAACGTAATGCTGCCACTGCTGGAAACCACGGTCAATCGTTGTTCAGCTGGACTGATGTTGTCTCACGGTCACTTTTCACCCCTGCAGGTGCTCACAAGGCACCGGCAACATTCGCGCTCACGCCTCAGCTCGCTTAGAACTCTCCTGCAGCTCTCATGATAGATGTTGTCTTGGCTGCTTGCATATGGCAATAAGGAGAAGATGCCTGCCAAAGCAACTCCCTAATCAGCAGCTCCACCACATAAACATCCTCTTTACATTATGCAAGTTAAGCTGATGTTGAACAGGTTGCATACAAGTCCTGTCTTCACGTTAGTGAGGCCCCAAGGGATTTGGGGGTGTTGGGGGTATACCGTAGTAAGGGAGGGAGCATTCTGCTTTTAATTTGACAGTAACAAAAGTGACCCACTGTCTTGATGCAAAAGTGGACAAGTCCACAGAGATCTCCCTTGTGAGCACACAGCTAGTCACACCAGGGTGAGGATCTGCGTGGAAGCTCTTGATATGACAAAGTGCAACGACTTGTTTAGTACAGATGTGCTCTGAAGATATCCAGAGTGCATATCCCCCCAGCTGCACACTACCAGCCCTCCCCAACGCAACAGGTTTTAGGACTAGTCTGAGAGATTTTGTTACAGAAGTAACCCTGTGCTGAAACTTGGGCTTCCTTTGGGAAGTGTGATGCTCAATCTTTTGTGTTTTGTTTTTATTACATTAAAACCAAACACCCCAAAAAATAATGATTGGTGTTCAAACCCAAAACTTCATCCGTTTAAGGACTATTATTTACATCGAGATTTTTTTGTCTCCCAATTGAAAATTAATTGATAGCCCTGTCTTCAAAAACATACTATTAACCACAAAGCACCAAGACACCAGCATGAGAGAAATAAATAGCCTTTGGCAGAACAGACTGGGATGAAAGTTAGCTAATGCGCAGCTACAGGAACAGTGGGAAACAGCATCAGCTAGTTAAGTCACCCTTAAAAAAACCCCAACACAGCAGGCTTGACATTTTCTTTTCTATTGCTTACTGCTATAATTCATAGTTAGTAAATTTTTGTGTGATGGTAGCATCCAGATGTTGCAAGAGGATGTTGGACAGCACTGGATAGGTCCCATATGAATAAGAAGCGGCAATCATTGGCCTGAAGGTCATGACTGTTAAGGTCATTTGCATTATTCCCATTTCTGAGAAAAAAATCTTACTCAGAAGGAAAGGGCACTCAGACTACTAATTGGCTCATCAGTTGGGCTATTAACACAGAATAACTGTTAATAAAAGATAAATACTGTGCTAACATACTGTGTGTGTTTCTTGTCCACATTACCTCATGCACTGTTCGTTGAATGGGACAGATGGCTTAAAGAGATTTCCCATGTTGTCCAAGACTTAATTCTCAAACGGAACTGGAAAAGAGTTTTTGAAAAATTAAAATATATTTAATTGCAAAATGGACTCAAGATGTGCCTTTAATCGAGACATCTTACCAGGCTCCATTCAGCTGGAATTCTCCCCAGAAACCAAAATGGAAAGCGGGTGGGAAGCTGTTTCAAGAGCCTTCAAGCTTCCCACTGATGTACTCGGTAAACAAAAGGTTCGGGGTTTCTGCAGGAGGAGTAGCAAAGCCACCAGAGCTGCACTCAGGGTGCACGTTCTCAGTTTTCCCATGAAGAGCTCTCAGCACTGTGGCTGTGGGAGCACTGGCCTGTCTCACCCATGGCTAAGGCTCTGCAGCTGAGATTCTGCTCATTGTAGTGGCAGCGTGTGTGACGCGACCATTCACCAGTCCCTCCACACTGTCTGTGCTAAATTGAACATTTGTACTAGATTGTTCAAGATCTCCTTTTAAACCACTTGGTACAAGCAAATCTCTATATTTATTTGCAATGTACAAAAACTAAGAGTTTAAAGCTTCAGTCCAGTCATTGTTAGCAGTGAATCACCTGAAACTGATTTTCCATGACATCACTTGAATCTTTCATGCACCTACTCTATTATAGACTCAAAGTCAGTCTCTCCAGGAAGCCAAGTGTGCCCACAGGCAGAGAGAAAGCCTTTCCCTAGCCGCACATGGAAGTCAAATGGCAAAGCTCAGGGACACGCTATAAGGAAATAAGATGAGTAAGACTTTAAGAACATCCCATGCTTTGAAGAGAAGAGACAAGAGAAGGTGTAGGAAGCCTATCAGTCCACTGAGGCTAAGGGAAAGGACCTCGCTAGCTGGTCTTGCTGCATCTGGAACACCCCTGCCAGACTGAGAGCAAGTCCCAGCCCCAAGGGCTGCAGTTCATCAGTGATCAGGAAGCAACTGCAGGAGGACCAGAAGGGCGAAAGGTAGACAAGGATGCACTATGTCTGTGTGTGAGATTAAACACATCACACCCACAAAACAGAGTTCCACCAGGCGCATGGCCAGTGTACAGCAAGGGGAAGGCAGTGCCTGACCTGCAGAAGGACCTGCAGGGTTGCCATGCTTGGGAAACATGGGCATTGCTCCCACCCATCTGCCATGGAGTGCACAGGGCCTGCAAAGACCAGAAGCGGGAGCCTGGCCCCATCAACCCCATCAGCACAGGCCCTATGCAGCCCTTGGGTAGCAGCTGCTGCCAGCCTTCCTGGGGGCTGCATCCAGCTGCACACACCAAGACATCCTGCTCTTGGTTCTACTCACAGGGAGCTTTGCCAAGAGGAAGGCAGCTGGCAAAAGCCGTAAATCCTTCGGCTCAAGCTAGCAGAGATCCTGCTAGCTCTGGGCCCCTGCCAGCTCTGATGATGGGTCCGATAAAGAGCTCTGCACTCCAGGTAACTCATAAAAAGAAATTAAAGCAACACAGTCAATGAGACAGTTTCCTTCTATTTTCCCACTCAGGCAGAACAATTTCTCCTCCAGATTAATTTCTGCCTTTCTCCAGCTCACAGGAGGGGGCTGTAAATTGGCTTTGGCTGCGAGGTACCAAGGTGTCCACGGTGGGAGCCATGAGAAAGGCACAGACAGGAGGCTCTGCAGATCTGCTCCACATACATCCTGTCAGCACCAGACAGTTCCTGTGGGATGAGTATGCTTCTTGCTGTAGCAGGGACACAGACTCATAGGCTGCAGTGTAAATATAAATAAGCAATTGTAGAAGGCATTTCAAAAGCATTTAGTTGTCACACAACTAACAGTCCTCTGCACGTTCCTCAGAGAGGCCATCCAGACTGGCTGCAGAAGTCCATAAAACTGGGAGATTTTTCTCTGCTCCTTGCAAACAGAGCTTGGAATGATGAGGGAGAACAAGATGAGTACTAGTGATGTGCCTCGTTGATCTTTGTCAATAACACAACGAGGAAAGTCAGAAGACACAACCGAGATGTGAGAACAAAAGGTGGAGATTCTTTGAGGATAATGCTGCTTTGCTCCAAGGACAGACATGCTCAGAGGTGCCCTTCTCAGCTGTCAAGTGGCCATTCATGTTTTATTTAGTCATTAAGCACACTGCTGCTGATTTGAAATGTTATGATTAATATACTTACTAAATATACTTCAGAGTCACTGAAAGCTGCTATTGCAACTCCTGAATCGCGCGTCTTTCCGCACCCTGTTCCTGACAGAGCCAAAAGCAGAGCCTGTCACCTAAGCTGCACCTGACTCATGCTTACTTGGAGCTGCTGCAGTGTTGCTACAGCATCCAAACATCCCATGGACATTGCTTTAATTAGCAGATGACACCAAGTGAGGAACTCTTCCTCCTTCATTTTCTGTTTCCCAGCCTGTCCCCAAGTCTCTAATTATATACATTCACACCTCCACATGGAATTTAGTGGGAGCGGGAATAGACTGTTCAGCTGCAGGCAACAAATCAATTTTATCTAAAATGTGGAAAGTTAATTAAAATGTCACTAGGAAAGGAAATCAGGTAAATTTAGGTTATTTCACTGCCTCACAAGGCTTCTGTGTGCATGTGGAAATGAAGGGTTCCATTCCATTAAAACAGTAGGCATAGTTTTAAGAATCTGCCATTAAAAATGCACCAAAAAACCGCTCAGTCTTAAAGGGGGGGAAGAGCCTCACAGTCCTACTGATTTCCACCTACCAGCATACAATGGAAATACTTCTAAGTGTAAAAAAGTCAGTTAAAAACGCAACTTTCAGTCCTTTACTTCAAAGTCAGCAGAGAATGGCTCTTCCTGTGCCTCACTCTCAGGAGTTTTGCTAAAAAAACCAAGACATGAGGGCAACAGCAACCTCAGAAAGCCCGTGACAGTCAAAATTCAACAGAATTATTTGGTTTGCTTCTACTAAAATAAAATCCATTGCTCCTCCTCTTCTAACAAGTAATTCCTCTCAGGTGATTTACTAATACGATCAAGTGCGGATTGGACCTCCACCCCTCAAAGAGACGCATCCACTCGAGTGCATCTATGCCCATGCACGCAGTGTGGGCAAGAAGAAGAAAGAGCTTGAAGCCATTGTGTGGCAGGAAAAACATGGTGTAGTGGTACTCAAGGAAATGTGGTAGGATGAACTGCATAAGTGGAGTGCCACGTTGGGTGGCTGTAAGCTCTTCAGAAGTGACAGCCCTGGCTTGTGCATGACAATGATAGTGATTATAGGGTCAAATGCTTATGGGATGAGAAGCAGGGTGAAGGCCAACAAGGCAGACATCATGGTGCCATCTGTTATAGACCACACAACCAAAATGAAGATGTAGATTACAGAATCACTCTGGTTGGAAAAGATACTTGTGATCACTGAGTCCAACCATCTACCCTACCTTACAAGTTCACACCTAAACCATATCCCCCAACACCTTATTAAACAATCTTTAAACACATCCAGGGATGTGATTAAAGATCACCTCAACCACCTCCCTGGGAAGCCCATTCCAGTGCCTGACCACTCTTTCTGTGAAAAAATGTTTCCTAATATCAAGTCTAAAATATTCTGTAAAGAATCCCTAGGCCTTGCTCTTGTGGGGAACTTCAACTTACTGTATGTCTGCTGAAAAAACAACACAGCAGAGAGGAAACAGTCCCAAAAGTTCTTGGAGTGCGTGGCAGATAACCTTCTAATGCAGCTGGTAAGTGACCTAGGGAAGGCTCCCTAACTAGACCTACTCTTTGTGAACAGAGAAGGACTAGCGGGAGATGTGAAGGCTGGTGGTCATCTTGAGCTTAGCAATTAAGATGTTAAGAGTTTTTAATTCTTGGAGAAATAAGTAAGGGGGAAGTCAGGAGAATTACTTCCTTGGACTTCCAGAGAGCAGACTTTGAACCTGTTGAGGAGACTGGCTGATAGAGAATCTTGGGAGGCAGTCCTAAAGCACAAAGGAGTCTGTGAAGGCTGGAGAGTCCTGAAGGGGGAAATCTGCAAAGCACAAGAACAAGCCATGCTGTAAAAAGAGCCAGAGGGGTAGAAGATTGGCCTGGCTAAACAGAGAGCTTTGGCTGAAATGCAGGAAGAAAAGGAAAGTCTATTGTCTATGGAAGAAGGGGCAGGCAACTCAGCAAGAGCACAAGGTTGTTGCACGGCTACACAGGGAGAAAATTAGAAGGGCCAAAGCTCAAATGGAACTTAGTCTGGCCAGCACCATTAAAGGCAATTTTTAAATGTTTCTACAAATATGTTAAGAATAAAAGGATAGCTAAGGAGAATCTTCATCTTCCACTGGAACACAAGAGGAAACCTGGTGACCAAAGACAAGGAAAAGACTGACTACTAAATGCCTCAATCTTAGCCAGGAATGTTAGTTGCTCCCTGAGTGCCCAGTCCCACAAAATGAACAGGAGACCCAGGAAGACATAACCAGGCAAAACAGAAAGTTTGCTTTATCACAAACTACTTTGTGAAATAGACTGCTTGAAAAGAAAAGGCTATGAAGTAGGAGGACTGTCTATAAATGCCATTTTTACTACATACTGCAGCACCAGTATATACATTTAGTTTATTCTGAAAAGATTGGCTGCAGTTCTATACACAGCCTACCTCCAGCACCACGGCTCTGAAATCAGTATCACACAAAATAAAAATTCAAGGGATTTCTGCTTATGATCACATTTTCCTTTCCTATGCATATCTTCAGCTCTCATGTCAAAGAAACGCTTACGAGCCAGGAAAAGAAGAAACCGTGGGTCCCTCCAGAGATCAGGTCGCGTATATTGCTCCTCCAGCTACCTGAAAGGAGGCCCCTTCTCCGACATCCTTACCTGAGAAGTGCCACATCCTGGCCTCAGGAGCTTCAACCAGGGCAGGTTGCTGCTACTCCCCTTAGTCTTGTGGTGCTGTCAAAACAGCAGGATGAAGGCAAAGGTAAGTCAGATGTCTGTACCTTCTGCCACATTCCTGCTCTGATGCTCCACAGCCATATGGCAGACAACAAAGATACCAGATGAATCGTGGCTTACTCCTTCCGGGCAGCACAAGCTTTTAGAAGGCTTTTTCCCAGTTCTTTTTCCCAGTATCTAGAAGATGTCATCACGCTACCCTTACACTACCTATTCATTTTCCAGATGTTCAATGGCTAATGTGAACTGATAGCCTTCTTCGTAAAGACAGGAGACCATGAAATATTAAAGTGTTATGAACCCAAAAACTTAAGAAATTGGAGACACTTAGGGTTTTTTTGTGGGAATACTTCAGTTAAATGCAATTTGGGCTTTTCCCTCTTCTTCACCACAAGTGCCCTCCAGGACACATCTGCAGAAAGGAAAAAGAGAAGCTTTTCTTTGTGCTGACAATGCTGGCAATTTATTATTCCTCATGTCACCACTTGCTCAGAACTACACTTCACAGATTTGCTCTTTTATTCCTTCTCACCACTGCTGACTCTCAGAAACATTCACCTACTTAAATTCTGCTTGAGCTCAAATTCTGAGGCATTAAAATGTTGACAATTTCCATAGCAAGAAAGATTTTAGAAGACCTTTCTCGCTTTTCCAAAGCGTGCAGCACTGCACGGAATAAGATCATGTAATGGGGGTCTTCAGGGTCCAGCCAACCAGCTGCCAGCAGCAAGCTCCCTGCAAAGGCTGGGATGGATGAGACCTCCTGGACAGCTGCAGCTTGTATCTTGAGCATATGAGGAGGAAAGTGGTTAATTATTGGGCTTCTTCTAAAACAGAGATTAACCCAGACCGGAAAAAAGGAAGACTAGAAAAAGCCTGTTCTCCCATGCTCATTCATGTGACCTCTTCACAGGAAATTAATCTCTTGACCCCATCCATTTAGAAACAGGAAGGAACAAAAACCACCAGTCTCAGTTACCGAGAAACACCACAGTGTCAACCACAAATACTTCCTTAACCCAGCTTCTGAAATGCTTAGGTGTAATTAAGTAGTTCATTACATATGCATTCCAGCTTTCAGGAGGAAAACTGATTAAATGTTAGGATTAAGTTTTGAATGGTTTGTTTTACCAGAAATGCAGAAAAAGAGTTAAGATGGGCATCTGCACATTTAGAAAGCAAAAGCCACACATCTTAGGCTCTATCACACGTATGTCCATCTTTAAAACTACAGTCTGCTGTAAAACTGGAGCTGCAAATAACCAAACCCTTAAGAAATCAGATCACTTATACACAGACTTAAATTTTCACATTTCCACATTCTAAATCCCTTTCTAAACTGCACAACAGTTCAGAATTTGTCTTAAAAGACCATTTCAGCTAAGATTAGATTTGGCCTCATATTCTGCCACATACCTAAGACTGCAGAATGATTCAAAATTTGTCTGTCCTATGGCCAATCCATTCAAGGGCACGAAATTATTACACTCTGGCATAAAAGAATCCTTCAAATTTAAAAGCCTTATCCAAAGTTAACCACAAACCCCCATGATATGTAACTTCTAATTTCTTTCCTTTTTCCTTTTTCTAAGAAGTTATAGAGCTATTAGTTTCTATTTAGTTCCAATATTAGTTCTAAATAGTGATTCTACTAAATAGTTCTACTGCCTAGTTCTATTTAGTTCTTCTATTTAGTTTACATGGCTTTTTAGTTCAGTTGTTGAGTCTATCATCATCATTCCTCCGTTCATTAGCGCAGCCAAAACCTGCTTTTAGAAGTCATGGTTCCTGTGTATCTAGGAGCTATGTTCTTATTTCAAGCATTCTTACAGCAAACAAATATAAACTTTTCTGTGTTTATTAAAACACCTCATGAAAGAATTGCGACCTACAGCCGTTACCAGTAACTTGTTATTGCTGATGAAGACACCAGAGCTCCTCTGTAAACACAATAAATGCTATTGTAGCTACTCTGGCCCTCAATCAAAGAACCAGCCCACTGTTCATTCACAAAGACAAGCGATAGGATTTGTATGGCCTGCAAGTGCCTAAACACTGTAGTTATCCCACTAAACAGGATCCTCTTTCTGCTGAGGTCAGGCCAGCTTTGGACTCAAATGGAAGCAAATTAAACATGCACCTCTAAGCTGGCAGGCCAGTCAAGAGGATCTATTGTCTCCAGAGCTTTTGGAGCAAAATTAAAGCAACCTGGCTTGCAAAAAAGCACAAGTGAAGCCCTACATTGTGCAATAGCATTATATCTCTTCAGAAAGGAGACATGCACAACCATGGCTGGAAGATGCAGCTATACATATGCTGTCAGGCTTACATCCTGGAACCGTTTTTATTACTCCCATCTGTTTGAGCCAACCAAACCTCAAAGAGGCAACATGAAAGCCATGCAGATTCTAACCACGGTTATTTTGGGAACTGCCAGAACCGGAAGCGAATAGCCTCTCACCCATATTTTTAATCAGCTTAGAACAAAACACAGGAGGATTTTCTCATCGCCTCGCATCACTGAACAAGCAGTAACACTCTCCTCCCAAAACAAATGATGCTGCAGGAAACGATTCAGTCACCAGGGCAATGGGAGATTATCATCAAGCTGCTCCTTATTCTGTCAGTAGAGCCTGTAGCTTCACATTTGGGCTCCACCACAGCAGTGCCCCAGGCACAAACACATCTCATGCACTTGACATTATGCCAGCGCCCACTCTTAAACAAACCATTCGGTACTGCAGCCGGTTCTGTAATTCATGCGCGCTGATATATCTACTGCTGCTACTGCCATTCAGATCAATACAGGCAGTAACTGCAGACCCTGAGCCCTAGCCAGGGTAGCTGATCTGCTAGTCCTTTTGTACAGCGTTTTTTGTAGCAAAATTATTACAACCAGCACAGTACAAACTGGCAGTTGAGCTCTGGAGGACACATGCTCTTTACCTACTATGTTGAAAGAGGGCAAGGCCCTTCCTAGCACTCAAAGCAGTGGAGCTGTATTATGCATTCAGAGCTAATTAGTTGATTTGCTGTTTAAACCCTGCCATTACACATGTCAAATAAGAAGAATGCAAAACGTAGCTCCCAAGCAAACAAGACAGACGCAGGGTGAACGTGAAAGACATGAACATCCCCTAAAGGACTGCAATGCCCACGATACCAGCTGTGCACCTCCAGCATCTGGCACAGACTGGTGTAGGGCAAGGACAATGCAATGCTGATCACTTTGTTCTCCTGGCTGGGGCTGAGGAGTGCTGGCAGATGTGGGTGCCTGTCCTCTCCAGTTCCAGGTGCTGTTTCAATACAAGCATGATTCGTGAACCACCTTACAAGGCAGCATGGTAGCCAGGGTGTTTTTCTCATCCGAATTCCCTCACTGTGCATATTGTCTGTAGTCCAGAGGAAGGACAAAGTTTTGAAAGCCACAGAAACCACACAGCCCTAAATTTGGAGAGGGGCTTATTCTAGCATACACCAGGAACAACCAGCAGTGACTGATTTGGTTCCCAGCCACCCTCCTGCTCCCCTGGGGTGGCAGGAGCATCCCTGCAACCCCTGGAGATGACATGGGGAAGCCAGTGAGGAGTTCTGCAGGCATCTCTCCTCTTCTGCAAAAGGCTGTCAGAGCTGCAGAAGGCTTAGCTGCAGGGAGCAGGCAAGGAGGAAAAATGCTTTCTCCTAGCACAAATACAGCTGTTCCCTCAGATGCACACCTTCAGAAATGCTGGTTTTGTTTCAAGTGGAAGGGTAAAATCTAACTGGTCCTCCACATGCTGCTGTTGCTTTTGGCAATCAAGGCCAGAAATTCTGAGAAAAAAGCAATTCTTTGTGACCCGGAAGAGCGTGTCAAGAAGCAATGGCAAAGTGAGGCTTCATCTGCACTCAGCAGTAACAAATGGCAAGGACTAAGTGAAAACTAAAGAAACTCGGGAAGGCTGCCACGGCCGGGCGGGGATGTGGGACCACCCTATCATCATTACTGGAGAATTCCTATTCCCTAGGAAAATTAATTCTGGCAGATGATGCCACTGCAGCTCCTGTCAACGGCTGCATTCCCATCAGACTCCCCAGCCTATTTGGTGCCAGTACCGCTCCTCTCCTTAAGGAATCAAGGCAAGGCACGTCCCACAGCATGGTGACCTTGTGCCTGCCCAACAGCCGAGCTTTCAGGTCCCCACAAGTTCTCTTGGCACCTTCTGCCTGTAGCCAGGCACGTCCTCTTCCCCACACAAGCAGCATGCTCCTACAGCCAAGACAATGACAAGCTTACGTGTCTCGATGACAGCTTCTCCAAACCGCTTCCCTGGCAGCTTGCCCAACTTGAATGAAGCCGCAGCAGTCTCCCTATTTACAGCAAGACTAACACCAGGCTCCAAAAGGAGGCAATAATAAGGATACCAATTAATAAATAGTGTCCTTCAGGGGGATGAAGTTGAGCTCCAGAACCCATTTGTCTCATCCAAGATAATGACAGTGATTAATAACAGTCTAAAAGCCATCACACCTCCAGAAAGACACCTTTTAAAGTCATTAAAACTCCATGAAAATGCCTGCTGCTTGGTCACAGTGAATACACACTTGATGAAAACACTGACCAACCAGCGAGACACTAGAACTGTTTGCTCTGTCCTGGTTTGTGCTGGGGGTCCAAACAGCTACAGACAGGGATTATAGATGGTCCACAGGGTAGCAGGCACCATGCAGAGGTAAAACTGCCAAGCAGCAGAAGTGGCCAAGTCCCATTAATCAGTGACAAAGCATCCTGATGCTAAATGGTTCACATCTATCCTTTCCTGAGCTTTTAGCTTTGCAGTTTATTATCAACTGAGCTTGGCTCCAGAATCTCAGCAAAGTGCCACACAAAGCCACATTTTTCACACTGTCATCCCTGGCAGTCCAGTGCTCTCCTGATCATCCACAAGTGTACCTCCACACTTACATCGAGTGCTTTAAGAATATTTTTTATGATCCCTCGATAAGTAGCACACACAACAATCTGGATGCGGTACTATCCTCAGCAGGCAGGATCACCGTGCTCGGGAGGAGAGGGAGCTATTTTTGTTTTTGCACGTGGGTGGGCAAAGCTTTTCAGAACAAGCAGACACTTTTTGCTCCTTTTTTTTTTTGGCTAGTCTGCTCCTTGCTCCTTAGGGGAACAGTGCTGTCTCCATTTGCAGCAGCGAGCCCACACGGGGAGATGCAGTGCCAAAGGATGGTTGCCTTTCAGTGGTCTCCACATGTTTATACAAGACATACATACTCCTTATTCCATCTGGAAAGGCAGGCAGGCTGTACACACTGTACATTTGGGTGTACTGGGAAGCAGTATGTTGGATGGCAGGATGCTTTGCTTATATTAAAAAGTTAGCTATGCTGTTAGCTACCCAGATAACTGCAATTATTTTATGACTCAGCTTCCAGCAGCTATGTGAATTTTTAACAACTGTATGTTTTAACTAAGTAAGATAAGGAACCTCCAGTTCTCCATAGAGCACTATCATCTCAACAGAGGCTTGAGAGGTTTTTGTCTCTTGCCTTGCCTCCCCATCACATCATTTGTACCACCCTTTTCCTTAGATCATACAACACATTAGGAAATATTCACCAGCAATCTCTTAATTCTCTTTGTTCTTCTATTCATCCTGCTCCATACTCCTCTGCTTTTCCCATGTCCTTTGGTCCACACTTAACACAGCCTGACTCTCCCAGGTTTCCATGGAAGTGACTGTAGCTTAACATAAAAGATCTTTCGGGGTCCCTTCCAATCCCTAATGATTCTATGATTCTTCTGCTGCCCCTTTCTGACCTCGGCTCACAAATGCTTGGAGCATTCCCCTCACCTACTCAAGGTTTTCACAAAACGCTCACAAGGTTTCACAAGGTCTGTAACATACTCAGCAGCTGGTTCCATGCAATGGAAACACTTGCTGACATTACAAGCTGCTACCACGGGAAGCAGAGCTGTAAAGACCCATGGATGAGGTACAAACACCTTGCAGCCCGGATCCCTTGGGGCAGACACAGGATGCATTCAGCAGCTGCTCCTTGAACTGTATGAGGGCTACTCAACTGGTTTATACAGTAAAAGCCCCTGTAACAACAGCACTGCTCTGTTAGCTGAGCCATGCAGGGATGGATCTTGAAAAGCCACCTGGGCTCTCCATCACCATGCCATCCCTCAGCTCCACGTGCAAGTTTTTCTGTGTTACTGAATTAACTGATAGAGCCCAACAACAGCCAAAGGCAGTAGATACCTGAGCTGTCAGCTAAATGTGAAAATGCAGCCCAGATGCATCTCTGTTCACTGGAAGTGCCTGTCCTGTTCACAACAGACACAATGCAGAGCAAAACATGTCCCTGACAAGAAAAGCTTCCCGTAAATATTCGACAGACTAGGTAAGACTCTTCCTTGGAGTAACTGATCTGCAAAATGGACCCGAACTAGAGATTGATTTATTATTCTAATCAAATTATCGTGCTGTCTAGCTACCCTTCTGCTTATTCTCTTCCCAGAATGTCAGATCCCTAGTGGAGAAAGCAGCCATGAGAGCAGGGAGAACCCACAAGGCCTTATGACACACCTGTCTGTCTATCTTCCCAGAGAGAAAGGCTTAAATGCTGGCCATCGTGTTATAAAAATCACCAGGCACTTTGCCCAGGGCAGTTCAAAAAGAAGAGACATATTACTGTGCCGGTGTTCACAGCTGATAGGATGCTGAAAGCTCTTGCAACTTCGTGTTGTTCAGATGCAAGCCTCAGCTGTGCACATTCAAAATCAGCAGACTGCAGCAACTGCAGGTAAGAGAGCCAATGTTCCTTGGTTTCCTATTCAGGGGTCTTTAAGCCCTAACTCAGTAACTTCCTTGTGCACTCAGTATCTTGTGATTCAGCAGGCTGCTTGCTCTCCTAAGAGTTAGTTCTTGCCCCGAAACAGCCTTAAATTTAAAAAGTGAAGGGGAGGCACATCTCTTGCTTGCTCAGCTTCACAGAGACCCAAACCTTCCTGGTTTTGCCTTAGAAAGATTCTCCAAGATACTAAAACAGGCAAGACATCTTCACTATTGAGGACTCCTTTTCATGCCCTGGTGCAGAAGTCCCCAACCTCAGACAACAACTGACTGAAAAATATCCACAGGGAATTTAGACTCTTCCCAATGTTCAATTTGTGATAGGACAAGGGGCAATGGGTGTCAGCTGGAACATAGGAGGTTCCATATAAATATCAGAAGGAACTTCCTCACAGTGAGGGTGGCAGAGCACTGGAAGGGGCTGCCCAGGGTGGTTGTGGAGTCTCCCTCTCTGGAGACATTTAAGACCCGCCTGGATGTGTTCCTGTGTGACTTGGTCTAGGTGATGCTGCTGTGGCAGGGGGACTGGATGATCTTTCGAGGTCCTTTCCAGTCCCTGGTGTTCTATGATTCTGTGATTTCTGTACTCAGTCAACAACGCACAAAGCCCTCTTAAATTAATCATGATGCCTTTATAAGTCCTTTTCCATGCTAAATTTCAATATAAAGTCTTTTAGGTGCACTCAAAACAACACCACAGGACACAGTATAGTGATTCTCTGTTAAAACTCCAACTGCAGACCACGGGCATCCTGCACCTCTGCCAACTGAACTGTTAGGCTCTGAAGAGACACTTCATGTACTGAATGGCCATACATTCATGATGTTAAGTGTTTCTCCAGGCTGCAGCTTCAATGCATATAGTAACAAGCTGTAAAAACATGTCAGCAGACTTTGAGCTGAAGTTGCCAAGTGTCAAAATAGGATAGCATTTAAACATTTGCAAATTGTGCTCATGATAGAGCAGCACAGAGCAAACACACCACCATTAGCATTTCAAAAATAGCTTCTGAATGAAAGGAAGTTTTAAAAATAACCTGGCATCCCTATGCAAATAGACTCTGTGTTTAATTTAAAAAGTCTCTGGCATGCAGGCACAAGGCGTCACCATCTCCTTATGCAATTTAACTTCTTCCAGCAAAGCAAATCAGAGCGGAGTCTCTCTCTCACACTTCTCACCAACATACCTGTGAGGGTTGTAGACAAGTTGGTGTTACATGCTGCTCCAGAAGCCCACATTCCACTCACAGGTGACATTTAGTTCATGGAGATACCTTTGGAAGAGATCTTTCAAGTAAACTACCTTGTAGCTGAGAAACATTATTAGCTTCCATCACACATGAATCAACTGAGCCAGGGAGAGATGAATATGCTTATCCCGAGCCATCGGATCGCTGCTTCTAACATCACTAGTACCAGAGCAGTCAGTCAAGTATTAAAGCAAAAATAAAACATAAAAGTAGAAGGTAGGATAAAGAAAAAGTGTGGTTTATTCTGAAAAAAAGCATGTAACTGTGTTATAAATGACAGCACCAGAATGTGCAACTGCAGAGGAGGTGAACCCCAGTCACACAGGTCATCCTTGCGCACGGGATGCTTTGCCGTGCAGCTCCATTTTTTCAGATCAGTTTTCACCTCTATTGCAAAATACACCAAGTGGTTTATTCTATCTTTCAGTACGTTGGAGTTTTTTTTTTCCTTTTCCTCTCATTACCTTCTCAGATATGCAGCCCAAGTCTGTGGTTTGTAAACACTGCTAACTAATTCAAGAATTATCTACCCAGAAATCTCATTAGCTAATATAAAGTATTGCTAAAACAGATACAGAGGATTCATTTTCTTTCTATTAGATGGAAGGACAGAACAGCCATCTGAGAAGATCTAAAATTACACACTTAATGTGAAGCAACACTAAATCTGAGTACAGCACTGAAACAAAACCCCTGGACAAGCAAGCAATTTTCCCCTGGAAAGCAAGTTATTAACCTGATGTTTAATACGGTCGTCCCAATATAGCTTCAACGGAAAATATACTGTGTCACCCGGGATTTCTACAGACTCTTGCTGTAGTTTAAAAGATTCCATCTTACTATAAGGCCCTTTACTTGCCAGCCCCAAACAGACAGCAGAAGAATTTTGTTGGGCCACTGGCAGGTCTCAGAGACGTGTCAAAGCATTCTGGATCATTTCGTGTGGGGTGCTGAAAACACTGTCATGAGGAACCCGTGAGAAGAAATTTAGAACTAGTATTAGAAGTATTTCTGCCAGTGTTCACATCACAACCAGCCAAGTGCTATAGTATGTTTAGCACCTCCAGGCCATTCTGTAAGCTCCAGGCAGCTCCAACATGTAGCTCATGCCCAAAGGAAGCACAACTCAGTTTTGGTCTCAAATCCGTCAGACACTGGCATCAGATGGGAGAAGTCAGTATTTTTCCCACACCATCTGATGAAAGTAAGGACACCAGCAAGAAGAAAGGAGACAGTTGTACAGCCAGAGTTAAGGTGTGTTCTGGTGACAAGACATTGCCCTTTCATGTCACCATTCAGTAAATACCACTGCAAAGCATTGTGCCTTGGTTGCACTTGAAGGCTTCTCATCACAATACATTTATGTAAATGCTTGCACATATCAAGAAGTGGAGCTAAACTAACAGGAACAGAATCAGATCCTTAGCTTCAAAAGTGATGGGCGTGTTTGAGCTCTTTGTTTTAAAATACCCTCCCTGCCTCAGCCTGGAGGTGGTTCATTTTTAATTAAGTACCACACACCAGGAGATCCGTTTCTGCTGTGACTCCAGACAGCCAGCCAGAACAGTGCAGAGCCTGGATGCAGGGTACCAAACACAACCTGTATCCCATGCTCATCTCCAAATCCCAACCAACTCACTTCCTTCTCAGCTGTGTGTTTCTGAACATGAAAGCTGGCTTGCTTCTGTGTCACACAAGTCTACCTTGTGCTCCAGAATGTGACATCCAGGGAGCTCTCCTGCTCTTTTGCTGGAGCATAGATACTAAATGCTCAGTGTTTGCAAGAGGATGGTTTCCAGGCTGCAGCCTCTCATAGGGTACACCTAGTAGTAAAATCTATGGCCTGCATCTCCAGGAGTCAGAGCCCAAAGAGCACCCAACCTGCCAGGACCATAAGCTGCATTTCTCATCACTGCTAAAGGAAGTTGCTCCAGGGATTTGAAAACCAGAGGTTTTCTACTACATTCCCTCCCTACAGAAAAGCCAAATCAAAGCAACAAAAAAGCCAGTCACAACAAAACAAAAACCCACAACAACAATAAAAACAGTCCTAAGAAAGAAAAAGAAACACAAGCAGGAAGATATGACTGTTAGTCAAATCCTGTGGGCAGGCTGCACAGACACAAAGAGACATGGAAAGCCTTTATTTGGTGTACTCCAGGGAAATACCTCTGGGTAGGAACCCCATCAAGGCAATGCTGGCTGCAGATACACGGTGCAGACACAAACAAGTAGTGCAGCTTGTACCAGTTCAGGTAGTGAGGAAAGCTATGCCAGAAAAAAAGACACATTTACTTTTTCTTTGGAAGCACACCCTACTCTAGCTAAACTTATTTCTTTATAGTTTTACAAGTCAAAACAAATTCCTCAGAATAAACAGGCAAGCAACAGGTGCCACACAGCAAATTCAATAAAGCAGAAGTTTCTACATCTTCATCTGGTTTAACCAGACTCATATCATCAAAATCTAGCAAATGCATCAACACAGACTGCTAGTTTTTCAGTGTCACTCATAACTCAAAACAGTGTCAATTTATTTCAGTGGCCCTCAAGCCTCTTCTGTTCAGAGCTTCCCCAGGCTTCAGAGGCTCTGAAGTGTTGGGAGTGAGGAAAGAAAAGGTTTGATCCTCCTCAGGCCCTGAACAGCTGATGCTCACACCACAGAGGCAGACAATGTGATTTCAGGGGTGGCCCAAATGGGACCCAAGCCCACACTCCTCCCACACAAGGTGTCTCAAGCTCAAGCCTCCACAGTCCCAAACGTTTCCACACGCTCTCGTGTCAGCAGTGCAATTGGCAAACTGCTCCAGGTGAGAGCTCCTCCTTGGCAGTTTATGAACTCTACCCACTGTATGTAGTGTGAAACAAAATATACACGATGATCAGTGGTGCAAATTTGCAAACAAAAGTCAGCACCATCCCTGAAGGACTATCAGGGGACACTTTGTCCCACAGAACTGACAGAACTTCTCTGAGGGTTTCAGAAATACTTCCCCAGTGCTATCTTCCCATCAATACAAAGCATGTGGCCAGGGTTTATCAACATAAATAGTGCTGCCAAATAGTGCTAATGTCTTCTTCTAGGAATTAGTTCCAAGGACTATGAAAGTAATTCTGCACAGCACTCTGAGCTGTAGCATGCATTTCAGCAGAGCTGGTAGGCAAAGTGGAGGAAGGATCTGCAGTGTAGCACAGAGTACGTGCAACGCTGTGCAGTGTTTATGTCACACTGCAGAGCTACACTGGCTTGGACAATTTACACTATTTTTATGAAGTGTTATACAGAAATATTGTGCTGGGGCTCTCAATCACACCCCACCACAGGCTAGGGAAGAAGGCAGTAGAACTGAGAGGATTTGTATGGAAAGTACTCTCCATAAGGGAGAGCCCACTCTGAATTAAGTAGAGACTTTTCCCTCCTCTCCTTCCCAGAAACTAGCCCTGATGGACAGGTTTATCACCATCCACCCGTCAAGATGGATAACCAGCTTAAGAGAAGCTCTGGAGGCTGCAGAGCTGAGCCCAGGCATCCCAGCTGTATTTGTAAAGCCCTGCTGGCTTTAGCCACAGCTCTAGGGCATTGTGCCTGCTGCACAAGCCAAAACAGGGTGTTACCACCCTGGCTGGTGCCTTGCATATCAGCTTGTCCTGATTGCAAGGATAAGCCTGTACCACTGACCATTAGCACAGCGTCTCCTCTAGATAGGTGACCAGTACAACCCAGCAACCCTAAGCCACTGACCAACCTGCCAAACACTCTGTGTGGCACAAGCTCCCTCCTTCCAATAGCACAAAAAAGGGGGCTTCTTGGACTCTTGCCCGTGCCCTCAACCCCCGTCGTGCAGCAGTGGATGTGCTGTGCCAAGAGAGGCAACCCAGCGCAACAGATGAGATTCAACACGAGGATTACAGCGCTGCTTTCATGTCTGGCCTTGAAAGGTCCCCAGACAACACCACAGCAGCACTGAACGGAGCCTGCTGAACGGAGCCCCATAAACGTAACCGCTGAACACATTTTATGGGCGTAATTCCCAGGGTCTTTGCAAACAACATGTCCTGTCAAAACAGCATCCGCACCAAGCGCCCCACAAAGCCCGGACTGATGTGCTGCATTCCCGGAGGCACAGCTCAGTATGATTTTATCTGTGCCTTTAGCTGAAAAACTAATACAGCAACACAACAGGGGAGAAGACATTCCTCCCTGGAAGTATGCGGCCAGAAAGAGAGAAAAAGAAGAATCAGTATTCAAAAAAGAATCAGCGTACCCAGTTTCTGTGATATCACCCTTTGTTTTCTTCCTTCAGCGATCTAAATGTTCACGTCCTACAATTAGGTGGGGTTTTTCAGGCCATCTATAACGACCAAAACATTGGTATTGATCCAGACAGTCAGGCAAAAACCAGCATGTGTTTGGATGTGTCCCCTTCACAGACCTGTGATGCTTGCTTTTAACTGATTGTGATCATCTGTCTGTCAGCGCATCTCACAACACAAGGCTTCCTATCTCCTGAGGGTAGGATGCTCACACCTCAGGATACGTTCCTAGGCCCACACAAGCAAACTATGTTCTTCTCTAATGACAGTGCACATCCAAGAGGGAAACATCAACACCAAAGGAAACAAAGTCCTACTCAGGCTTTCTCAAGAGCTCAGATATCTCTGCATGGTCACAACACACTGTCCTAAGTAGGTTAAACAAAAAGTCCATTTACCAGCTATATTTGCTTTGACAGCTGCTAACACATGAGATTTACAGAAGAGCACTAGGCTACTGGCCACTGCCACTCTCCTGGTGCAGGCTCTCTGGACAGCTTCTGGGTAACTATGACTGACAAACTTCTGAGCAACTTTTTGTTTAATAGCTCCCAATATCTTTTTCTATCATGATTTTGCTTTTCTGGAACACGCTCTGTCATTCCTATCAAAATACATTTGGTGAGGTATTTAAGCTAAATTACTCCTTATATGAAAAAGTGTATGTTCTTTGGTCCTGGAAGTGCCACCTGACAGCTTCATCTGAGGTACTTCATCTTCATCATAAGCAAACATAAGCAAACATTCATGATGTGTGCAGTCTGTGGAGCTCTCCTCTCCATAGTCTCTTTTCTGGAATAAAAAACCTTCACCTTGGACGCCTGTAGTACTTCAGCAGTCATCCCACACCTGGGGCCATTGTGGTCACCCTGCACTGTGCCCTTCAAGTACCCCTAGGGCAAGTTCAACAAGGCTGAGATGGCCAGCTACAGCCACAGACAGAGTCACTGCTCAGAAACTCACTGCTCAGAAACATTTTAAAACACAGGGAGAGCTGACAACACGCTGCACATCCCTCAAAGCAACATTTAGCAAATCACAGAATCATTAGGGATTGGAAGGGACCTTGAAAGATCATCTAGTCCAATCCCCCTGCCACAGCAGGATCACCTAGTGCCTTGCCACCTAGCTGGTAGTGATCAGCATCCATCATCTGAAGGCTACACTCTCAACCAGTCTGAAGTTCCAGTTCAATTAACAAAGTTGCACCCACGACTGTTTGGTTTGTTCTGTTCAATGAGTTCTCAGAGGAGTATTTACTAAATCTTCATTCCTGCAAACAGTGTGCAGAGCCAGAACACTTGCACATCTTTGTGCTTCGGTGCCCAGTGTGGCTGTCATGACAGCCACATGTTGACCACTTCTTTCTTCTCTCTTTCTCTCTCTTTCATTTTTTTACTTTAATGTCAGTGTGAAGCCAAGAATACAAGATTTAATTTGCCAGCCAGGCACCCACTGAGCTGCAACTGCATCCATGGCAGCCCACCAGCACACTGGACTCTGTACTTGGTTAAACTAGCTTCCCACAGCTGAAACCCCATTGCTGACAGTGGTGTCATACACTGCTGCCAGACCAGGCGACAGGAGGGAAAGAGCTTGACCAGCGTCTCCCCTCTGCCCTGCTAACTGGCACGCACTGCTGTTCTGGAGCAGATGCTGACATACACTCCCCACAGACATCCTCATCAAATGAGGTGAGCAGACTTACAAAACAAAAAGAACTAGAAAGTTGTGACTGATTTGCTTCCAGGCAGCAAGCTGTATTTCCCTCAGTAAGAAGAAAGAGTGGAAATGGGAGAAACATGGAAGTATTTCATTAAAGCTGGCGCAAAAGGATGCCCCCTTTCCAAGATGGAGAGTACTACTAGCAGGGCCTCTGAAATGGCCACTGACATGACAACTCTTTTCTGAGCACCTTGCCCAGAGTGTGTGCACAAAGAAAAGCATTTCAAGCCATGGAAGCTGAGTCTGTTGAGCTGAAGAACAACACATATTGCACTCACAACAATCTATTCACAAAACACCCAACAGTTGGCCAGAGTGCTTTTGAAGCCATGGTGGGGAGATGAAGCAGTCTTGACCTCGCCAGCTACTGCCAACCATTAGCTTCTGTCACTGGGGGACCATGGTGTGCTTGGTGCTGCTATGGTCCTGACAGCTCAGCTGCTGCTCTGATGATGAGGTAAAACTGAACCACTTGCACTGTTCTCTGTACTGTTGCATTTCCTTTTTTACCTCAGCATCTCACTCCTTGCATTTCAGTTTGAAATTCTGGCTTTACTTGCTGGATAGCTTGGAGCAGATTTCTGGTAACAGATCAAGCTGGAACTGAAACCTGCTGGGTGAATATTAATGTTTAACAATTACAGAGTTTCCTGCCCCTTTTATGTAAGTGAGGCTCTTAGGTCCTTGTTACTCTACATTACTTTTGGCTGAATGAAAACAAAAGACATTTACATCATTCTGTGAGCTGACATCCTCAATATTTGCTGGTACTTCCACATGCAAACCCTATGGTACCAACAACAGATACAAGAAGAATGAATTTCATTGTTCACATGTCCACATTAACAAATTCATTTCCAAATCTCAGGTTTTCAATCCACTTAAGCACGTTAATTCAATAGAGTGCGAGTTTTCTGGATTTTGCTTTTAATCAGAAAGGGGTATTTTACTACGTCAAGTGTGTTACATAATTGGTGGGGGTTTGTATCGTGAAAGCATGTAACCCTATCACAAGGGAAAACAAGCTGACAAATCTACCAGTGGTTAAACCGTACTAAGCAGGAATTATACTTTTAGCGTTTAATACTCTGGAGTATTAAACTATGGCAGAGTCCCAAAAACACTATCCCTGCACTGTTAGCCTGTAGCTAACATCAAGTCATAGGATCATAGGATGTTAGGGGTTGGAAGGGACCCAAGAGATCATCGAGTCCAACCCCCCTGCCGGAGCAGGACAAAACTATCTAACACAGATCACAGAGGAACGCATCCAGGCGGGCCTTGAAAGTCCCCAGAGAAGGAGACTCCACGACCTCCCTGGGGAGTCTGTTCCAGTGCTCCGTGACCCTCACAGTAAAGAAGTTCCCCCTTGTGTTGAGGCGGAACCTCCTTTGCTGCAACTTACACCCATTGCTCCTTGTCCTATCACAGGGAGCAAGTGAAAAGAGCCTGTCCCCCCCCTCCTGGCCAGCCTTCAGGTACTTATAAACATTGATCAAATCTCCCCTAAGTCTTCTCTTCTCCAGACTAAAAAGCCCCAAGTCCCTCAGCCTCTCTTCATAAGCCTTGCCCTCCTGTCCCCTAATCATCCTCGTAGCCCTCCGCTGGACCCTCTCCAGAAGATCCCTGTCCCTCTTAAACTGGGGGGCCCAAAACTGAACACAGTACTCAAGATGAGGCCTCACCAGGGCAGAGTAGAGGGGGAGAAGGACTTCCCTCGATCTGCTGGACACACTCCTCCTAATACACCCCAGGATCCCATTGGCCTTCTTGGCCACCAGGGCACATTGCTGTGCCATGGTTAACCTGTTGTCCACCAGGACCCCCAGGTCCCTCTCCACAGGACTGCTTTCCAGTAGATCACCTCCCAGCCTGTACTGGTGGAGTTTGTTATTCCTCCCCAGATGCAGGACTCTGCACTTGTCCCTGTTGAACCTCATCTGGTTTCTCTGTGCCCAGCCCTCAAGTCAACCTGACCTACTAACATCAGAAAGGCCCCAGAGTTTGCCAGGCCTTTGGAATTTCCCCAGCTTTTAGAGATTTGTTAGAAGTCAACACCACGGTTTCGGATTGTGCCGCAGCCAGGCTCCCCGGCACATCTGGGCATTACTTCTCAGCACTACATTCTCAGAGTCCAAAACACGCAAGCAGACACTGCCTCACTACCTCTGTTCCCCCACTGGACCACCTTTCCTTTCCATGAACCTCGCCATGCAGGAGGAGATAGATAGCCTGCCCTTCAGCTTGATTGCTGGATAGAAATAACCCCCGAGCATCTCTGCTGCACGTTATCACTGTTACTGCTTCTCATCTCTGTATCAGAGTTTATAATTACACCAAGCATCTCTCCTTACACATTTATTAGCTCTCTCAGCCTGTTCTCTCCTGAGACTAAGTGGTCTCTAACAAGCTCCCATCTCCATGTTGTGTTTAGTTAAACATATAGCAGACAAAGTAGTTTTCAATACATGACTTTGATAAATGCTGCCTCGCAGAGATACTGCTACTTGCATACTGGCACATTACATTCTTGTGTGGGCACATGAATCTGAGAGTGTATGTATAGTCCTGGGCATAAATGAGCAGGCTTCTCATATGTGGGCATGGAAAAGATTCATCCGATGTTCATTAAACAAGGGATTTGAAGTAATTCAAAAACAGCATAGTGCAGTTTGCATCCTGACTGGGGCCTTCCAGAAACTACCAGAATATAAACAAATTAGAAAGATAGTGTTTCTGGAAGTATCTGAGAGACTGGCATTTTCTGTTTTACACAGCACTAGTATTTTAACTCAATGACCTGGCATCTAATGTTTCCAAAATGTGACATTCCATTAACACCATTTTCACGCACCACTTCCTCTTGCTATCACCCCAGAAAGCTGCTCTCTGCACAAGGGAGCTTGAATCTCCAAGTGTGTGTGTACACACACACCCTACAGAAGAATCTGCGCGTGTTGTCAGGCGACTGGTTAAAGGACGTTAACCACTGCACTGTGATCACTGCAGTAGCTGCACCTTTGCCAGGTCTGTTTGTGCTGGCCCACCAGGCACCTGACTGGGGTATCACCAAGCAGAGGTGACCCAGCACAGGGTTGAGACTGATCTTCTGTGGGTGATGAGGGGCCCTGCTCAGTTAAGTGGGAGCTGCCTGCTCAACTATTTTGAACTGTCTGGGGCTCATCCCCTGGGTACGGCAGAACCAGCGACTGCCATGTATGCTCACAGTTGTTGACTGATGCCTTTCATGGTCATTTGTGGTCTAAAAAGAGAATTCAAAGGCAGTTAGAAGGGGTGTCAGATGCCTTTCTGTTAGTTTTACAGAGACAAAAATAAATATAGCAAATATTGTATCACATTTCAGACCCATCTTTTGCGTTGGGTCAGCAATGAGCTTCCTTCCTTCTCCCAGAAAGCTTGCAGTCTCTCTCCCATACTCCAAAACAGCAAGCAGAAGGCAATTGGATCTGCAGAGTTGCAGCACCAACTTCCTAAATCTTTGCTCTCACCTACGAATGTGGAGATATTGGTATCTGTCATCTCCAAGATGACAAACAGACTGTGCTTACTGCTGTCATTAGCTAAATCTGTGCCTTCTGACTCACTTTCTACCCTCACCTATTAGTTTCCTGCCTCTCACTTGTACGAGCACACTCCGACTCCCTGATGTGCTGGAGTAAAGCTGAAAACCAGTCAGTATTTAATAAGCAAAACTGTGCCCATTTTATTTATTTAGGCAGTTGGTTGGTTGTCTTTGCATGAGTGCTCCTCATGTAGACAGGCTGGATGCTACAGGAAAAAAACCCTTCATAAATAATTGATATTTCATGAAAAACATACACCTTGGGAGCTATTCTACTCCTCGAGACCTTTCCTCAGTTTCTGCTCTCTTCTTTATTGCTAAAGACATTTGTAGACAACAGAATCATTGTTTCTGATGCTAGTAAAAGCTGTCTCCCGAGTGAGCTAACACTTGCTTGCCTCGGTCGCAAAAATAGTTTTATTGCCTTCAACAGAACTATTTGTGCAAAGCAGACAGGTCCTGACCTTTACCAATAACTACAAGCTGTGTCCCTGCAGGTTGCTCTTGGTACTTTGGTGATCTCATATGCCACAGCTTTTAAGTACTGCTAGTTCAAACAGAAAGATGCTAAAGAAAACAAGTTCCTGCTACCATATGTGATGCTGAAGAAGGGAGTCAGAAAAAAAACCAGAAGACAATGAAGACTGTTTTCTTACCAAAGTGTTTCACATGTCAGTGCCTGGTTTTGCAAAACAAAACTTCTCCCAATCCTGTTTTTCTTCCCAGTGCTTAAAATAGGGGAGAACGCTGCAAACTCAGCTCGCTTGTGTGGGGTTCCAATACCAGTTTGGAGCTAGAGCATGGGATAGGAGTTACTGCACAGGGAAACTGTGGGGTGAGCCAGATCACACCAGCTGGTAAATCTGCAGTCACAGCCACAGCATGCTAGGGGTTGGAAGGGACCTCTGGATATTATCTAGTCCAACACCGCCTGCCACAGCAGGTTCTCTTAGAGCGGCTAAGGGGCATCACAAAACCGGCTTGGTTTTAGACCAAACCCTCATGCTGTAGTGTCTTGCTCAGACACATGACTTCGCACATGACAGTAACACCTGGCTGTTCTTCAAATGCCTTCACTGAAAAAGATATACATGCAGCATCTCCTCTCCACAGCCAGCCCAGGCTGCTGCTGCGGCAACGCACACACTTGGGCGATGCTCTTACGGCTCCCTCTGCCATTTGTACTACTGGTAACGGATAAATCCTGTGCTTGCAAACAGAAATTAACCACACAGTAGGCAGTGCTGAACTCCTTCATTCAGCTACAAAGCACAGCAGTCCCACACTGACAACTCAGCTGTAATGCCACATCCTCCCTCCTGTGTTGTAGTCCAGGCCTGCCTTTTTGTCTAAGCAAACACTGGAAAACAGCCCACTGCTGCACAGATGGGGACATACAGCACGGGTGTATCTCCACCCCTTAAAGTGCTCTCCTTGCATGGCTGATTCATTCACAAATTACCCAAGGATTCAAATGTGCTCCAGTCACAGCTAATTCCTCAGAAAGTGGCAGCAATTCCACTAGAACAGCACAGTCCCCCTGCCTAAGCTTCCTATGAAGGAGTGAATTTCATAGAATGTATGGGAAGGGACCACCAAAGGTCCTATCGTCCAACCCCCTACAACAAGCAGGGGCCTCTCTAACTAGAACAGATTGCTCAGAGCCCCATCAAGCCTGATCTTGAATGTGTCCAGGGATGGGGCCTCAACCATCTCTCCAGGCAACCTGTTCAGTGATCCATGACCCTCAAAAGTTAAAGAACTTTTTCCTGATGTCCAAATCAATCCTTTTCCAGCTTAAAACACCTTTATCCTTTTGTTCCATGCCCTTTGAACAGTTCTTCTCCAGATCTTCTTACAGGCCCCTTTCAGCTATTGTATGATCACTATAAAGTCCCTCCAGAGTCTTTTATTCAGTCTGAACAACCCCAACTCTCAGCCTGTTATCCTAACAGAGATGCTTCAGCCCTCTGATAATTTGTGTGTCCTTCTCTGGACACACTACAACAGGTCCTCATCCCTCTTGTGTTGGGGGCTCCAGAACTGGACACAACTAATCTCACCAGGACAGAGTAGAATAGTGTAATCAGTTCTCTCATTCTGCTGGCCAGGCTTCTTTTGATGCACCTCAGGATATGGATGGCCTTTTGAAGAAGCTGCATTTGCACATTGGTGGCTCATGTCCAGCTTCATCCACTAGCACCCCTAGGTCTGTTTCCAGAGGAGTCATCTCCAGCAGGTCTTCCCCTAGTCTGCAATGATAATGCTGGTTGCCCCAGCCCAGATACAGGACCCTGCACTTGGCACTGTTGAATCTCATTAAGTTAGCCTAGGCCTGTTTCTCCAGTTTGCCCGGGTCCCTCTGGATGTCATCCTGTCTCTCTGGCTTATCCACTGCACCATCCAGCTTGGTATCATCAGCAAACATGCTGAGGGTGCACTCAATGGCACTGTCAATATTGTTAATGAAGATGGTAAACAAAACTGGTCTCAGTACGGACCCTTGAGGGACATCACTTGTCGCCGTTTCCCATCTGGACATTGAGCCCTTGACCACTATTCTCTGGATGTGACCAATTCTTTATCCACTGAACAATTCTTTACCTACTGAATTAGCTGCTAATCGTGTTAAGACTGCCCACCAGTTGTTGGCTAGCAAGGATCAGCACTATTACAATGAAAAACACTGTCATCTGCAAAATACCAGTTGCTTTCCTTCTGATGGTAATAGCCATCGTCATGTACCTGGCACACAAAACAGACTTGAATTTATCTAGGCTTTTGAACAGTTTTATTACAACTACAGAATTAGCATTTACTCGAGAGGCTTTTCTCTGGTAGTTAAAACACTTGCAATCTAATTTCAGCAATTTATTAACTATGTCAGAAGTACCTATTTAGGACGCGTGCCTTACCTTAGCACCCTCACTCAGTCCTGTCAGATACCTTACGTGTTAAGCCACCACAGTAACTAGGCTGGGCCCCAGCCAAGGACACATCCCACACATATCGGGTGCACACGTCACAGGCTCAGCAGGGGCTGCACTAGATTCCTCAAAAGAATGGGGGTCAGCTGTGGCACCTGGCTTTCTGCAAGGAGTAGCCTCTGTGCATGTCCATTCTACAGCCTGATAGCAGATGCAGCTATGGAGGCACTCACAGAGGTGACAATAGTGAGTAAGGGAACAGAAGGCTGAGACACAGGGGCAAAGATGTGTTTCCAGGAGTCCAAGTTATCTCCTGGAGTCAGCTGACTACACCTTCTCCAGGTTCTTTTACAGTAGTTGGTAGTCCAAAAGCAGAAAATGCAATAACTGGAACACCAGTTCCAGTTATTACCAATTCCCTGACTTGAATTGCCTGTACATCTTTATGGAGCTTACTAATAGCTTTTCTAAAGTCTAAAAGAACTGGCAGACATTTGGCTTAAAAAACTCATCCTTCCTTAGAAAGAAAAATATTTATCACTTCCACATTATCCACCCACCTCCTTTTTAACATGTTATTAAGACAGGGAGGAAACATATCTGTCTGACAATTCATTTGCTCTAGTTTATTGATTTCTCATGTGAAGCCATGTTCCCCAGATGATGTCATTTATTTCCATAGCAACTGTATAACATCAGAGGACTCTACCTAAGCAGGTGAAGGAAAACCTTTAGGGAATAAGAATATCTTACGTTCCTGCAAATCTGCCTGCACCAGAAAAAGGCTTTTAGAAGATGTCTGAAAGCTGGCTCTGAGCAGTCTTCTAAAAGACTGAGCAGTCACAGCGTTATTAAACATTTTTCATTGGAATTGGTCAAATAAAATTCAGATGTGCAAAGCCTACTCCTCTCTGCTCTGCAAAACACTGCTCTGAACACGCTGCATTCAGAGAAGTGGCAGAAAGACAGCGTTTCACCAACCTCCTTCGTCCCCAAAAAAAGCAGTCCTCACCATGGCACCAACGAACTGGTGAGCAGCTTCTCAGAGGCAAGATTTACTCTTCCAGATCAATACATAAAACCAAAGCTATACCTGTCAGCACCAGCCACTACTGTCCTTTGCAGGGTGGACTCATATAAGCTATCTCCAGCCATGCAGTGGGCTCTAAGTTTTTCATTGTGCAGCAGAGATGTCATAGAAGCTGTCCTGGGACAGAATTATTTGCTTGTGTGAATTACTAATTACACTGATTACCTCTCTCAGAAGATATTTTTTACCCAAATTAACAGAGGCTCAGGTCACCAAAGCCACCACAGCTCAACAAAGTCTGGACATAGTATTGTCTCCTCTTACCACAGTATTTGAACCAAATCTGATCTTTATTTACACCTAGCTGGCCCATGTTTTCTCTCCCCATAAGGCACAGCAGCCTCACTCACAACCACCAGAAAACAACCCTGCTAGAGCCCTTTCGTCACCACCTACTGAAGTGTGCAGTATCAAGGAGAGGGCCATGCCCCACGGTCAGACCTCGGGGGCAGACAAGCAGGCTGACTCACCTCAGAAGCACTTGGCTCCTGACTCACTGCCTCTTACTCTCCCGTGAATTAGCGGCATGTGAAGGGAAAAGAGCACAAAAGGTGCTCAGAGACTAGGAGCATCTGACAGCAGCTGAGTAACGCAGAGCCTTCTCAGCATTGCCGGGCTGGGTACACACCAGCTCCCAAACCAGCCCTCCGACAGGCATACATGGTATTTCTTACATCCAGGCAGATAACCAGATGCAATCAGCTCTGTTACCATTAACAAGTCTCTGGGAAGCAAACCTGCTCCCATTGCTGTAAGCCACTTCTACAGTCTATACTGGCCAAGTGTTCCGGGCTGATTTCTGCTTTGTACCAAAAGAGAAAGAGTGAGGAGAGCTGCTTTCCATGACAAATAAAATGTGAAAGTGCCCATCTTTGTCCTTCCGTGAAAGTTACAAGATAAACACCCTAAATGGGGTTCAGGTAATGAAACCCTGGCACAACAAAAGCATTGGCTGGTAAATGGTTCCTATTTAGCAGCCTGCTAAGTCCATTACCATGAATTCCTGATCTAGTTCATCTTCGCAGAACATAAAGGGAGGCTTTTGCTTGGAAACGCTTCAGATTGTAACAAGAAGCAGCTCATCTCTTTTCTTTTTAGCAAAGCACAAACTGAGCGGGATCTTCGGTAGATTCGAGACTTTAATAATTTGTTAGCTTGTCTAATTAATTCACAGTTGGGTGGAAGCAGTATTTTATTTAAAGCAGCCTCAGAACTTACGTCGATACAGTGCAACAAGTAACAGTGCAAATATATTTGCCTTTTCTCCTACTAGATTGAGCTTAAAGCTTTCTTTTGACATGTAGGTGCTTTCTCATTGAGGTAACAGACTATGGGTTCCGATTATTGCTGCCAATAACTAATGTTTTCAATTCTATGGAAATCCTGCATCCTTCAGTGGCTTCCTTCTGCTTTATACTTCCACCGCACATCCACTCCCAGCTACGTCCTTCATTTGCAACCTGTTGCCAACCATGATTTGATTCCATTTGCCCACAGTGCCCCTTCTTGTGCCCTTCTGTCTGTGCTTAAACATGAACCATAGTGACAGCTAAAGACTTGACTGACAGCTCCTTGTTTCCCATTCTGAGTTCAGCCCGTTCGAGGAGCTGACATCACTAAAGATGCCTTAGTGGCAGGCAGCTTCCCAAAAATCCCTTTGCATGCATTCCCACACTCCCAAATGCTCCCCAAAGACAACATGAATATTATTCAGCTGATGGGCACTGCATGGTTGCACTGGAGAACACGTAATACATTTAAACAGACCAGTAACTAGCAATGCTGTTCCTCCTGAAATAGAATATATAATTCTCCAGTTAAAGGATCACAAGTGGACTAATGTTTTTCTACTTTAACCCATTGTTTTGTATTTGAATTGTACCAGGGATGCTGCACACCCTGGAGTCCCGCCTGTGCTGTTTTGCCTTATTGCTCTCACACAGCCTCTGCTAGAAGATCCCTCACTCCGTGGAAAGGCCTGCAGGGCTTCTGGTGGAGGGAGAACTATTACAGAACGACACTGAGGACCGTTTCTACCACACCAGGAAAAGTATTGCAGAGATCCACACCACATAACCAGGGCAGGCACAGTGAGGATCTTTCCAGCTTCCAGAGGAGGCTGGGCATCAAGACACAATGCCTGGGGACGAGTGCCAAGGCTCAGCCTATGTTTGCAGGGCCACTGCATGGCAGAACCACATGGGTAGAGTTCTGAGGGGTAAGAATTCTCCTCCCCTAAGAACATATCTGCAGTGGGATCACTGAAGATGGAAACAGAGATGATGTTCAGGAGCAACAAAAAGACAGTGATTTTCTAAAAGAGAGAAACACACAAGGAGTTACTTATCTGGCCAGATTTTCAAACTTGGTTTCCATTAGCCCTATTGACTTGAAGGTTAATCCTACCAAGTCTTTCCTGCTCCAGCAGTCACCCAGCACAGATCCTGCCTCTTTGCTCAAACACTGCAGAACCTCCCTGACCACAACAGTGTGATGGGGTGCCTGCCCACTGCTTGCCCCCATCACCTGATCCACTTGGCCTTTACTGAGCCCCAAAGGGTGAAAAGTCTTGGTCCACATTTACAAAGAATCACTTAACAGATTATTCTATATGAAATACCAGAAGGGAACTAATTCTTGTTTTTTCAATTCAAATTTAGAGATTCAATCCGTTTGGAATGCAAGAACATGCTATCTTTTTGCAGCTTCTCTCTCACTCTTACGCATCACAAACGTCAGAACAACCTCATTCCAACCCTGACTGATGGTGGTGTGCTGACTAATTGCTTTATCACTGTAACACGGTCTGCCCAGGTGTTCCAAGACCACCAAGAATCTTACAGCCTTTACGATCATGCTGATACTACCTAGAATGGGAGAAGGGGGCATCTCAAATGTATCTTCAGTTCTCCATTCAAACTTAACACGTGGAAAATTGTATTTTCATTTTGCAATCAGACACAACCCTAAGAATGTTTTCCTACTGTATTCACTGAGCAGCAGCAAGAGCTCAGCCAAAACAGGAGCAGAAACAAAGCAGGCTGAAGCCAGCCCATTTATGTCCAGCTTGGTTCCTTCGATTTTGTGAGCAGGACTACACATGACCGACAGCCAGCAGCCTCTTGAAATCAAATGAGTTTTTTTTCAAAGAACATTTGTGTTTTGTAAACCAATTAAACCGCATGAATAGTACAAGCATGAATAGGCTTTTGTTCTATTCAAATTAAGATATTTTTGATTTGTGAGGATGCAAATAGATGTGACAAAAAGGTAACAAGGGTACAATAGAAAATTATGGAGCAGGGAGAAATTTAATTATATGCCTTTTTAATTACATGCCTTTGAAAGTTCAAGGTTCCTTTTAAATTGCTTCAAATTTTAAAACTCACAGATCCCTTCCCTCTGTTTTCCAAATATGTGCAGGAAAATAAGTCAGTTGAATTTGTCCTTCTATTGCTTTATTTTTCAATAGCATGCTATTTGGATCCTTTTATTTCTATAGAAATGCAAGATCCTTGCCAAGTCATGAGCTAACACACTGTCTTCTAATGAAGAGAGGATCAAAACCTGCAGTCCTCCTGCAACAGAAAAATCCTGCAGAATTTAGGAGGGCATGATAACTCTTCTAAAACAAAGTTTAAAGAAAATGTAAGCCAGCCAGCAGAGCTCTACAACACTGCACACAACAGCTGACAGAGTAACACTTTGCATCAAGTACTGGAAGTTTTTAAAGCAGTTTTTTAAAACTGTTTAAAACTATTTCATTTACATAAACAAAACCCTTCCACTATATTTAAACCAGAAATTCCTACTGACACCAGCAATGGGTTCTGCTCATAGACCTACAGCCTGATCCGTGGAGCCCTCACCACCTTCTCAATGTAGGGCACTAACCACCCACTCATTCACTTGAATGCACTGGGATTTTTTGCTGGATTTAAAAAAGAAAAAAGAAAAAAAAGACTACAAGAAGCAATTCCACAAAAATTACAATAGTCTTTCTTCTTTCAGAAATGCTATCCAGGATGGGGAGAGTGGCCCAGATGCACAGAGTTCTTGAACAAGGACTCATGTGTATGAGTCTCGAACAAGGACTTACGTTATTTGGACCTAATCATATTCCCATGCAAACTAGCAGGAGTTCTATCAGGTTTTTTGGGACCTGCATGATGTGCATGATAGTGCTGGAGAGGACAAGATGCCTACAGAAAAAAGAACCAACCTACGTCTTGATCAACTTCTACGTGAGATCTCACTGCGATGAAATAAATGTAGTTATTTCTGAGCCCTACAGGGCAAATAAGAACAAGCATTAGGGACACAACTCCAGGTAATAGCCTCGTGCCACAAAACAGAGAAAATTGCCTCTTCCTTTCAGCAAAAAACCCTGACCTTCAGTAGGAATACTTCTTTTTACTCTGTTATCCTTTTTAATGCAAGCTATTGGCCTCTGTGGTCCCAGCTATGTAGACAAGCTGCCTGATGACCTGTAGGGATCTTCACAACTGGTATCTATCCCTATCAACCAAAATATACAGTTTGTGCTGTACACGAGGTAAGGAAATACAGGCCATATACAGTCCCTGATGTTTTCCACCTTCTATCTGTTATGGGACACAAGCCAAAGAAGCTAACAGTGCCATGTCACAAGCACCTTCTGCAAATGAACTCCCTAGGTTGTCAGTCCTAGAAGAGGACACAGCACTACAGGCTGCTGCTAAAGAAACCACAGGAAAGGAGCCAACGGCAACATTGTGCAGACTAGAGCTAGAAGAACTTCACAGACATTTCAGCTTTCTCCACAAGACTGGCTCTACGGCTGCTCTGGCCTGACAGGACAAGCCAAATGCCACCCTTGGAGCACCTCCACCCACGGTTAAAGAGGGCAGCTGCACCACAGGTAGCTGCTCACCAGAGGGCAGAGGACAGCAAGAGGTGCCTAGATCTCTGTTACTGCTGAAAGTGAACAGGTTGGTTGAAAACTACGGGGGGGAAAGGAGGTGATAAGGATATGAAACCAGTCTGACAGACTTCTGCAGAGGTTGCAGGTGACCTGCTTGTACAGTGTGTCTCAATCCAGCCAGCAGCAAGGACACAGCCCAGGTACACTGCCGTGTCATTTGTACAGAGATAGTTTCCAGAGAGGAGCTGCACTTGAAATAAACTCAACCAAAAGAAAACAGAGTGCTGGGATGTTACCTAACCCATTGGCCTGCACAGTGCAGTAGCTTCATAGTTCTTGCAGGGTAATATATGTGCTGCAATTAACACCAATGAACCTTGGAGTTTATCAACGCATACCCAGAGGGAATTAAAGCTGGCAGCACCCAGAACTACATAAGGAACTACAGGTTCTGGTCTTAGATGACAGTTCTTAAAACCTAAACAACAGTTGAGGGTTTGGCCTGGCAAGCATAAAGAAAAACTCAATGGAATCCATCGTCTTGGGCTTCATAACAGATGTTTGTGAGGACAGAAAAACTGCAGGTGGCCATGGAAACTATTCAGAAATTACTCGCTATTTAGTTCTCTATTACAGGGCCTGCGGACTGCGGCTGACCACATTCAGGGCAAATGGTTGTGCACACAAGCATCAGTCACCAAGTGTCTTTGAATATGTACCTTTGATTCTCTCGATCCACCCGAGCTACATTTGCATTTCTCCTGCTTATTTCAGCAGAAAACATTTGCATGGCAATGCGCAAGACATAAGGCTACTCATAAATCTTAGTTCAGTCATCTTCCACCAGCCACTGATGCAGACAAATAAAAACCACCATTTAAAACCCAAAATTCACTCACGACTTCCGTAGCAAAGAGGAGCCATTTAAAAGGTAAATTCCTCCGGAGGTTTTGCATGAGTTGTTGGTATTAAATAAAAGACACACTAGGAAAGCCAGGCCATTGCTTACTACAGTCAGGCATCATGAATGCAAGTTTGTCACCAGAGTACATCCTCTTTTACAGCCAGATTAGGTACAGCTATCGCTCACCTTTCAAAATGTTTTCCTGTTCAAATTACAAACATTCAGAGTGAAGTAAAAGTAATTATTTTACACTTCAGTAACTTGATGGCACGTAAAGCTGAACCACATACACGCTGAGTAACGTACATGTCCAGTTTAGGGGATTATGTAAACTGTTCCCTGCTTGCACAAATGAAGGAAAATCTGAAGTTAGAAATTGCACAGAGATAGCTCATAATTCTGTCTTCAAGAGCGGCAGTGCATTTACCCTTTCTTTATTCAGCTTTGGTGTTCGTGAAGCAGCATAATATTGCTCAGCAGGGAGTCACTCACATTGTCTGGGGACAGGTAAGTCCTGCAGCATAGGAGAGGAAATCACAAGAAAACCCCCTCTATTGTAGTTAAATCTATTGGCAATACAGCATTTCCACACCGAGTAAATGTAAGTGTTACTGTGTCTCATGCAGGACCTCTTCCCATTTACAAGACTGTCCTTTCTCCCTTCCTACACTTTCCTGTAGAAACCTCCAAGTACTTGTCCAACAGCCACAGGGGTTGGATGCACCTTGCCTCTGCAAGTGTCTATAGGAATTCAGACACTGACTCCAATGGGATCATTATTTCATCCTGTTTTGCACAGGGTATTTGCCTAAGTGAGTACTGCAGGACTCGGTCCAGACAGAGGTCGCTTTCTCTCAGGAAAACTCCTCCTCTCACCTAATTTCCATAATAGCTCAAGAGAGTGCAGGACTTCCTTTTACTTTTTTCTACCTCCGTGGAAGTTTAACATCACCTCTGCAAAACAATCTCTGAAGGAACTGCAGAAAGTTATGGTCTTCTATTGCCCAAACTGCCAGTGTATACAGGCAGTATTGCCTGCCCAGAATTTTACAATATTTCTTTAAAGTTGATAGTATTGTACTGCTGTGGATATAAATTCCTGTTCTCTTTATTTTTCCCACTTAAAACCTGAGATCATCAAAAAGGGCAGTTATAGCCAACAGTGTTATTAATAATGACAGCTCCAATAACACCGTCATTTCCATATGGTTTCCATCTCAGTAAGTTCACACACATTTACTCATTAAATATTCTCATACCCGGGTAGTCAGATATTTATTATCTCCTCTATTTCATCTTGTTTTTAATGTGCTAGGAAGTACCATTGAAATTACGAGGTCTGCCTGCAACAGAGTCCAGAACTCAGATATTTTCACCTTCCAAATGGCTCAGGCCCCTTCCAGTTCCTAGTTGTCTACACACAGCTGCTTTCCTTGTTTAAGCTGTCTTTTGATTTAGTTTAGAAAGAGGCCATAATTTAGGTACAACATAATTCAGGAACACTTACAGTAAGCAGTTCCATCAGTACTGACACCAGCTGAAGAAATTTCACAAAGCAACTGCAGTCTCCTATCTGCAGTGCTGTAAGGGAACTCCATGCCTTCAGTTGGTTTATTTGGTCACACTTTGCCTGCTAATTTATCAGCAAAATGTTAACCACTGTTGTTTGTCAAACTCAAATACACAGTTAGAGTCAGATCTTCCACACTGGCTCTAGCAGACGTGTTAGACTTACAATTTGCACGTAAGGATGGAAAGTTGAGTTATTTCAGCAAGGACTTTTCTATGCTGAGCACGACAGAAGACATTCTGATACCTTAGATGTTTTATAGCCATTCTCATATTTAAATGGATGTAACACTTCATTCTACAGTCTCCAATGTGCTTGTCTTTTAAGCAGCTAGATGTGACAGTCAGATATGCCAACACCCTGCCTCACCTCTGTTCAGCAGAAATTACTCTGGCACTACACATTTCAAAATCCAGAAACAAAACCAAAACATGCACAAAGTAGGAGAGCAGAATATCTCCAGGAAGGTATCATGCTCTACCAGCTTTACAAAGCAAACTCACAAACATAACACTTAAGCCTCTCTGTGGAGGAGGACTTGCAACGGAGAGCTACAGCACAGAAAGAAGCTTAAACTTGCACCACACTGCATTTCAACACGATTCCAAAATCCTGAGCTGATTTAATAAGAGAGGAAATGCTATTGCACACTATATAGAATGAAAGGATCTTCCAAAGCTTCCATTTCAAAAGCTCTGACTTCCAATTCCTGTTTTAGAAACTAACAATGAGCAAAAATCACTCAGTGCTTCTCTGAAATTAACAGGCAGGCGTTGCAGAAGCCCTAGGTGCTACCCTTGCAGAGATGACCTTGCGCCTTCCACCTCAGGAATATGAAGTCTGTCTAAGAAAGCACCAACCCATGACTATCTTTTCCTCATCACCTCATGGTAGCCTGCAAGAGCTGCTGAATGAACAGCAGATGTTCATTTGCCATCAGTGCTTCAGCAGGTAGCAGAGGAGTGTGAAGGGTCCTGTGAGAGCTCACTGTGCCCAGTGGTCTACACTGGTGAAATCCAGCTTCCAGTTAGAAAAAATACTTTCTGCCCTGCCTGTGGTCAGAGCAGACATGGCCGTGTTCCAACAGCACGACAACTGAGACAAGATGATCCAAAATACCCCGAAAGACAACTGGTATTCAAGAGAGTACAAGCAGTTGCTTCTTCAGTGGAAGATGCAAAGTAATCCAGCTGCCCACTCTGCAGTCACAATCCACATACATACAGACACCCACCCACTCCCTCCATCTCCTGCTCCTTTGCTGCTGCTGTACAGGCTGAGTATACAAAGAGCCCACAGACCAGAACATAAGTGCTTGGCACTACCTGTGCACTCTGCATGGACACGTGAACTTTCAGCTCTGCAGCTGGAATTAACTGGAAAGCCTCAGGCCTCCAAGTTGTGATGATTTTTCTGCATTTGCAGCCAGTACTTCCATAGCCCTTAACAGCAAAGGTGTCAAAAGGCATGGCTCAGAGCCAGAGGGAAAACTGCCATGGTTCTTAGCAGTTTTCAGATTTGGTGCTTAGATTTTGTTACACTATTTTAGAAAGAGCCAAAGGCTATGTGGAGGCAAAGCCCTTCCTAGTCCGCACTGTGCTGTAGGACAGGAATGCCGACAGACCATTCTACCTGTTTACATTATAGACCAGACCAAGGTCTTGGACCTTACAGCATTAAGTTCTGCAAGAAAAAGAAAACTGTCATTCTAGGAAGGTCAAACGGAGACGTACGTTGTCCTTCACTGCAGGGAAATGACATTAAGAGCTCACAGGTAGGTTTCACTATGGCTTAGATGATGGTTTCTCATCATCTGTAGGTTTAGGAACAGATTACTGAGGAAGCTGGGTATGGAGTGAACACTCTAGCAGAGACTTCCTCAAGATGGGGAAGAAGACCGGCACTTCCCACTCATCCACTTGCAAAAACTTCACACACTTCTAGTGCTTTAAGGTTAATTCATCAGCAGCAAATCAATAGGAATTTTTCAGGAAAGCTGGAAAAGTAGTCTGCCTGGTGCTGCAGATTTTCTGAAGGCCATAGGGGAACGTTTGCTTTTGCTTATTCGGAAACCCTCCAACACAAGAGAGATGTTGTCCTATGATTTGTAGGCATCAAAGAACGCCAGGGCCTTCAGAGTACACTTTGATGTCATGCTACCTGCTGGAAGTGAGACACCACGTACACACAAACATTGCATCTACATAAACAGACCACAAATAATTGTGCAATAATGCTGAAAAAATCCACTGTTTAAAAAAACCAGGGTGAGTAATATTTTCAGTACTGGCCTAAAAGCAGTCCATGGTATTTCATTTCAACACATTCATTAAAAGCTCCAACATTTGTTTAAGCCTCTTTAAAAGCAGAATTAATGAATATTGCCAAAACAATGGTATGGTGTGGTATTTACAATAATAACTAAAAAGCCTTGTAAGGCACATGAGCAAGCAGCAGTGAGGCTGGGAACTAGAAATTAGCAGGTTCCCTATTACACGTGATTAAAATGTTAATCATGTCATGTACTCAGTTTTTAATCTCTTTAAACCAATACAGCAGCATGACAAGTAATAAATTTATTTTTATGAGAAAGCTCCTGATGTATCCTTGGTTGCCAGGAATTAAAACTGTTTATGAAAAAGTAATTTGAAGCAAAAGTTTATATGAAGTCTAGAGCTTCATGGATATCAAGCCATATGAACAACAATTCAGAACAGACAAAATATGCTGAAGTTTTACATTAAATTCCTCATAGGATCTTAATCTACAGTTATAGTAATATTACAGCTTATATTTATATTACAGTTCCTGCTAGTAGAAGGTATAAAGTAATTTATACTTTCTCAGTTTTTCCAAGGTTGGTGAAATCTTGATCACAACATGCACTGAATGGTAGGCAGCAGGTACGTTTTAAAAATTGGGACTCTTTTATGGATTCCACGGCCTTTCCATCAAACAGGTAAAACAAAACCTGCACAAAATTAATTGTCATCTACACGTCTTTGACAGCAAAAGGTATTTTTTCCTAATCCCATGGCCCAAGAAGATTCAATAAGAACATGAGCTGTTCTATCTCTCTTCCTAAACTTTAATATCCATCCTCGTGAGTCCTGCATGAGGCTGAATTCCATCTTCATCATCTCCTCAGAACCTTTTCATCACTGACCCATCTTTTCATACAATATTCTAATCCTGAGCCTGAACCCGACCCCGGCTGCTGTCATACACTGCACAGCTCACATGTAGCATCAGGTCTGAGCACAAGCAAATTCACCACCAGCAGCAGCACCCCAAGCCTCGTCCTGCAAAAAGTGAAAGTTTCTCCAAAATCAAACTTCAGCTCACTGCTTTTACCACACCTTTTCACTTACTTAACTATGAATCCTACTCCTAACTCTACGTAAAGTCACCAAAACCTTTGCAAAATTATACATAAGGCATTTGTGTTTGATGTCACCAACATTCACCTTACCAGTGTGATCCATGCAGGACTCAAAATGGTACCTGACTGCTTCTGCCTTTTACACTCTACGATCCCTCATCAAACCACAGTTCTGAATTTTGTCTGGAAAAAGGAAACAACTGCCATCCATGTATAAATGTGACACTCATGGCTGCCAGCCATGCCCTCATCCACTCTAGCATGCAACAGAAGTCTCCGACAGAAACTGAATACTCTCATCCAAAATTGAAAAAAAAAAAAAATCATTAAATAAATTCAACATTAAAACACAAGCAAATGATTGCTACTGGCCAAAAGAATGCAATAAAAAGCTTATTTAAATTTGCCACAGCCAGCCCTCACCACACTTCTGGGACCTATTACTTTTACAATTGCTTGTCCTCTTGTATCAAGCCCTAACACCAACAGTAATGCTAATGCCCAAATCAGTAATTGCAGCTGACTTAGCTAACAAACTTGAACAAAAACTCTTCTTCTCAATTCAACCTATATCCTAAAGCTTAGGACCACAGATTTAACAAGAAACACAGTCTCACTCTTGTGTTTTCAAAACTTAACCTTTAGAAACCATAACTCCAGTCCCAAGGTACTGAGATCACCAGCAGCTCTCTTGAGGCTAAGGTGGCAAGTTCACCCCAGCACCAACTCTCATCCCATCTCAGTGGCTCCTGGAAGATATAGGAAGAAAGGGACCACTTGCTCTTTCCTCACAGCCCCCGCTTCAATGCCCATACTTACTACATGCCTAAGTACCTGTAGTGCCTTTCCTACTAAAACTAGGTCTTGTGCCACGCTAACTGCTCCTGGAGGAAATTCAGCAAAAAAATCAATTGACTTCTTCTCAAGGGGAGAACAGGTGGCAGCTCTGACACCAGTCTAGAAGGAAAAAGGGGGCCAGAGAAAGAAAACATAGGTACTTTGATGAATTTGTCATTACTTCAGACCTAAAGCAGGCAGTGCCTGCTGCGCTGTTCAGAAGCTATGGAAATTCTCAGTGCATTTCCACATGCTCCAAGGCCTTAGGCAGATGATTAATAGCGCTCTCCCACAGCTCTGTGCCAACGGGAAGGTAATGACAGTGACAGATCGCTGTGGCTGAGACTCTCCTAGTTACACCCACCTTCGGAATGCAGCGATTTCTTTAACCTGCAGGTAACAGGCACCGGCAGCCCTTGCTCAAGGCAGAACCCACAACTGCAGCTTCAAGCAGCTCTGATCAGGATGACAGAACTAGAAGGTCAATCAGCAACTAAGTTATAAATAAAAAAAAATAAACACTTACTAAAAATTTATTTTGGTTCTTTTTTTAATTCAGACTGTGTAAGACAGAGCTACCCTTACAGAGAGGGCCAAGAGCCTAACACTTTGTCCCTGGCACTTCCCCTTCAGATCCTAAAAAGCTCTGAACTCTGCTAGATCTAAATTCCTGGAGACATCCTGATGACTAATAAAAGCAAGTCATCCATGCTGTCCTGTAGAAAAATCAAGGCCTGCTTTCAGATGTCTTCTCTGCTCTGAAATCACTGCAAATTTGATTTGCATGCTTAATTAGCATCTGCCCTCGTGGCACACTGTTCACAAGAAGCAGTCCTCATTACAGAGTTTCACATCTCCGTTCCCTCTGCTTCTGAGTACACATTGTGCACTTTAACTCTTGAATCTGCTTCACTCGCTGATTTGAGTGTGAGACACACACATCAACACTTTGAAGAGCCAGCCTGCCACCTTCATATCTGCTTTGCTCAGTCATTTTCTTAAAGATTATCTGAAATACCTGAAATCTGCTGTAGTTTCACCTCGACAACTGGAAAGAGCCTTTTGATGTTAGAAGTTGAAATGACCCTGGAAGCTCATGTAACACATCAAGGGACAGAGGTCAGGGAAGCTCCAATCTGAGAGCTGCATCAACAGAACGATTTTTTTTAATGAGCAGCTGTACCTGTTTGTACCCTTTCTATTTGACCAAGGATTTATGGCATCTGCCTGCCTGCAGCTCTGCTCTCTCACACACGTGGTTCAGGCATGCCAGGGAAATGCCACCTTGCAGATGGAGAATGGAGTGAACAGCCGTGAAGGTGCTAGAAGGTACAAAGACATCACACCAGTAACGCAGCAATGTATTGCAAGAGGCAGTGAAGAGCACCATCGACGTGCTCTCCTAGGTAGATACCAGTTGGTAATTTGTGTCCAGAATGGATCAGCAAAAGTCATTTGGGGATATAAATTTAACACAGTCTGAAAATAAACCAGATGCTTGTGCAATGCTGCTGATGAAACCACATCAGAAAAGCTTGTAGAGCAAAATCATCTGAGCAAGACTGGCAAATTAAGAAATAACTCTAACCCTAAGATATTAATACCCAACAATTGAATTTGCCTTTTCTTCATTTGCTTACTCTTTGCATCTTCCTCACACACCAGATTTTTTTTACTTGGATGTGTCCGTGTGGTACTGCACTGTGGCAAGGGATGACATGTTCACCTGCTTACTGAGAAACACACATGAGAAGAGTCTGCTAAAACTCTTGGGCGTTTTCCTCACGACTCATTAAGGATGCCTCCAGTGGCAGTAGTCAGTGGGCCTCAAACTTTTCATTTTTGTGAAAAAACACCATCTTTGGGCTTCCTGTGTGACTTGGTCCAGGTGATCCTGCTGTGGCAAGGGGATTGGACCAGATGATCTTTCGAGGTCCCTTCCAATCCCTAATGATTCTGAGTCTATGTTTCTCCAAACCCACAGTAAAGAGAAGTCTCACTGTGACCTCTCTCTTACAAATGCTGCACTTCCCGTTTTCATCCTGACTTGAAAACCTGGTCTTGTGACCAGGTATATTTTTGGCTGCTGTATATAAATACTGACCTGAAAGCACCTGCACCAATACTCTACTTTTTATTTTTTAATTACACACATTTTATATCTTCTTGATTGATTTGTTGTTGGTTTTGATGGATGCTTGACATTTTTGATAAGCTTCAGCCACTCATAGAACAGTATTATTTTAAGACTGGGCACGGCAGATTCAGGTTCCATCATGGCAAATTCCCATCATTACAAAAGGTCAGAAAAAATTGTGTCTAACTGTATTTAAAAGTATTCATTCTCCATCTTCCAGTGAGCAAAGCCACAATGCACGATCATTTGTGCACTGGAGCACAGGGCGCTTGTTGCTACAGGAAGGGTGAGCTCTGTCAGAAGCGAGCAGCCTCTACACTCACCTAAATTCCAAGCCGAAGTCACAGGTCTGTTCTATAAATAGTATAGTACACACGAATACACAAAGCATGTGCTGAAAGACTGACCTTCCATAGAGGGGAGGAGGTTCTCCAGTGTTTCCCCTCTCCCAAGACACACACTGACAATGTGATGCAGCACAAGGGTCAGACTCAACACCCATCCTGCCCAGGCACATGACGGTCAGCAGCCTCCAACACATACCTTCAGAACTGAGAAATCCAAAGGTTCCAGGCTCCTGCTCAGAGTGGGACAAGAAAAATGCAGCTTTGCAGAGAGAAAGAATTTTGCATGAAGGGCCCTGTTATCGATGCTCTTGTTCCTCCAGCAATCGACAAAATATGTTCCTCACAAGTAGCAGTGCTTTACAGACAAATACAAGACATGACCCCTGCCCAGAGCAGTTTACAGTGGAATGCAAAAACTCAGTAAGAGGCAGGGAGGTGGAACAGAAGAATTGATACAGCTTAACATTAAGGAGACCACCTGCTTCCATGGTCTGAACATCCAGCTGTTTCTACCTCTTAAAACACTGGCACAAGCTTTTTGGACCACAGCTCCTGTGCCAGCGTGGCAAGCCTGACTTCCACAGGAATGATTCCCTTCTCAAAATCCCTCTTCTCCTTCACTTGCAATGCTACCATTTCTGTAAGATCTCATTCATTCCGTGATAATAACCATCCATTCTGGTTCCAGATGGAAAATACCAGCTACACAGGGGCTGATAAAATGAGATTTCATTCACAGGTCTTAACATTTCACTCACGTTTCTAACTTCATCGTGGTTTTTGAAGCAAAGAAAAAAAGCAACAGCCTGGCACAGCGCTGTGCAAACACCACACCCAGCTTACTGCAGGACTACAACTCAACTCTGGTCCTGCTTAGATTAACCAAGGGCTTGACTCTTCAGCTGTCACCTCATTTCTCTGCCAGCTATGCCTTCTGGCCAGCTATTGTTTCATGTCTTTTTGTTTCTTCCCATTTAAAGCAGGAGAGTTAGTCCTCAGCGAATGCAGTGGGCTTAACCGTGATGCAGCCACTGTGTTAACAGTCATGAAGCTCAAATAAACATATTGATGATTATAAGCGTATTATTCAAATACTAACATTCATCCCTGCAGTTCAACAAGGTGTCTTACACCTTCTTTACCTACCACCATCCTGCATCACAACCCTGGCAGTTACTAAGTAGAAATGAACAGCAGAGTTCAAACTCTTTGACCCCAATCTTATTACCTGGTTGTAGAGCTATATAATGTCTGATTTCTCTGCTGTTTCTACTGTTCTCTCCTTTAAAATGGATCAACAATGTATTTTCAACAACATGAAAGCTAAGACTGTGGAAAAACAAATATCCATCTCCATATCACAGGGTAATTATGTCAACTTAGTGTCTCAGGTCCCCAGCCAAGTCTCCTATCTGATAAGAAAAGCTAATTACTAGCCAAGGCTTGAGTATACTTATACCTTAGCTATACAAAACAACTGTTCTGAATCACAGATCATTAGGGATTGGAAGGAACCTCCAAAGATCATCTAGTCCAATCCCCCTGCCACAGCAGGATCACCTAGATCAAGTTGCACATGAACATATCCAGGTGGGTTTTAAACGTCTCCAGAGAAGGAGAGTCCACAACCTCCCTGGTCAGCCCATTCCAGTGCTCCGTCACCCCGATGTTGAAGAAGTTCCTTCTCATATCGATGTGCAACCTCCTCTGTTCCAGCTTATACCCATTGCCCTTTGTCCTTTTACTAGATGACATTGAGAAGAGCCTGGCTCAATCCTCCTGACACCCACCCTTCAAGTATTTATAAACATTAATGAGGTCACCCCTCAGTCTCCTTTTTTCCAAGCTAAAGAGACCCAGCTCCCTCAGCCTTTCCTCATTAGGGAGATATCCCAGTCCATCATCTTCATGGTTCTGTGCTGGACTTTCTGCAGCAGTTTTCTGTCTTGAACTGAGGGGCCCAGAACTGGACACAGTACTCCAGATGTTGTCTCAGCAGGGCAGAGGGGGAGGAAAACTTCTCTTGATCTGCTAACCACTCTCCTTCTGATCAATCCCACGATGTAGCTGGCCTTCACAGAAGCACTCTGATTGGAAAAGACCCCTGGGATCATCAAGTCCAACCATCTACCCTACCTTACATATTCACCCCTAAGCCACATCCCTCAACACCTCATCCAAGTCATCTTTAAACACATCCGGGGATGGCGACTCAACCACCTCCCTGGGAAGGCCAGTCCAGTGCTTGACCACCCTTTCTGTGAAAAAATCTTCCTAATATCAACGCTAAACCTACCCTGTTGTAACTTGAATCCATTCCCTCTTGTTCTATCACTAATTACTTGTGAGAATACACCAGCACCAACATCTCCACAACATTCCTTCAGGTAGTTGTAGAGAGTGATGAAGTCTCCTCTTAGCCTCCTTTTCTTCAAACTAAAGAGTCCCAGCTCTTTCAGTCTTTCCTCACAAGATTTATTCTCCTACACTGCTCTCCAACAGGTCAGTCCCAAACTGGTACTTAGGGTTGTTCTTGCCCAGATGCAAGGTGTTCAATATCTCTTTCTCTGTATCCTCTTTAGGGCACCCACCTCCTTCTTCAGGGGGCCTACGTTGCCTCTAGTGTTAGTTTTACCTGCAATGTAATTGAAGAAGCCCTTTCTGTTGCCCTTCTATTGCAAGATTAAATTGGAGAGGTCTTGGCTTTCCTAGTTGTGTCCCTATAGCCTCTGACCAGAGCCTTATAATCATCCCAAGTGGCCATCACCTCCTATAACTTATAGACTTTCTTCTTCCTCTTGAGTTTGTCCAGCAGCTCCCTGATTAACCACACAGGTATTCTAGCTCCCCTTTCTGGGCTGGGAGCATGGCAGCTCAGCCCGGGATCCCCAAGCACGCATGGAGCTGCTGGCAGCTCCTGAGTGGGTGGTCTCACCGGGTGAAGGCGGCAACGCTAATCCGTATTGATAAGGGCAATGGTGAGGTTGGTGGTACCAAGAAGCAGCTAACACTCCCCTCCGGATCCTCAAAAGTCTTAGGTGAGAGAGCACAAGTTAACACTCCATTTTCTAAGAAAACAACTGGCACATCTCCAGCCATGTCTCACCCTGTCAGGAGGGCTCTGGGAAATGTGAACAGAGCTGAAGGAGCTATGGGCAAGATGGAAACAAGACAGAAAAATCAGCCTTGTGCTGCAAACAAAGTAACTGAATCAAGATGCTCTACTAAAACAAACAACCCTTTTAAGCTGGAGTAAAAGCAGTTCCTGGCACAACAGGATTATTTGTGTTGCAAATCACATCTTCAACATCATTTTTAGAATCATAATGTTGCTGTGATTTTAAGCAGTATAAAATGCACACGCAAACATGCACTTGACAGTGTCTGAGATGCTCACATGTGGAAACACACACAATAAAAAGAGGATTCAGTTGCAAATACAAACATTTTCCATACACAATTAATTTTTATTAGCATCTCTCAAAGCTTGGACACAATGTACTTTCTTGCATATATTTGTAAGTAGAGACTAGCACATGCTTTACCGATATTTCCATGCTTCAATCGCCTGCAGGGTTTATTTTATCGTTCATTATTAAGGCAACCACAAAAGCCAAGACGAGAGCCACTTCACAGGCACTGAACCCACACACTTCTTTTCCAGAACCGGAGCTGTTCACTTGCTCCTCACATCCTCCATTCTTCAGTCCCACCAAACAGACCACTCCTCCTCCATTTCTTAAAGGGCTGACCAATCTCTTTGACTTGATGCCCACAGATGTCAATCCACTTGAAAACTGTGGAGTCAATTCCATTCCCTCTGGGAGTTACCAAGCATTTTAAAAAGTCCCCTTCTGCATTCAAAGCCCTTCCCACACATGGCATGCTACACACTGATCTTTCAGGAAGACTTGTCATTCTCTCCTCTCCAAACCAGAGACTTGTTTCTGCAACCAGAAGGCAAAACTCCCTCTACCATTGTTTTTCCACTGTGTATATCTCTTTCTGCAACTAGAAGACAAGAGAATCTCATACAACTTGATGCCTACATGCTCATACACGCATAGAACAACTTGACAATAACCAAGCACACCTCTAGAGGATACCAGTGTTTGCAGTTCTAAAGGAATTATTTTCTATATTTAGACACCAGTGGATCATGCTTCAGTTCGTAAAGATGCCCAGAACAAGACAGCAAAGTCTTCTTTAAGTGACTGGCAGGTGATCTCAATGACAGTGACTTTCCCTGACCAGCACTAGTTTGCAATGAAACTGTAAAGATATCTCACACTGAAAAATACACGAAGTGGACTACAAAGAAAGGGCATGTGTTCAAGAAAGTCCCCTTTGAACACAAGCATTCCTTAACCTTGAAAAAACAACCTCCACTTTCTCCGTTACGTATGCTTGGGAAGCTTCCTTTAAGCAAGCCTGTGTGGGGTTGGTTTGTTTGTTTCTGCAGAGTTTAAACTCTCTCTGCAAAACACAACTTCATAATCGTGATGTAAGAGCTATAAATTCAGGCATTTTCCAAATGTTACTGAACGCTGGGATTCTTCAAGAGACTGCTGGTATCTCTGGTACCTCCAGTGCCACCTGTCACCTTGTCAACAGAGTAAAACTGGGATGCCTACAGTCCAGATCTGGCAGGATCCAACAACATAGGGAGAGAAATTGACACAGGGAAATAAAAAAAAAAAACAACACATCAACTTCAATCTGTGGCTTGTGTGAACACCAAGCAGTAAGTGAAAGCAGCCCTAGGAAACACCACAAAGGGAAAAACAGGAGTAGCAGGAAGGGTGGCACCTTTTCTTAAACTCCAACACTCTAATCCAGCTCCCACAGAAGCTGGCACTGCTGTCCTAAAGTGAAAAAGAAAGGACCTCTGCTTTGCCCCTAGTCATCTAGCAGCATGTTCCCACCCTCTGCACTGATCCAGCACAAGCATTTATGTAACTGTACAGTGACCCAGCTATAACCCAAATACACAATAAACAACTATGGACAGGGTCTCCAAGGTCATTGAGTAAGAAGAGAGAAGAGGGATTATTTTCCCCTCCTCTCCATTAGTGCTGAATAAAGAAGTTAAAATGACTAAATCACAGCCCCAGGGTGTCCACACTTCCATATAGCTGCAACTCCACAGCATCCTAAACACTGTCACTGACTGACAGACCTAATTCATTAACCAATCCTTAGCCAAAAATATCGACTCTCCTTTTGTATCTAAAGGTTCAGAGCCCACCTCCAGTGTTTCGCATGCATAGGTGCCACTTCCAGCTGAGCTTTCAGCCAAGCCATATTAGCATTAGATTGCCTACAAGCAGCCATTACACTTTAAATGGAGCTGTGAGCAACTGGAGATGAAAACATCTCCCTCTGTCCTTGCAATAGCTGAGCACTTGTGCCCAGAGGAAACAAAAAGTGAAAAATAGCCTATGTTGATGCAAGGTGAGCTCTTTAACCTCTTTCTGACCAGTTTGTTCTTCCTGACATTTAGCAGACAAGCAAAGCTTATAATAAAGCATTAGTGGGAATGGTTTTCTAGAAGGTATTGCCCACCAGGATTCGGGTACACCGACTTCTGTCATCACTCACAAGACAGACAGGCAAGTTTAATAGCCAACAGATCTTCATACAATCTGTTCAACCACTTCTGCTTGTAAAAATTAACAGGCAGAGGTAGTTTTTGCCTGCTAATCTCAACAGCAGTCTCAAGGTTTCTTTTGAAATATTAGTTCCTACTCAACAAACATTTGCCTTTCTCCCTCAGTATGTTACACTTTTCAGAAGCTCAAGTTCAGGCATTTACAAACTCCTCCTAAAAATCCACTTTATCTACTAAAAAGTAGTAATAATCCAGCTTTAGTGACGTGTGCTCAGTCAGTCTTCTGAATACTCAGGGCAACTTAAAAAGCTGAAGCTATTTAATATGTAGGTCCACTGGGACTTGTACACGAATAAATCCATCAGAAAGCATCATCTTTATTTCCCTTCCTCCTTATGCTGGGCCATCTGTGCAATCCAGGCTAGAGAAAAAAAGCACCATAGAAAGGAGATGCTCTAACATTACAGACTAGCAGTTATATGAGAGAAAAGAGTTTCTGTTGGTGGTGGGATCTTCAGCTATTAAGACTCTTGAATTGAAGGAGAAAGTAGCACTTCTTTCAAGGGAGGTTTGCCTTGAAAACACACCCTGATGGAAACCTCCAGCACACAATGGTAGCTCCAAACTGTTTCCACCACATTTAGCTGCTAACCACACTAAGAGATGTTCAGATCATTCCTTTGTATAGAGAAGCTCCTGCATGTTTGTATGTCCAGAATTCAGTAAATTCTTCAAATCAGTTTCATCTTTGGTTTTCCTGTTCATAACCATGTCATCAAGGGCAAAAATGTGGCTGTTTTTAAGCTACTCAAAGGATCACAGCTCACACAGGAACTTATTCTCTGCACACAGAGGGTTTTCTGCTGCAGAGAGCAAGATTTGTCTGCCCAAGTCACCACTATAAAGCTCCTTCCCATTACTCCAAATCAGAGAACATCTTTTTTCTCTCTCTGTTAATGCTAAACCCAGGTGTTGAGAGACAGCATAGAGGGTTAGGCTTTAAAACTCTTAGTGAGCAATTTCTACAGAGGCAATTTGGGGCCCCCTTCCTGAAAGCTTTTCTGGCTACTTCTCTTTTTGAAGGAAAATAAGACCCTTTAAAATCATAGCAAATGCCCTACAGGAGACAGCCACCTCAGATGTTGCTCCCAGATGCACACGCCTCTTTTCAAGGATTCAAATTCATGGAATCACAGAGTAGTTTAGGTTTGAAAAGACTTTAAAGAACCTCTAGTTCAAATCCCCCTACCATGGGCAGGGACACCTCCCTCTAGACCAGGTTACTCAAAGCCCCATCCAACCTGGACTTTAACAATTCCAGTCACAGAGCATCTCTGATATCCTTGGGCAACCAGTTCCAGTGTCTCACCACCCTCATGGCAAGGAACTTCTTCCTAATTTCTTATCTAAATCTTCCCTCTTTCAGTTTGATACCATTATCCTTCATCTTATCCCTAGAGTCTCTCTTACAAAGTCCCTCACCACCTTCCTTGTAGGCACTTTTCAGATACTGAATGGCCTCACTGTGGCCTTCCTACAGCCCTTTTTTCTCCAGGCTGAACAACTCCAACTCTCTCAGCCTGTCTTCACAGAAGAGATGCTCCAGCATCTGATCACTTTTGCTCCAGCAGTTCTACATCCTTCTTGTGATGGGGGATCCAGAAGTGGTAGCAGTACTCCAGGTGAGGTCTCACAAGAGCAAACTAAAGGGCCAGCACCTCCTCCTTCGGCCTACCTGTCACAATTCTTTTGAAGCAGCTGTCTGGACTGCACTCACACATTGATGTCTCACGTTCAGCTTCTCATCCACCAACACCCTCAAGTCCTTCTCTGCAGGGCTGCTCCCCAGCCATCCTGTTTCTGGCTTGTATTTGTGCTTGGGATTGCCCCAATGAAGGGGTAGGACCTCACACTTGGATCAATCTGTCCTTCACACCTCCCAGTAGTAAAGTTTCCTACTTGCCCAGTACCCTCTGTTCCGCTCCCCAGCCCAGCCCACCCCACAGATGCGATGCTCAAAGGCAGACAGGGATATAATCAAAGTGCCAAGTGACCAGACTAGTACTCACTTGGCTGCTTTCTGTTGGCTGCATATGAGAACACAATGATCAAAGTGGAAACCTTACATGAAACTCTTAATGGATTAGACTCTAAATTACGAATGAAATGCTTGTTAGATCTTTGCTGTACCTAATCACTACACGTGTTAATAAACATAAAGTAAAGAGTCACACAAAGAAAATACTCCAGCAGTTTCAGCTCCTGCTTCTGTGGGCAAGCAAAACTGTGACTGTTCATACAGACAGTAGTCTTGCAGGAATATAAACTGCCACTGCAAAAGCAGTGAATATGTTTTCCATGTAAAATAAACTAATTGTACTCTATGTGTAAAATATTCTAAAGTCTCCACATTGTGCCATATTTGTGAAAGCTTCCACCCAACACATCTTCGTTTTAGTATTTAAAGCCCTGGAAAATATGAAAATTGCTTTGCATTATTAAAAAAGCAGAAATTGGGACTTTTCCTTTAGTTTGTAATCAAAGTGGAGTTGTTTTCCACTGCTGTCATCATATCAAGTTGCAGGTTTTATTTGAGTTAGTCTCTACTGGCCTATTGCAGCTGTTCTGAGTGTAATAAACATAGATTTTGATTTCCCCACAGCCCAGTCTAACAGACACTGGACTACTAACACAAGGTAAATGTACAAACTAAAGCATGTAAGAAAGAGGATCTAAGGTGATGGAAATTCTGCTTGTCAATGTTTACAAGCATTCCATTGCAATCAGACCACTGCTATTTCTGACTTGTCACTTTTTTCCTCACAGGAGATTCCTACAGCAGGAGAAGAACAGCACTGAAGTCTAAAACCAGCCATGCTCTGCTGTAATCCAGCCCTAAACCAGGGCAAAACAGCAAGCAGCCCACAAGTGGAGGCACCTACGCAGGCGTGCAAAGCTGGCTCGCTGTCTTCAACCTTTGCTCGCCACTGCGCTTCCTTCTCTCCGCCACTGCCCAGCAGCACACAAAGGCACCCCGAGTTCCGCACCGTATGTAGATTATGAGCAATTATGGGTCATGTAATCCAGAAGCATTGCACGTGGCAAGATGAATCACACAAGGTGACCTGAAACCAGCCAGAATCACTAATGTGAGAAATGAATCCTGCAAACGAAGGTCAGAGAGGCAAACATTTTTGCCTATAGGAAGCTCTAGCACTGCTGTCTTCTTTCTATCTGCTGCTGTCTCCTTGATTTTTAAAAGAAAATTGAAAACTAATTTTAAAACCTGCTTTTAGGGATTACATGCAACAGAATCATGCTGTACAATTCCACATTTCAACCCTAAGCTAAAGCCCAAGGCAAAGCAGCAAGTTGGTTAATCTGTGTAATGGTGCGACAAGGGTCTAGAGCTGGGAAGGCAGGATCGGTGCTGCTCCAGGCCCAAGAGCCTGGTAGATGCTTCCCAGCCTGCTGCCTACAGCCACCACTGCAGGGTCCTTCCCCAGCAGCTAAAAGCACTTCCCAGATTCTTATACATTATTTCTCTCTCATACAGCTGGACATCTACTCTGCTATGCATCCACTATTGAGTGGTGAATTTCAAATACATTTTTTGGGGAGAGAAATAAAACCAACCCCTCAAACCCCCCCCCCAAAATATTCCATATATATTGCCACAGATGAGAACTTTTTCTCAAGAACATCTACTCAGGCTAAAAGATCTTTTTCTTCTAAAGATGCCAACCATCTTCCTTACCTTGTGCCCCAAGCAGCTTTGTGGCTCCTCAGTTTTATGATAACAGGAGTTTACTGAGTCAAAACCAGATGCCCATTGAGTTTGAAAGACTATGAAAAGGATTTGTTCTCTTTTTTTCATCAGAACTTTTGTACCGTTCTGTTGTCTCCTCTGCCTAATTAATCTTCTCATTTACCACACTTGATTATCCCAAACTCTTTCAGCAGATATGGTGACATGACAGACATGAAAGTACTCCACATGAGAAAACTGGAACATTTACTGATTACCCTACGAGTGTTCCTCAAAGTTGAATGGGTTTCTTAATGCAGGCTTACAGCCACGCTCAGCCTCTCCAGAGGCAGCTGGTCTTTGGTGTCTGCTTCACACGCCTCAGCACCACTCACAAAAAACAAACAAACCAAAAAATTACAACATATAAACAGCATGCAACCTTCTATGCTTTTGATTTGAAATAGCTATTAATTTAAGGCATTCAAAAAGCAAGCACACTCCTCTCCACAGTGCAATGGAAAAGGGAGCAGTAGACACGCTTTGGCCCATATTATTTTTCAAATGGCTTTTCAAAACAAGCCCACATATGGATGTCATTTATAAAAACTTGAGACATACTGTCGCACACTATTCAACATGACCTGCCATTATAAATGAAAACCACTTTCAAATGAACATGAATTAGCTCTTTTGTTCCAAAAAGCAAGAGATGAGAAATTGTCTGCTCTTAAAATGACGTTACCCAAATATCCTCTAGACTGAAATACAGCTGTCCCCATATCTTATCATTAGCTCGTCATGCAAACTAGTTATTAAGTTATTTTAATTCAGATCTAAATGGTGCAGGAACAGTAAATAGTAAATAAGAATATGTCTGAATAAATACATGAAATACACACATTGTGCAATTATCTCAGCATTTGCAAACTAAACATTGAGTGAATGTCTCTGCCTGCCAACCTGAGAGGCTCCGTAGGCTCAAGTAAGGCTACCAAACAAGTCCTGTCAACCTTATAATCTGAAAATTGGAATTTCAAACAGCTTCAGAAGGAACCAGACTTGGGTTTGACTTTTAAAAACGCAGTTCTGCTCTTGAGGTGGTGCTACATTCGTTCCCTGCTCTGCACGAGTCCATCAGCCAGATCCTCAAGAGCAGACACATTCCCATGCTGCTCAGAAACACATCGCAGCCACTCTTTTCGCAAACACAGTTTCAAAGCTGTGAGCACCTAACCAGAGGGCAGCATCCGTGGGATTAACACATACATAAAATGTTTATGACCATCAGCCAGGTTCTGCAACCCTTCTGCACAACTGTTTTGTGTCCTTTACAGTACTAACACCGCATTCTTCTGTCTGAACACTCCTTTGTTCAATCTGTTAGCGGTGAGAAGGCAAAGGTTCATTCATACCCCAACAAGATGGCTTTCAAACGTGCAAAGAAAATGAGCTTCCATGTCTCTATCAGCTGTACAACTGACTGGAATATTTCGATACTGAGGTAGCTGGAAGGTAAAACTACAATATGGAGATCATCTCCCTCCACAGTAATGTGAGGTGCGAGGCACAGAAACACAGCACAGCCCTATCAGCTTTTATCAGGAGATATCTGAGCCACTGCAGTATTTTTGTGCTCTAGGAGCAAAATAATTATGATATGCCAGACTTTGCAGTGCTCTCTCTGCTGACATGGTAAACATGGCCTTTTCAAATAGTCTGGGGTTATTCAGCCCATTTTACTCCTAGTGCTGGATTGCTGTTGACAGGGGGTTTTTTTGGTACTTCATCCAGTTTAGTTTCAGATGCCCCTAGATGGAGTGCAATTATTTTGCTTGGAGATAATCCTCAAACTGAAGGGGGTATCAGTGTCTAGGAAGAAATTAAGCTCCATGAACCTTATGAGAAATTTAACTTTGCTTTCCCTTTTTTTTTTAATTTCACCTAATCAGTCTTAGAGCATCTTGTAAGTATAAACTGATTGTAGCTGATGCTTTCAGGATAAAGCTTGTAATCCATTAGAAAGTCATCTGTGACCACAAACTACATTTACATATGACCTTTTAAGCCATCTGATGAAAATCATTCTGAGTCACTTTGGTTAATGTCAGGTCTGACCTGCAGACTAAGGAAGCTCATTAACTGACGTACTCAAGTGTATATGTTGATGTTTCTCTCTGAAGAGGGACTACATGTCTCAGTATATTTCTTCCATTCCCATGTGAATTGTACGCCGTGTCACACGTTTTATCTCCAGCTGTCATCTGCTTTTGAATTATAGCAACAGGAGAGACAGTCAAGGATACAGTCATGGATGTACTAAAACATTCCCATGAGACAATTTACGGGAAGATCTTACTGCACGCTGATAACTAGCACTTCATGGCTTACTGTGTAAAGTAAGAAAACAAAGGGAGGACAGGGTATTTCAGACAAAGTACAGCATCAGAAATGCCAAAAGTATTTACTGGACTGGTTTATAACCACCAGCATAAAATGGTGTCATCCTACTTAGCATCTGTATTTACTGAACCTTATATCAAATCCACCAGACCGATCAATTGCCTCTAATGAGTCTCCTTGAAAGATGGAACTGATGCTCTGAGAACTCTGGCATGCATCATACTGAATTGTACTTTTTCTTCTCCTCAGATAAGAGCCCAAAGCAAGCTGCCCATGCTCAGCCCAGCTACATAACTGCCTAAAATGTCATTAGCAAGTGTTTAGAGAGGCCATAGGATTCATTACACAAAAACTGTATGCTCTGAGAGCTGGCCACCATATAGCCTTGAAAGAGTCGCTGTCATTCTGCTTCATTTGCTAAGAAGGGCTCTTCTGCTTGGCTAAATCCTGAATGGACTCAATTTAACTGTCTAAGCAGTTTCTTATCTCATCCAGCCATGACTCAGGGACTTCATAATTTCCCTGAGCAAAACAACAGCGAATTAACTGCTGAGGCACAGAAAGATATCTTCCCAATCAAAGATGGGCCTGTGCCAGGTCTTACACTTCAGTGACAACAACATCATGCAGCGTTGCAGGACTGAGGAAGAGTGGCTGGAGAACTGCTCAGTGGAAAAGACCTGGGGGTGTTGACTGACAGTCAGCTGAACGTGTGCCAGCAGTGCACCAGGTGACCAATGGCTTCCAGCAGTAGAGAAGTCATCACCCCCTCTACTTCGCACTAGTGAGGCCTCATCTGTGGGGTACTGTGTTCAGTTTTGGGCACCTCAATACAAAAAGGACATTGAGGTGATGGAATTGGTCTACAGAAGAGCAATGAAGGTAGTGAAAGGCCTGGAGGGCAGGTCTTGTGAGGGAAATGGGACTGCTTGGTCTGGAGAATAGGAGTGTCCAGAGCTCTCGTGATCTTCTGCCAAAAAGGTCTCAGTGGAGCTGTGTGGGCTGGGGACACTCCTGGGTAGCAGCCCAGAAGCAAAGGGAATGCTTGCTGGGCAGTTTGTAACATGCAAACTGGAATGGAAAGGCAATCTGGTAGATTAAAAAGCTGAGACTGAACAACAAGCAAAAACACTTACCAGGAGAGCTGGCCACAGCCAGACTGAAATGCTGCAGTCACACAGTCGCAAAGAAAATCCACTTGACAGCTAAAAACCTTGCAAAGTAATAGCAACACACAAAGGCAGCTGGCTGGAGTGCACTTCACACACACCTGCTAAACGCCAAAGGAGTTAGTACTGTAGTGACAAAGAGCTGTCGCTTATTTTAAAAAAAATGTCAAAGGGCATCTTACAGACAAACTTTTCACATCTGATCCCAAGGCTGGAATACAGTCACGTTGCAGCCTGCCAGCAGGTTATGTGTCTGCACAACAGAATGCTTTAGAAGCTCTCTAGAGTTTGCAGCACCTCTTTCCTATAGGTCCACTACCTGCCATTTGTAACTGACTCTGCCTACTTTCAGGCTACCAGGTTAATGGCACAAAATCAAGATGTCACCATGTCCTTTCCCTTCCCAGGCTCACTCATCCACAGCCTCTCCACATCCAAGGATGACTTTCCTGTGGCTGATGATGTAGAGGAGATACCTGGGCACATCACACTCCCACTGCCCATCAGAGCTCACGTCCTGCTGCTTCTCAACCAACAGCGTTTCCTCACTGTCTCTCTATCCTATGCTGCTCTGTGCAGCCATCTCCCAACATTTCTGGTCACTGGAGAAGCCCATCTGCCTCAGAAGCCAGAGCCAGCCAACAAGCTTGCAGCTGAAGCACCCTGAAACACAGCTAGGGCAGCCCAACTTGCAGTAAGGGTCATTCATACATTTGTGTCCACAGGCAGCTGAAGCCACACTCTGAGAAATTAAAGCCAGGAAGAAAGGAGTGCTTCTAGTCACTGTCTCTGCACCAGGCTGCAGACTAACAACAACCAACTCACATCTAATATGAAATGAAAATAGGGAGAGGTAAGAACGAGGGACATGTAAAAGTCAAAAAGAGAGAAAAGAAACTAGAAGGGCACATGCTAGAAGGTGTGTTTGCTTAATTAGCAGAACAGTCTGAAAACTGAGGCCCTAGAAAGTTTACTAACAACCCTTCACAATGGGATTGGTCCCTCTCCAACCTGTCTGGGAAGCACCTCCCGTCGCACTGCAGCAGTCACAGCACTCATTTCTTTGATCTAATTACCACCAACAGGCATCTGCTGCTGTTTGCATCCTCGCTCTAATGAGCAAGAGCAGCAGCCAGCTCTGACTGGAGCTGAGGAAGAGGAAAATGACCGCAGAGATTCTTTTTCCAGAAGTTTATCAGAAGCACCTGCTCCGCAAGGAGATCCAGAACTGCTCCCAAACTGAGGAAAGAAAGAGAGCGGAAGTGTAAAGAGATTAAAGAAAGAGAAGTTTTAACCTGTGGCAATGAAGGAGAAAGCATCACATGGAGAAACAGATGATAACCCCCAGTGCGCAGCTGGATGAAGCTGGTCCAGTAGGAACGAGAAGCAGTTGTTGCCTTTTTGAGGCCTGCTAATGCCAGCAGCTGTAAATTCACACACAACGCAATCTGAAGTTGTCTGTTCTAGCCCATCATAAGGGAGCTGTACCCTATTTCCGATGAAAACATGGGACATGGCGCTCCAATTAAAGGTGCCTCTAGCCCATAATGTAACTCATAAATGACAGTTCTGGTTTACTGGCTTCAACAAAGTCTATTTCAGAAAGGCTCACAATGCAAAAGGCGGTCTGGGAATAATTCTTTCTCAGATGGTACAGAAGCAAAGAAAGGATGGTTAGAGTCACTCATTCAAAAAATGGTGTTTTAACTTTTCTACAAATATAGAATCACAGAACATCAGGGATTGGAAGGGACCTCCAAAGATCATCTAGTCCAATCCCTCTGCCACAGCAGGACCACCTAGACCAAGTCACACATGAACATATCCAAGTGGGTTTTAAACATCTCCAGAGAAGATTCCACAACCCCACTGGGCAGCCCATTCCAGTGCTGTCACCCTCACTGTGAAGAAGTTCCTTCTCATATTTATGTGGAAGTTCCTATGTTCCAGCTCACACCCACTGCCCTTCGTTCTACCATTAGATGACACTGAGAAGAGCCTGGCTCCATCCTCCTGACACCTACTCTTCACATATCTATAAACATTAATGAGGCCACTCCTCAGTCTCCTTTTCTCCAAGCTCCAGAGATCCAGCTCCCTCAGCCTTTCCTCATCAGGGAGATATTCTACTCATTTCATCATCCTCATGGCTTTGTGCTGGACTCTGTCCAGCAGTTCTATGTCCCTCTTGAACTGAGGGCCCAGAACTGGACACAATATTCCAGATGCGGTCTCACCAGGGCAGAGTAGAGGGGGAGGAGAACTAGAAAAAAATTAAGCTTGACTTTAAAAAAGAAAGTAGGAACTTTCCCATCATTTTGCTCAAAATATATATTGGTACATGTATTAAGGGTCCTCACCTTGCAGGGAAGACAGCCCTCTAACAAATAAATGCTTAGCAAAAGCTATTACTGACTCTGACAACAAAGGCACAGATGGTGAATTCAGTTCCAATGAGTCTGAAAAAATGCTGCACAGAGTCAATAGATGGAATTACTCTTTTTTCCATTTCATGTCATTTAGACTGTAGGCCGTAGATGGATGTAAAACATTTGCCTTAAATGACAAATCACTTGTAATACATGCTAGTAGGAAAATACAGCCATGGATTTTAGGATAAAAGAGAAATACGGGATTTTCTCTTTTATTTTATTAGAAGTATAAAACTGAAGAGCCCAAGGTATTTCCTTGGTATTTGAGAAGCAACTTGCCTGAGCAAGAATTTAATTGTAGTCAATTACCCTGAGCAGGATCATTCCTATGCTCAGGGGAACTATCAATCCCCTTCTCAATATCATAAACACTTTCAATGTAATACTTCACCAAGTCCTTCATAATTAATTTCTTTGTGCAAGAGCCTTCTAGATCTAATCTTGACCATGAGCACCAACGGGAAACGTTTTGCTTATGTTTGTTCACTTCTAATGTCCACTGACTGTGCCAAGGTGAAGCTCTTTTGGCAGTCACTGGGGATCTACGCTCTGCAGGCATAAAGCAGGAGATGCTGCGGGCTCTGTGCACTTCACAGAAGCGTTGCCACAAATCCTGCGTGTAGATACCAAAGGAAAGGCCTGGATGACCCGTACTGTGGTTTTCACAAACCCTTTTATCCAGCACAGCTCAAGGCAGCTGACAGTTGCATTGCAGCAGCTGCACAGTTATTCACTTCTTCAGCTTCACTACCAGGACTGAAGTTGCGATTATTTCCACCGTCAACACACTGGCAAAACTATCTTCATAGCAAAACTATCCTTCATTAATATTTTAAGGCAACTTCCTTCTTCTCAACAACAAACATGCGGTAAAAGCAGGTGAAAACAACTCAGAAGTGAGCAATCCTTACTCTGCTATGTTGTTGGTTGGATCTTTTAAACTTCGGTGTCTTAGTCATACTGACAATGCAATTTCCTGTCCCATCTCAAGTCAAGTTTGGCCCCTAAAAAAAGACTTTTTCTTTTAGATCTTGTCATGAATGTTTGTTTAACATTCCTCTCAGACTGCATATATGCCCATAAAAGCTGTCAGAACACAATGGAACTGTTCTAAATGACAATCAGAAAAAATGCAGAGATTATCCTGCTTGGGGCTCAACGACTTTATTTCCAAAAGCAGATCATGGGCAGGAGGCATGTGTGAGAAGGCAACAGGAAAAAAAAGTGCAGATTATCTATCCCTCTCTATTCCAAATGGAGTAAGAGCTGCCGCTGTGGGTTATACCAGTGGTGACATTCCCCCATCTGCATGTGGAAGACCCTCTGCTCTCCCAGTAGAAAAAACAGCAGCCAGCTACTGGTACAAACATGGCTTTAGGCTGCCGAACAAAAGCTCTGGTCACTGCCAAAAGTAAACTTGAAGAAATGATACCTGCATGTTAAGAAGGGAGTCCACTACACTGACATCTCTCCAAACACTATCAAAATTATGAATGAAGTGCAGACATTTGCCATTCTGTGATGACGTGACCCCCTTAAGAAGCATAACTAGAATTTGGGGGACCACTGAGGCAGAACACAGTTTTCTGCACAGCAATGCTGAAGAAGGTCAGCACCACCACCATCTTCTGCTGCTGAGTGTCTGATCCATAGAAACACGCGTGCATGGGTTCCTGAACACTGGGTGGTAGAATTACTGACACAGTGAGGTGTTCAACAGAGGGCTGGGCTCACTGAAACAATCCTTCCCTGAATGATGAATGTGTTCTTTGCTTCCCAGTGGCAACAGTTGTGATTGCTGAATAGAAGAAACACTTGGAATTACAGCTGGATTGCAGCCATGCCCTTGGGATATATCCTTCTCCATGAAGGACAAGTCTGCTAATTAGACTTGCTACAGCTCTACAATAACAAGTCTTTTAAGTAGAACCTTCTGATGTTTTTAACTACTCCATGCTTTTATTTTAATGCTTCTTTCATACTAACCACATAGCATGCAATTTGGATGCAAAAACTACTAGTATCTACTTTTTTTGGCCGTACTTAACATAGCTGAGGCCTTTCCTCACACGCTGTAGACCTGACATTTCTCCTAAAGAAATAGGATCTCTTACAAACATAATAAGTTAGAAAAAGTGTTCTTGACTCAGTTTGCAAAGGGATCAGTATTTGCACTTAAAAGGCCTTATCCTCGTATGTGCCAAGGTACTTCAGCATGCTAAGGTTTGCCTGGCACACACCAACCACAGCATCACTGTGTTTTCAGTTGCCTGTGTTAGCCTAGTTTCAGGGTAAAAGCTGACTTCCATTCCTGATGTTCTGATTCTACAACCTAGATCTCTCAATTAACAAGAAAAACCCCATACTTCTAAAAAAAGTGTTTTTAACAGAGCTGGTAGAAGCTTTTTTTACCAACAGCCCATTCATCGAATCTTTTGAAACATGCAAAATCCTAATTTTAAAACCATACTTATTTGTTAATCCTGGGTAAAGTGCCTGGCCTACAGCAGGGTCACCCAGAGTTCTCAAGGCAATATGATAGAAGTGCTGGCTTGTCTTTCCTGTTGCACACTAAATTACTATTGATCTCCCCCACATTATCATCTCCAGGTCCTTTCTGGCACTACTGCTTTCCAAGGTTTTGCTTTCATGGAATATCTGCATTTGGAATTATTTCTCTTCAAGCATGCCAGTTTGTATTTTTCCACTTTGAACATCATTTTCCTTCTCAAGTGCATGTTTAAGCTCTCTACAAACTGTCTCCTGTTTACATTATTTCTCTGACTTGCCAAGCAGCGTGAACAAATTAATTCCACTGCTGAGTTAAACCACCTCTGTCTTCAGAGAGCAAGAGAATTAAACAGCTCTTTGTGAAATCATCATCAGTCCAAGTCAAGGGTTTACACACAACCCGGGCTACTCCGTCTGGGAATGAGGATCCTGAATCAGTAAAGAATCAGCTTTTATTTTGCTTAGCTGAATCCTCACACAAAAACTGATCCCTGGATACTTCTCCTACACCTATATATTACTTTTCCCCACTCCTTCCCCTGAGCTGCCTTTCAGCCCCATTCATCCCACAGCCCAGAGCAGTACCTACCCACATACAAGCCAACCTGAAGAGTTATCCCCTTCATTACAACAGATTCATTTTTTCCTAGATAGAGCAAGTACTTAATCACCTGCTTGTTTAATTTGATATAAAGTTTTGGTCAAATCTGCCTGGCATAATTTGTCTTCTATAAACTGACATTATTTATTGCTCCTTGATCTTCTCCAGACTTCCACTCCCAGCTCAGAGCCAAGAAACTGTCTCAGTGCTAAAGAGCTGCGTGTTATTTTGAGACTCTGAGGTCTGCTGATTTTACCCCCCACTCTGAGATCCTCCTTCCTAAGTACCTCTTCCTTCTCTTCGCCCCTATCTGGCTCTCTATATTAAGTATGATTTAGCACTTGTTTCTGAGATATGGCTGCATAAGGCCACTTTTTTTCATGCTTTTGAAAGGTGGAGTTCTCCAGGCTGTTACTGGGTTATGCATCATTCAAGGGCCTGTTAACAGCTGCTTTAATGCTCCTGCATTGAAGGGACAAAACTCCTTGTTGGTGTGTGCAGTGAGGAAGCAGGAGGTACCCCAGCTCACTCTGCTAAGCTATGGCCAGACCATACCCTGCTCCCAGAATTGCTCTTCAAAATCCAGTCCCACAGTTGGACATAGGGCTCAGGAAAGGTGCCTGCATACCCTCCACTCCCCACAGGGTGTGGATGGGGGGGATCTTGTCAGGCCCCCTGGGATCTGGCAATGCCCCCAAATCCTGCCTTCCTCATCACAGAATTTACTAGGTTGGAGAAGACCTTCAAGACTTTTAATTAAGTTCAACCATTAACCTTGCTCTACCAAGGCCACCAGCAAACAGTGTCCTTAAGGCTTCATAGCTACACAAATTTCAAAACACATCTCGGGATGGAATTGTTTAAAATGCTCCAGGCAGGGCACCACTGGGGCTTGCTGCTGGCTTATGTGGGAGCTAATGGTTTTTCTACGGATTTTTCTATATGTAAGACAAATTCCCACAAAGTCACTGGTAAAATAGTCTAGAGCCTCTCCCCAAATAGTGCACATTGTTTAAAAACTGGCTCATACACTGTTGACCAAAGGAGATTGATTTTCTGGTAAAGGAGATTTTCTAGTACAGGTAAGAGGTTTTCCTACAGTTTTGTCTCTGAGGTGAGTTCATAGAATCAGTCACAGAACGGTTTGGAAAGGGCCTTAAGCTAATCTGCTTTCCACCCCCCTGCCATCTGCAGAGACACCTCCCACTAGGCCAGATTGCTTAAAGCCCCATTCCACTTAACCCTAAACACATCAGTGATAGAGCATCCACTATTCCTTGGGCAACCTGTTCCAGTGTCTCTCCAATGCAATTACATCTGGAGACTGTGATAACTTCTACTTCTTTCCACTGCACAGGGGATTTTTTTTAAAGTTGTTTAAAACTTTGTGTAGGGAAGAGTCTCTAAAATGTAGCCTTTTATACTTTACAAAGTCTCTTCTCACTGTGCACGTAAATCCTCGTGATGACAGTGGGTATTATTGTTCACATCTTTAAAAGAAAAGTGGCTTTGTTGAGAGGGTAAGAAGTGCTCTTAAAGCACATTAAGCCAGCAGAGAAACTGCAAAAGACAATTCCAGGAGTAGCATCACAAAATACTCACAGAACTTTAGCATTAATTAATTGTGTCTCATTCCGAGTGTCAGATTAGTGTGACGTGCTGCATCTTTATTTCTCCTGATTAACAGGGATGTGAAATACTGCTCAATGCCAGTGTTACCCCGGGGAGCACCACTGTATTCTCTCCCTGCCAGTCGTGGCTCTGCTGAAAACTAGAACCATTTGCCTGTGTCTGAGCACAGCCCTCCAAGTCTCCTCTTGCCAAGACTCATTTATCAGCTTAAGTAAACTATAATGTGATTTCAAACAAAAGTTTCTGGAACTAGTAGCTGGAATGTTTCAACAAATACCTGGACTATCTTGTAGCACCTGGCAAGACCAATATTAGCACTGAATATGCATTTTCTTGACTAAACAGTCACCTTTAGGGATCTCTGTTTTGTGGCTGAGATTATTTAGCCACATAACTGAGTGCTGGAAGTGGGCATACACCCAGTAAAAACTAATGGAGCTGTACAGGTTTACTCCAGCTAGAATTCCCACAGCATCTAGGCAGTATATTTTATTGGTTAGTGTGTGTTGCTTTGGATTAATCACACCAAAACAGGATTAAGAAACACTTTATCAGTGTTGAAAAGAATCGTATCCTAAACATCTCTTCACTCCTCTAGCACAGTTCTGTGATGAGCGTTTTCTCAGCATTAACTCACGGCGTCTGTCACGGTCGTTTTCTTCTAACAATGTACAGAGATTACCTTCACTGGCTTAAGGATAATGTGAAATGTTGTGATTTCTGTATAAATACAGCTGTTCCATCTTTTCCCTGACACAGAAACTGACAATTCACACTCACCTAAATGACAAGATTCAATTGAACAATTCATGCACACCGATAGCAGTTTACGTGGATCAGAATTATTTCGGCAAAGCCAGTATAATTACTAATGATTTTATGACTAGTTCCTCTCTTCAGATGCTCAGTAAACAATCCATAAATTCATTCCACCTACTATCTGTTTATCTTGTCAGGCAAGAGCGAGAATGGCTTTGAAAAGGAAGGACTCAAAGCAAGCACATATGCCTTTGCCCCCGAGGATGAATGCAGCTATTGAGGGAAGCTCCAAAGAAACCTCCTAAGTCAGTCAATGGTCGTTGTAAATGCCTGTACCAACGTCAAACATCAGTCTAGGCAAAGGCACAGCCACATGCAACATCCACATGCAAAGGATATTAAGTGGGTTTTCCCCCTTCCCTTTCTTTTTTCCAAATTTGACACTCTCCACCATCTTCTGCTTGAGCCACTCCTTGCCCCGTGCAACCTCTTTTTCTTTGGCTCAGCAAGGCAGCAGCTCAGTTCCTCCAGTGCAGGGAACCAGAAACCACCTGCAGCTACGAGCTGCAAGTACAGCTCCTCCAGAGCTCTTTCCAGACAGAGCAGATGAAGGCAATTAACAACAATCTGCTCTTTTCTGATCTATTTAAACACTCTGTGAACTCCTTTAAACTTTCCCACAGCTCTGCTAGAGGATACAACCGAGTTTGACAAATGCAAGCCTGAGGCAGTACTTCTGTCTGTTCACACAGCAGCACTGCAAAGTGGCAGAGCTAACCCCACTCCTCTTCAGTCATCGTTTGCTTACAGGTTCTGCCCTTCTGTCTTGCTCCAGAAGCACTCCATGCCACTGTTCTTCCAAATACAATCTGACACATGATCTAAATTCATCTTCATTGAAGCACCCTGGTTCTGGTAAGAAACAGAAGCTCTTGGACAAGTTAACTGTATTATTTGTATTTGGGCTGCTTAAAGAGGAAGATACAGTATCTTCACCTCAAAATGAATCCCATGGCAATCATGTCTTGGTTTTGAATAGATTTGTGCCTAACCTTGTGTAGACTCTTCTCAACAGAGCTACAGACATCACTTTTCCAGTTACTCTATTCTCCTGCAGGCTGCTTGAGTTTTACAGCTATTGAATTCTATTTCATCTTTTGGTTGTTTGGATTCTATATTATATAGTGTTTACGTTTTAATAATTCAAAGGAAAGTTCTGTGGGGTTGGGTTTTACTTGTGTTTGTTGTTTTTAAAATAAGCAATGCTCTTGTTCCAAGAGTTAGTCACGAAGAACTGCTCATTTTTTGGCACGTCTTCCAAGTCTTTTGGAGCACATTCTCAATGGCATTATGCAATCATTTCATTAGCCTCAACTGTTTCACTTGGCACTGAGGATGCATTATAAAATGATGTCACCTCTCAGAAAAATGTGGAGGTCTGAGAAGGTGACCATTTCAGAAAGACACAAACCCTAAAAATCAGTGCCACCTGGAATTCAGAAGTCCCCATCTGCATTGCTGTTACTTTTGGTTTTCATCAATGTGCCACCTCATAATATCAGAGTTATCACACATGTACAGGGCTACCGAGGTCCTCTTGACCACCAATCCACCACTGCCCCACAAAAGAACACATTCTGGACACGTTCTTAGAGAACCTTCTGAACTACCACAGGTGAAGTCGCATCCAGTTCAGCACAGACATGCAGCATGCCCCTGTGCGCTCTCCACTAGTGCAGTACAACGTGTTATACATGATATGAGTCACCAAAAGGCAACAAAGCATCATTTGTCATCTCCTTGCCACCCAACAACCCTACTGTGTGGCTTTTACCTCAAAAAAAAATTAACTAGATCTTCTAGATGTCTGAATACAGCTAGCCTTTTGCAGAGAACAAACAGTGCTCTTGCTTAAGTTGGTCACCCAGTGGATCCTGGAAAGTTAAATGTTACCCTATGATAGACACTACTCAATCTGACATGTCCAACGTGGGACATGCTCAACCTGTGACATGCTCTGGGAAAATTTCTGATCCTGCAATCAACCTCAACAAATATGGTCCTCCAACTCTGGGGAGCTTTCTATTAACTTATTAACCACTCACCATGGTCATCACCAACACAGGAGCACAGCATGTCAGCATACCAGTCTGATGTCCTCTTTCTTTGGATGCCACTAATTCATGCCCCTAGAGATGCCAGCTCCATATGTCACTAGGAAGAACTGGACAGCCAGTCTGACTCTCTGTAAGGCTGCATTTGAATCAGCAGCCCGAAATTTTGGGGTGCTCTCAATTATAAACCAAATCATGGAAATCTTAATTTTACCCACATCAAGTAATCCTAAGACCATCTGCCACACTCAAGCAACTGCTGACAAGCAAGAGCGATGGGAATGGTCGTATTTGCCCTCTTATTACTAGACATCTAAGATTAAGTAATGGAGTAGAGCCTTCATGACTTAGTACAGACCCCGAAACAATTCAGTATTACTGCTGTTGTTGCAAAACAGGCTGCTCTGAGCAAGTGGATCTTTTCCCAACTGCAGAGCAGCTGGCACTGCAGTCTGGGGATCACGTTGTTTCTGTCAGCATCAAGGGCTTGTCATTAGCTGTTAGCACACCAAAGGGGATAGGGTAATCTTCACAGCAGGGAAGGAAAAGAGAAAGGGCCACGAGTGTGGGGGAGAACCTCTCACCCTCATAGTACAGCACTTTCAACACAGCCTGCCAGAATGTGGCAAAAAGAGGATGAAGAGAAACTATTGTCAGGGGAACCGCCAAAAACTCAGAGACCTCAGAAATGCATCATACAATTTTATAAGCAAGGAGCAACAAGGACAATGCATAACACCCAGTGCAGCAGTGAACTGCTGACCAAAGCTATTTCACCTACACATACCAATATTTTCTGATAAATATCTACAGCAGTCTCTGGAGACTCCTGTCAGGATGAAATACGCCATAGGAAAGAATTCACATTTTTAAATGTCACTGCAATGAAATACCACATCAAGTGGATAAATAATTAGTTAGGGAGTATACAAGTAAAATTTGTAAGGTAAAGGCAAAGCAACCAGAATCAATGCCTTGTTTTTGTAGCTAGAAGAAACTATCACTCTTCAGTGACTGCACTCTATTTTTAACACATCAGACTTGAAGGAGAAATTAATCCAATAGCCTCTAAAAGTAAGTTTGGACTAGTATTTACACTTTTTCTCTAAGCCAGGGCCAGTAAACACTAGCATAGGTATTTAACTGGAGTTTCATGCATAAAACAATCACTGGGAGCGCAGAGATGAAATCAACAAGTATCTGCAAGGATAACAAATCATTAAAAAAGGTAAATAGGCTCAGCACCTCCAAATACTGTCACCATGCATACGAAATTTTATAAAAAAGGATACTAGATGAATGGCCAAAAGAAGACACAGAAGTTATTTATAGCACTACGATGGCATTTGGTTTTCTTTTTTCCTGCTTTTAAATAGAGAAACAGCACTGGGTGAACAGCCTGTGCTTACAGCAACTATTGTACCATACAAGTCACACGTGCGTTCAGCACACACATATGCTGACCTGAATTTTCTTCCTCAAACTTATCATTTTGCCTTGAGGGCATTTCAGTCCAAACACTGTTCAAAAAACCTCCACTCAGGTAAGCAACTTTTTCTGTGTTTTATATATAAAATTCTCACATGAGAGCAAAGTAAACTCTTGAGCAGGAACAGCCAAGTGCATTTTGAGAACCTCAGCAGGAACAGTGATTTTGTGCCAAGAGGAAGAATTTCAGTGATCACTACTACATTAAAAAGAGTGCTTCACCAGTTCAGAGGTACTCACAGAGCAAGGCTACAGGAGATGCCCAAACTAAAAGAGACTCAAGCCAGATAGTCTGCGAGGTGCAGTGCTAAATTCATGCTACCACTCTGGCTATGGTATCTAGGTCTTTGTGATGGGCCTCCTGGGTTGCTGGCAGAGCCCTCCCCTTGCAAAAAGAGGAGGCAACTGTCAAAAGCAGGAGCATGGGGATTATATGGGGCAAGGCAGAAAGAGGGGAGGAAAAATACCCCAAAATGCTTGTCATAGAGCCTTATTCCTTGAAGCCTTCTGTTCTAGGATTCATCTAAACGGCACCTGCAGACATTTCTCTGCGCTCACCGTTTTGATAAGCGCTCGTAGTCTGAGTGCTTCACTAGAACAGAAAAACAAAACGAGAACTTGCCTCTATTACAGCACTTTGCAGCATGCTATAAATAACTCCTTTGGAAGAATAACTAGGCAAGCACTTCAAACTGTATGTGTCAGATGAACTGGGTAGAACACATTTGTCCATCACATCAGCCTGGCTATTGGATTTATTAATTTGCTTTTTAATCCAGAAAGCAATAGCACTGACAGCAGGTCTCTTACTCATTACTGAAGTCTAATTGTTCTTCTGAGTCCTCATCCCCCAGAAGGGCCGCTGGAAAGAGCAGGGCATTAGAGAGGGGAAGGCTTGCTAACTCCACTCAATTCAGTCCTGACAGCAGGACAAACAGCACGGCAGGAGACCTGGGCTTGGTCTGGGGGCCCCTGTAACAGTGCACTTGGGATTTTGGCACAGGGCTGGCACAGTGAGGAGAAACAGCTTCGCTCAACAGTCTGCAGCTCCTCTGCAGTGCCCACATTGCAATTCTCAGGCCTGTGGAGACAGTGACCACAGGAGAACTTTCATCCATGTTTCATTTAAGCTCTGTATAGGATTTACCATACCACACCAATCACAGCTGAGCTCATGTAAATTTCCACAAACAGAAGTTTCTGGTTTATATGCACTAAATGGCTGAACCTTTTTCTTCTTTCAATATACAGTTACAGATCTAATAAACCCCTTTCATTGTCCCCAAGCTACCCATCGTCTGGCAAATTCTATCCAAGATCTCATCGAGACCTAGCTGCTTTTCTTTCTGTTTACTCGTGGTCTTGAACCCACCAGATAAGCCAAACCATCTGTGTATTTCTGAGATCTCATCTCTGATGGATCTATATGTTACCTCCTTCATTTTTTTGTCCAGGGATATTTACAATGAAAACAGCGTCGGAGACTGATTGCTGCCAATCGGTGGCATCGTTTCTTATGGCCACCCTGTACTGTTCACAAGTCACTTCAAAGCACAGGAGTGAGTTTTTCAGTAATACTCCCTGGATGCTTCAGATCCCTGAACTTCAAAGGCTTAAAATGCAATCAGACAAGTCCACAGAAGTGTTTATCAAGACTTCAAGCATGAAGGGAAGACACAATGATGGAGAATCACAATGCTGCAGGAAGACAGAAACATCTCCTATCTTACACTTTTCTAATCTAAACGATCTGTGGCTCTTCCTCATTCCCAGTGTCTACTGGGGAGCACACATCTTTGTTTTCATACTGTCTGAGCTGCCACATAAGAGGATCATGCCTGTTATGACAGCAGTCTCCTAGCACCATTTTCAAGCTACGTGTGTCTAGGATTTTCCACAATAAAGTCAAGAGCAGTATTAACAGGAGCATGAAAGGAGGGTTGGGTTTTTTGAAACCACTGTTTATGTTAAAGTCAACACAGCACTGTGTGCATTATTTGAAAGTAGAAATTGCAAGCCTGTGTTGTTAATTTTACCTTTTTTTATTGGCATACCCTAACACTTTGAATATACCAGAGCAAGCTGCAATAGAAACTGTCAAGTGCTTTCTCAGACCACTGTAGTTAGGCAGAAAACGTTTCATTGCCACGCATTACCCCTTCATGCTAATCTGGCTGGTGAAAAACTGGCTAACATGTCATCTTCTAGGCTGAAACCTGACCCTTTGCCAACTTTGCCTCAACCAGATTTGTCTCTTCCTAAGAAAGCTGGGAGCACCCAGAGATGAAGCAGCCATGTCAGCCACCCACTGCTCTTGGGCTGCAGCATCCCTGCACAACTTCAGCAACAAACTCACAGATCTTACAGGACTTGAGACGCAACTTTTTCCACTCTGAAGCATCTACTCTGTCACTATGTAACAGCCATGGGCTGACATAGACAGAACAGCAAGCCAGGCTAGAAAGATTATATCCTGCTATAATGCTCAGATTTCTCCAATAGAGAGGATTTAATTTCAGTGATGGCACTAATTTAACATCTACCCATAACGCTGCCTTTGGTGATAAGGGGCATATGTTTGACAAGTTACAGTTAGGTAAGGGAGCCAAGATTCCTGCATGGTTGTCCACAGAGTCACTCATTGTCTTTTGAAACAGTAATTTTCTATTTCATATCCATCTTGTATATGGAGCTACCCGATCACATTCTAAACTCTAGTGCTTGGAACAAATTTACCACCTCCCGCCAAGACTTTCTCAAGGTTCAAGCAAAGAAAGCATCTCTGTAAACAACAGGAGACACAGATTTCTGTCACTTGGATTTTTTTAAAGACTCATCAGTGTTAATGAGCATCTCTATCACGTTTTGGAGCAGTAAGTAAATGAAGCAATGGCTTGCAGTTAACTAATTACATGCTTACCTAGAAAGTAACAATTAAGTTCGCTTTAATTAGGCATCACTATTCATTTCCTGGTAGCCTGATAATGGTAACTTGAAGATTACACTAATTAAAAAAGTTGTATGTTCCAAGGGAAGAACTGTCTGTATAGAAAAATCTGGTGACCTCTCTTTTCAAGGGACTCAAAGGAAATTACATGCACCCCCTATGAATTCATACAACAACTAGGAAATATCACTTCTTCAGGAAAGGAGAAGGAAAGGAAGGGAACTGTAGGAAGTTAAACAGCCATCATTTCTGCTTGACATTTTCAAAACAACAAATAAATGAGGTAACTGCTCTTGCCTTCAGGTCACTGAGCTCTGACTTGATGCAACTAATTAAAACAAACCTATGTCATAAGAAACATCTCAGCAACAAGCACAATTTCAATTATTCTAATTCAAAATGTGAACTAACAAATTACCTTTATTAAAGAATAACAAGGTCTAATAAATTCTTTCGAACTTGCACTGTAAGCAAGACATTTGCTGTGATTTTTAATGCTAACAGCCTTAGTCGAAGGATGGAGAAGGCTAAGCCTCAAGGAAGCCCTGAAGTTGTTCTGCCTACAACGGCTCCAGAGCATTTAGCATCATTTAGGCACAGAGAACAGCCCCAACAGCATGCAATATACTTGAATCCTATAAATGCTGTGGCAGCTTGTTCCTCACAGAGTGTTTTTTCAGACCTTTTGGGAGGTCTGTACCCTCATGTGAGAGGATCTGGATTGTGGTTGCCCCTACGCAAACACAGAGCAGTGGGTGGGCTACACTCCATGTGGCCTCCTGCAATACATCGTGTAGAACTTCTCAGTCCAGCAGATTCCTTCAGCACACGTGTCAATTTTCAAACATTCTACAATAGTTTTCAAACTTTGCATGTTAGTTTACTCTATCAAGGAATTAGTATCTATGCCTGTGCCTCTACACAGATGCAATATTTCCTGTGGGACTTTGTTGGGCAAGTCTTGAGCTTTGGCATTGAAGTTTTTCCTGTGCTGCCCATTAACAGTAAAACAAGAGTAAAATTGAGTACCTAAACTATTTCCTTCGCCTCTGACACCTGCCAAATCCAGAGGAAGCCTGAATGCAATCTCTTGCAACAGGTTTTTTTTTTGCCATTATAAATATTTGTTTGGGCAGCCAAATCAGATTCAGTATCATTTTCACGTGATACTATCCTGTTCACTTCTGGTCTCTGCCAACATTATCTTCCTTTGCTACTTTACTTCCACCAAAGAAAGTATTTAAATTAAAAGCACACTAATCTTTTTCTGCTCTGAAACACACATGTTCTAAATACAGAATTGGTGGGACACACACCTTGCAAACACACAGTTCACACACTCCAGTATTCCAAGATTTCTTCTTGGCAATGTGCAGCAAACTAAATTGAATAAGGCTGATTCTACCATGGGAAGTTACACTAAACAAAAATGTTCAAGATCTTGAGTTTATTCTTGGCAGTTCCATCAGTTTGAACTTTTTACACCCACTAAATAAGTTAGAGCTTGCCAAATAGCAACACACATTTGGAAGTCTCAGTAGAGTCTTTCAGGGTGAAGCAACATCCTGAGGTCATGTAACTGCTCCATTTTTGAGGAATTTTAAGAAAATGTATGAACAGATAGCAGGAGCACTTCCTATACATCACGCATTTGCCACTTGTCCTAAACATGAAAAAGCGGAGGAGAAAAAAGCCAACCTGAAATAATGCTAATTAACAAAACAGAAAAAATCCAACCTGAAATAATGGTAATTAGTAAAATAAACTCTTATAATCCTGGCCATTAATGAAGTGTCGTTCATCATCGTAAATGATGTGCAGTTCTGTAAGCTCCCTGTTGCTGAATCTCTACGTGCATCATTATTACTGCAGCTGGTACTTCAAAATAAGCAGAGAAAACTGAGGAAGAGTTAGCTCTGGAGGTCAGAAAACAAAGCAACTTTCAGGATAGGCCTGCTGAGTTCTCCTCTGTGCATGAAGGACAAGTAATACTGCAGTGAACTTTGTGGACTACTGCATCCACATTACAGTCAAGAGTCATGTTGATTTTTATAAGCCATGAGAACCTGATCGAGCATAACTCTGAACTGCTGGTTCTCTTGTGACTCACTACATAGTGGCAGCAAATACCACGTGCTTAAGATTTTGCCCATCTTTCCACAAATTTGCAAAGACTCACAGTACCTGTGTCCCAGCGCTCTCAAAGTACCTTTCCCCTCTCACTTGCTGTATTGATCACAGATGCAGAAGCCATCCATGGGTTGCCTTGAGGTGGTTGACCACCAAACACACTCCAGATCCAAACATACACAACTGTCACCAGTGGCCAGTGTCAATTAACACAGCAATCTCAGGGCAGACCCATTTTTATAATCTCATTTGAGGTCATGTCAGTCACTGTGAAGCCTTTCCAAGAAGGTAGGTGTTGAAGCACCATCAGTATTAAAGACTCCGTTCATTCACACTGTCCCCAGATTAATCGAAAATGAGCTGTCAGCCTAGGACATATTTTCAGTGCTAATTCAATTTCAGTTTGTATAGATCAGCTTCCCACAAGACTAGGAAAACCAGCATCTCCTTTGCAGCCTCAGGAAGGTGATAGATGACAGATCAAATTAACTCTGCTTCTTCTTCCACCCCATCAAAGTACCTAGGGAAGGCCAAGGTAATGGTGGATTGCATCAATTTAACTGGCAAACATTGAGTGCTCTCGTTTCCACAGATATCTGACTGGAGGTACGTACAGAATCTCAGGCTGTGCAGCTAAATGCTCAGTGGGAATGTTCAGACTCATACAATGCTTCCCTGTTTTCCCAAAATGCTTCATTTTCCTTCTGCTTCCCTTTATTCTTGATGGATGCCAACAGTGCAGGGCTGCGGCAGAACGACAGCTGTTGTAGTTTGCACCAAAACCAGACAGGCTTAGACTCCCTCATATCTGGTATGGTAGCTCAGGTTCAGAGTCAGTTTTTGGTAAGAAAACACACTGAGCTGTGCTTTCACCAGCTCCAATCCAGCATAGGACTGCAGCAGCCTTAAGTGATGTTTTTCACTCACACAAGCAGCAAATTGTCTTGACCTGGACTGCAGGGTAGGGATGAGTTCTTTGAGACTCGCACGCCCTTCTGGGGAGCAGAGTGAGGCAGCATTACTCAATCCTCTGTACCCTATTAGCAGTCCAAAATTATTGCAGTGGTTTTACAACCAAATAATAAACAAGGGCATGGATGGCACCAACAGTGCATACAATGGAACATCATGGGTTATCTAAACATCACGGAGAAGATCTTGCAACCTTACTTCCTCTTTCTCCTACTGAAGCTGTGGGTGCCTCTGTCACATGGGTACAGTGTTAGGGACTATGCCAACCCTATACCTTACAGGAAAGGGTTATGACATGGCTCAATAAGAGGCAGACTGTGCATAACAGCTGGCTGCCAGTTGTACAGGCACAGGCAGAACCCTCCAAGATCCCCCAGGCATGGCACATGGGGATACTGCCTCAACAGACATCAACATGTCCACATGTCTTTTGAGCAGGGAGAAAAACATGTTTGCTCTCAAGTTGGATTTTCAGTTTCTTTGTTTTGTAAGAAAACAGATAAATCCTTCCTAGTGGCAAACTGTATGCAAAACAGAGAAACGACTTGGGCTGCCTCAAGACACACAGTCTCCACAAGAGTAAGTTTTATCATCAAGGTTATTGACATTGCTAATTTCAATCAAGATTTACTATGGTGTAATAGGTTTTAAGACAAGATTTAAATCACTGTGCTGTTTTATCAAGTCTGTGTCTGTCTTTAATTACTTTCCTAAGGAAAAGCCCTTTCAATCTGTGGGAGCACAGCTCCTTTTGGTAATGAAATTGCAGCTCTGTATACTCAATCTAGCTCTGTCCATTTCCAAGCTTATTAAAAAAAAAGGAAAGAAAATAAGCTCTCCAAAAGTAACATTTCTCATAGCACCACGCTCCATATCTGGAAATGGCTCCAGGCAGCTGAGTTAGAAGACAGGCTATAGCACATTGCCTGCATATTCCAGGGGTTTGTTTTTGTAATCATCCCCTCCACATGATTATTCTCAAAATTTGGTATTTTATCAAGCTTCCTCTAGCCTAACTCTAAGATAAACCTTTTTAAAATAGTGGAATTATTCTCCTTTCACTCTGCTGCAGCTGGTGTCCTCTGAGCTTTGTATCTTGTTAGCCTTCATGATCATCTGTCCTCCTCCTTCATGTAGGCTGCACTCCTTCCAGATTGACCAGTTTAGGCAGAGCTCCCAGACCCCTGCAGACCCAGGTCCACAAAGCTTAATCGTATGCAACAGCCAGAAGAATCTGCTCACACATACCCAACAGCAATGCCCTACTCCCTTCCTTGCCACTACTCTCGAAGGGGTGTAGATTTATAGCTTTCCACAGCCCACACTTTGCCAAACTTAATCTGTGCTTGCTTCTTTCTTCAGACTCCCCTTCAGCATTTCAATTATTTATTGCTCTCTTATCTGAACGGCTTCCAGTTAGTCTGTGTCATTCTGACACTGAAAAAGTACAGAAATAAAAACAGCATTTTAAATGCAGGCACCACAGCTTTACGAAGCAGGTCTGTAACCTACAGGCACCCTCTCATTTAACTTTCACCTGAGTCACCTTTATCATTATTGTTTGCCCCAATTAAGTGTCTGCTGTGATTTGCTTCGACCAAGCGCACTTGCCCGCGTGCAAAGCTGGATGTCATGGTTTCTTATGTAAGTTCTCACGTCTTGCATGAGACGTCTGTTGGTTGGTTCCCCTCTTCAAATGCATTGGCAATTCCTGTACTAAGCTGTCTTCTGCAAGGCATTTTGTTTCTGATGCACCAACCTAGAAGACAGGACTCTGTGCTTGCTGGAGACTTCATGACAAACACCATCCAGACTGAGGCTTGCAGAAGGTACTCAACAGCTTCTTCCTCTTATATTTCTGAACTTCTGCTCGACGCAGAGGCTGACAGTCATTCTCAAAACACTTCTCTGGCCATGCCCACCAGCAGGCCACTCTCACTCCAGATTGACTGACTTTTGCAGAAGTCTTACAAGGGGATAAAGCCTCCATGATGACATCTGTATGATTTAACCCAAGTGATGACGGCAATTTGGATTCTCTTGAGCTCCCCACAAGGCACTTATAACCTAGTGAGCTCTGCCCAAGTGTCCCACAATCACTTGGCTGTGCTTTTCCAGATTTCCTCACTTACCAATGTTGTGAGTCTCGGCACACATCAGCAGCACCCACCACTCTGTGTAGCTCTGCCAGTGCAAGTAAGCATGGGGAAAAGTACAATGCCTGGCTTTCACTAGTGCTCTGCACACTGCTGGGTTTGCTCACACCTTCCAGAAAAGTACCTCAATAGCTCCCTGCAAAGGCACAGGGTACTGAGGTCTCCATAGCCTGAGCAGAGCACCTGCTGCAGAATGGGATCTTGTGTCTGCCATCATCACTGTTCCTCACTTCTTTTTGCACTGACAGAAATTCTAACCAGACTCTTTCATGCTCTAAATAATTACAACTCCAGTGAACTGAGCAACTGAGGGCCTGCCCCTCAAAACACCGAGAGTTTGGTAGGGAAATGTATTAGCTCAGGCCAGCAGCACATGCACCTGAGCCTCGGGCTGAGGCAGAGTGCTGCCCACAGCTGAACCTCTCGTATTATAGCCATAAATGCTTAGCAATCCGTGTGTCACACAGCACAACCTGCATTACTCTGTCTCCCTCTTTCCTACAGTCACTCCTTAACTGCAGTAGCTGGTACCTTCATGTAAAAATCAACGCAAGCAAAGTCCCTAATGCATTCATGCAACCCTCTGGCACTTCTTTTCTAAGGAATAATTACTTACCAACGTAGGATACAGAGCATTTATGCTTTAATAATAGCAGTTTCTCCTATCTTGGCTGCATTGTAATGTGTTCCTTTTATTTTTTGGCTTCCCAACATACTTTCTTCATAAACTTAATGGCAATACTGCAGCTTTAATTTCAGTTGGAATATATCCAAACCACTAAATCTGCTCTGGAGACCTGCTGATTTATGGTTATCTTTTAATAAGTTTGCTGTTGGTTTTATGAAAGCACCTCTGGGTGCCATCGAAGTGGAGTTACTTGCAATTGCAAATGAACAATGAGGCAGATTCTCTAGAAAAAAATCAAAATAAAAACTAATCCAGAGGCGTCTGGAAAATACACTCAAAAGAAACAGCTCCACCTACGCAAGGGCACATAATTCAGTGAGATGGCAAATTGCTGCGTACTGTGCTCCATCCAGACTACAACAGTTCTTAGGAAGAGATGTGGGTTTTGATTGCTTCCACAGACAAATCTGGACAAACCTGTGTCAGAGATGCATTATTCACAAGGTGCATAGCTGAATTCTAATACAGGGAAAGGAGGAAAGGCTCAGAAAAATCAAGGGCTAGTAGCCTAACAAAGAGATAGTGGGTGCTTTGTGTAAAGTGCACCACGAGCACAGGACACACTGCATTTACAACCGTCTCAGCAACAGCTCAGAGAAGGCCAGCAGACAGTCCTCTGCTGAAGCTGAACGCTTCCTTTTCTAGCATCTTCCATCAAACCACAAGAAGAAAACAGTAAGAGAAAATAAATCCTAAAAAATTAGCAAAGAAAAACCACACCATGGACTGATTAAGCCTATTGTGTATTCCAGGGGCTCTCAGTTTTGCCTCCTTTTTGTCATGATTAATTCTTTTGCAGACACTCTGGTGCATATTATGGTACAAAGGGGATTTTAGAATGAAAGACAAACTGTTGTTGTAACCGAGTAAACGCAAAATGGGATCATTCTAGCTTACTGTGTTTTGAAGCTACAAAATCAAGCCAACCGAAACAGCAGGACAACGAGGAAGTCGGACAAATAAGTCGCAAGTAAAAGGTGCAACATGTCCAAAACATCTTTTAAATTAATTCTGATCCTTCTCTGAAAACTACTGTTTCTTCCTCTCCACAAAAAACCCAAACAAACAAAGGTAAACGTGATGATGGTCACCTACAGATGCCTTCGACTCTTCTGTTACATGGCAACGAAGATACTGAGTGCGATTCAACTTTTCCTTGGTTTATTTAAATAATTTAAGATTAAGAGGATGTTACAAAACTTTTAGGTAGAATCCAAAACAACCAACCTGTTTCTCAGGTACACTGCACTCTAGGTGATTTCCAGGAGGAAATCAAGGAGCCAAGCACTACCTCCAGTGTGAGAAGCTGCGCCAGGATCTGCCTCAGGAGGATCAGGGCAGATCTCTGAATGCAGCCACATTCTGATTCCAGTTCACCTGCTGCTTCCTGGTGTGAATAAAGGTAGTTTGTAAATAATTATGACTTTCAGCAAAACTGGAGTTTCAAAAGACACAGAACGTGGGAGGGGAAAATCCACCAGGAATTAAAGTTCAAACCTCTTTTCAACATTTATCCTCAACATTTGAATGACCTCTCGTGTTCTGCAGGGGAGCAAAGACAGTTCCAGCAGTGACAATCGCATCGGAGTCCAGTCATTCTTACCCCAAGGAAGAAGTTAATGTTTCACATAGGTGATAAAAAGCATGTTAACATGCTAAGTTAAGTAGCAGAGGAATTGTCTAAATACAGGCTAACATACTGCTTAGAGCGTAAGCCAGATGCCTGGGGGATGGAAAGAGCAAGCACATCATTAGAAACAAAAATGCTGAGTCAGATTAATCTTTTATTCCTGTGAAGCAAAACCTGATTGCATCTTGGCGTGTGCCTCTTTCAGCTCCTCGGCTGAATGACAGGATTCAGATGACAGGCAGCAGAGAGTATGCAGACATGGCACATCCACCTCTCTCCCACAGACTCCTTTCTCCTTGAAGCAGAGAATGGAGCATTTTGGATGCTGATGGGAAAGCACCAGGCAAAATAGCTGGGTTGCAAACTTTGACGTCTAGGCTCCTAGACTTTTTCTTGTGTCAGTATGAAGCACTCTAAAGTGTATTTAAGTTGATTAGGAAACTTGTTTTTTCTTTCAACAAGTCTTTTAGAAGTAGTCCATGAACCAAGTTTCTGCAGTCCACGTCTTTGGTCTAAGTCACACATTCACTCAAAAAAGCAGGGGGAAAAGAGAGAGATGAAAAAAAAGCTATAGGACAACAGGAATCACTTAGAACACAGAAGATTCAATCCAAACATAAGGAAAGACTTTTTTGTTATGAGAGTAACAGAACACTGGATCAGGCTGCCCAGAGAGGTTGTTTGAAACCCACCTGGATATGTTCCTGTGCGACTTGGTCTAGGTGGTCCTGCTCTGGCAGGGGGATTGGACTAGATGATCTTTTGAGGTCACTTCCAATCCCTAATGTATCATGATACTGTGTGATAATGTGGAGTCTCCTTCTCTAGAGACATTCAAAACCAACCTGGACATGTTCCTATGTGATTTGCTCTAGGAACACCTGCTGTAGCAGAGGGCTGAACTAGATGATATCCAAAGGTCCCATTCAACCCCTATTGTTCTATGGATGAGAAGAAAGCAACAAGCTAGTGTTCCATCACTCACCACAAATCTCTTTTGTCTTTCTGGGAAACTTGAAGGAAGCACCTGGCCTGTCACTCTTTCTCCAACTTCCTGCCCTGCTCAGCTCTGATCACTGCCAGCCCCTCAGCCACCTCTGGGCTACTGCCTCAGCTCAGTGATAAAGGAGAAGTTTGAAAGGTCTGTTTCCATCTCCAACAAATGAAAAGATGCTCAACTGACTAAGGGACAAGATGTAGAAACCTGTTTTGTATTGTTCTCGTGAATTATGTAGCCCTGGGAGTACCACATCACAGACTTAATCTATTTGGACACCTCCAAATTCACAGCACCTCACCATGCACAGTAATTGCTGACAGTAAAACCCCATTTCCTTATTTAAAGGAGTAACTTCAGCATTACATAAAAGACTTTATTGTGTTATGGCTGTCATTGAAAGGCTTTGGATAATTGTTGCCTACTAATCTCTATAATCTTTAATTTTCATTTAATAGAAGACTGAGAGTTTCCTGGTTACTGGCAGAAGTGGAAAGAGAATTAATAGAAACAGGTAGTAACTCAAAAATCAAACTAGAAAAGGAATGCACCGCAAAATCCTACTCTTTCCTATTATCATTGTGGAAATATATAAAGAGCAGCTGAACTTCCCTTACAGAAAGGGCCAAAAATGTTATCAGCTGACAAGAAAATGAAGTAGAATGTAAGACTGGCAACATAAGAAACCCTTTAAGGAAGGGAACAGCTGTTTCACTCCAACCTCCGAGCTTTGAGCTAAAGCCAGAGGTAGCAATGGGATGCATTTCTCAAATGCAGATCAGACTGCTCCCTTCTTACTGATGTGCAGAGATATGCAGACCATATACTCATTTAGTGCTAGACCTAGTCTTTATCATGCACAGGGTGGGTGACAGGAGTCCCACAGAAGTACGATGGATGCATCTATCTGTCTTGCAGACCATCAGACTGGCTAGTAGCTATCACAACCACGATACACAGCACCTACCTCCTCTGAACCTTTGCTTGCATCTGGGTTCATTTCTGCTGCAGCAGCAAAGTACGAGACGCAAGTTAGTATTAGGAGCAACTCTACTATGAAAAGCTGAGGCTGTTCAACCTGGAAAAGAGGAGGCTCCAGGGAGACTTTATAGCAGCTTTCCACTAATTGAAGTAGGCTACAGGAAAGATTGAGATGGGACGTTTTAAGAGGGACTCTAGTGACAGGAGAAGAGATAATAGTTCCAAACTATAAGACAGTAGATTTAGATTGGATCTGAGGAAGAAATTCTTCCCTGTGAGGGTGGTGAAACACTGGAACAGGTTGCCCAGGGAGATTTTGAATGCCCCCTCCCTGGAAGTGTTCAAGGTCAGGTAGGATGGGGCTCTGGGCAACCTGGTCTAGTGAAAGGTGTCTGTGCCAATGGTAGGGGGGTTGAAACTAGATGATCTCTAAGGTCCCTTCCAACCTGAACCATTCCAAGATTTTATGATTAACACCTATTTCACATTGCAAGCCAAGTATAATTTCCTGAATAATCACAGAATCACAGAATATTAGGGATTGGAAGGGACCTTGAAAGATCATCCAGTCCAATCCACCTGCCACAGCAGGACCACCTAGACCAAGTCACACAGGAACATGTTCATGTGGGTTTTAAACATCTCCAGAGAAGGAGACTCCACAACCCTCCCTGGGCAGCCTGTTTCAGTGCTCTGTCACCCTCAATATGAAGAAGTTCCTTCTGATATTTATATGGAACCTCCTATGTTCCAGCTTACACCCATTGCCCCTCATCCTATCACTAGATGACACTGAGAAGAGCCTGGCTCCATCTGCCTGACACCCACCCTTCACATATTTATAGACATTAATGAGGTCACCTCATTATCACTCAGCCTCCTCTCCAAGCTAAAGAGACCCAGCTCCCTCAGCCTCTCCTCATAAGGGCAGTGTTCCACTTCATCATCCTCGTTGCTCTGCGCTAGAATCTCTCCAGCAGCTCTGTGTCGTCCTTGAAATGAGGGGCCCAGAACTGGACTCAATACTCCAAATGTGGTCTCACTAGGGCAGAGTAGAGGGGGAGAATAATATTAAGATAGTTTTGCTGTTCATAATATACTTGATTAGCTCCATTTAGAAGATCACATAATCCAAGCATAGGCCATGATGTGTTCTGTGTTTCTAGTTAAAATGCATGAGGTGTATCTGACACAGCCATTTGCAGTCTGTGCAGCATCCCATAACCCTATCTACTCAAGTTATCCTAACAGAAAAGAGTTTTGCATTAAAACATTAACTGTCTCTAATTCTTCAGGCATGGTGTTGCTTACACAAATCCCTGAAGAGACAGTCTCAGCAACAGCACACCCAGAAGCAGCATCTTCCACACTAAAAACTCACCCCAACACCCTTTAGAAACCAGGTTTTGGTGCTTTTCCCCCCAACTTTCAGGTAAGCCAGGTTCTGATTGCAAGACACCACATTAGGAGATTCTTTACCAAAAGTAATTCAGTTCCAGGCACTGAGCTGAATTTGGCCATGTGCCTGGTTAAAAATTAGATTATTCATTTCTAAGTAAGAAGAACAACAATCTGGATATATTGAGATGCTTGAGAGATAAAAAGGTAGAATGAGACAAAGATTTCTCCTCCCTTACCCAGCCAGGACAGATACTAGGTTATGGCTCCATACTGATTAGCAAATTCACACACAGTCCAACACCCTGGGAAAGACTTGGGACACATAGGAATCCACAGCCTGGTTACAAGAGAGCAAGTAATCTTTACACCTTGATTTATGACAAAAATGAATCAATCCTTCTTACTTCATGCTGATCTTTATACATCAAGCTCCAAACAATAAATTCTTTTAAATGGAAAACAAACACTATTTATTCTGGAATGCTACTGCACCTTTCATAGCAGTAGCCAAATGTCATGTCTAGACTACAGGTGTAGAGATGAAACTCCATCAAGTTGCTCTAAACAAAGAGAGACATCATATCCTCTATTGCTCCTACGAGAGAAGTCTGAACAAGCCCTTACACCCTGTGGGAATCCTGCCTGACTAGCACAGATAAATATAAAAATCACACAGTGCCTGAGGTTACTAACAGCGTGCAACTGCTGCTTGCAAAGCCTCTGATACACAGAACACTGACCGTTGCTGCTGTGCTTTATTCTCCTCATATGCCATCTGTGAGGCGAGATAAAACAGTACCAGGCAAAAAGAGGTGATGTCTTAAGGACGGGTTAAATCAAAACGTGCCACAAAAACACCGGTTTCACAAATGTATTTTTAGTATAATCCTAAGGATATAATTTTATCTTGCTCCCACACTGTACCTTCTTATCTAGTCCCACAGTCTGTGTTATAATTCAGGGCAAACATCCCCAGCTGCTGCATACTGCTGTTGCAAAGAAAAGCCAGGGCTATTTACTGGCTTTTAAGCACCACACTGAAAAAGAACTGAATTGCTTGTATGAAAAATGTTACCAAAATACTCAGACCATGTCATTTCTATTCCAAGCAGGAGATAAATCACATCAAAGAACTGTAAGTCGAGAGTAGGAGGACCAAATCTAAGCACAGCACATTAAGTGATGCAGCGACTTGTACGTGTTTGGGGTGGTTTTTTTAAATGGAGAAAGCCAGCACTGCAGCCCTCAAACTAGCAGTTATGAAAGTGTGATCTGTGCGCAATCCCTACAGCAACAGCCAGTACAAAGTGGTTCCAAGTGGAGTGAAGGGCACTATGTACTTCTAAGTCAGTATTTTTTTGAGTCAGTGTTCTGGGTGACAGTAGGGGAGTCTCACAGAGCATCAACATCTCAAGGATTTATTGGGTTGGATTGCAGCTCCGTGTCCTTTTGTAGATGAGCCGACTTCTACACAACACACTTAGTGTTCGGACTGAAACCACACTTAGGTTTCCCTTTGGTAGCCTAGTTTCCAGAAGTGTTTACAGAATCGGGTTTTGTGATAAACTGCTTGTGTGAACTCTTTTGCACTGTAAATATTTCAGAGTTATGCTGCAAGTGTGGTTGATGGCAAATCCAAGAAACAAATCTCCATAGAAAAGGCCGTAAGTATCACTCTCCTCCCTCACTTATTTTTAGCCACACGTGGGGAATCTGGCTATTTCCATAGTTCTCCTGTCTTAGTGTGGGAAGTCCTCGCCATAGATTAACTAAATATTTGGCAATGAGTTGCCACAATGCACAATCTTACCGTTAAAACTTTAGAGAAAGAATAAGATGTTGGCAGCTGAGGATTCACTGTTACAAGTGACAGCCACAGGGCCACAATCCTCTGGAAAAGCCTAAAGTTTCTTTCATTACCTCAGACTCATAGAATCATTAGGGACTGGAAGGGACCTCGAAAGATCATCCAGTCCAACCCCCCTGCCACAGCAGGATAGTCTTAGTTTGCTGTTTGCAGCTACCCCACAGAGGAAAGACAGCACACATCAGCTTGAAATCTGCTTTGCATAGTTTCTAGTCCAACAAGGAACTGCTCTGACCTGTGCAAGTCCTATTGCTCCAGAGTGAACTGCTGGGACCATTGCACTTATATGTCTGATTAAGGGTAAAACAATGTGTCCCACTGAAAACATTAAACAAAAAAAAAGCAATTAATAATTGCATGCATGGGATTAAAAATTACTGGTGCGTCTGGAGATCAAAGAAGTGGGAAACAGCAATGTAACTTCAAAGTGTTTTCTAAGTGCTCAAGTTTTTTCAAGGACATTTCCTTTCTCTTCTAATCCCTGATCAAATGTGTGCCAGAAACTCCATCACTGAACACGGAAAAACCATTTGATGCAGGTCCCTGAACACACAAGTCAGTGCACACACACACACCTCTGAGAAATTGCTCAGTTTTCTCTTCTCCCAGAACCAGCAGGGCCAGTCCCACACAAGACAACTTTTCAGAAAAAGCGTAGCAATGGGATTACTTGCAATATTTATGTCTGGAAGCAGCTTTAGGCAGAACGGGGCTACTCTCATTTCTAAGTGCTGGGATGGTGCCAGTGTGGCAGGTGTGTACATTCACCAAAGGAGGCAGTTCTGGACCACAAACAGCTGTAACTGCAAAAGCAAGGCTGTCATTCTGCAAAGCAGACTTGACTGCCTTGGTCTCCGCTCAGTTCACTTCAAATGGGCGAAGGAATTCTTAGAAACAACACTGTCCTAACACCTTTTTCCCCTCAGGTACACTTATCTAAGGGATGCAGATAAGTTATCCTTCCTGAATGAAACAGAACAAAGCAATGCAACTTGGTGAATGCAACCACAGTTAGAGCAGAGCCTCTTTTCTTCCTTCTGGTGCTGTGGCCTGACTTGGACTAATGACCAAGACACACTGGTGTGCTACAGCAGTGGATATTGTTCAAATCACTGTCCCAGTCTCATTTCAAGGCAATACATTTCAAGTAAACAATATACTCCAAGTAAAAAGAAAAGCAAAGTGTTCAGTGCCCCAGCCATCCTCAGCTCCCTCTTGGATGCCTGGAAATCCTGCTTTAAGTTAATGCTCTCATAAAGCTAAAGCTTAAACTAGCCAGTTTACCATATGCTAAAACAGCTCCCAACTGGGCTGAGTCTGAACTTTCAACCTAGAGATAAAAGGCCACTTCTGAGCCACACAGTCCCTAGGGTTTTTCTCTTTTAAATAATTTAGTCATGCGATTCTTCAGTGGATCATGAAAAGGACAATAAATATTAATGTCATCTAACAGTGTATTTAAACCAGGAGAAGCAGGAGTTGTGGTTATTTTTATACCTTGTACAAACCAGGAATTACTCACCTGTTGTCAGCACCTCCTGTCTCTGATGCAACAAAACAAATCTATCATTTACATTTAGTACTTTCAGAAAATCTGAGAGGGATATGAATATTTTCTCTCATTCTCAAATTCATGGTAGCACATTAGCATTTGAATAGCAGTGTTATGACAAGAGTGAGTCGTTGACAATTCTTGTATTTTCCAGGGCCTATGATCAAGCTTAGCACTATGGCTTATCCACATTTACTTCTAAATAGCTTCTACTTTCATTTTCATGCTAGCATGATGTTTCAAGAGAAGTAAGTTACCTAGATAGCTAAACTCAAATATATCTGAATCCAGATCTCAGTGCAGGTACAAGAGGGAGCAAAACCAGAAAAAAAACCCTGATAATGCTAACCAAAAATTTATCAAGTTCAGCATTAATTCAAAGCTTGTCATGAAGAAACACAGCAAACAGGCATTCTGAAGTAAAGCTGCTTGCATTCCTACAAAAATGCTGCTTATAATAATCAGTCTAGGACCAAACTATGTAGTGCTGGTATTTCTGATTCTGCAGTAACTGCTGCTCTTCAGTGTTTTCAGAGGTCAGCACTAGCAGCCAGGACACACACAGAGTACCAGCCAGCTAGGTTTCACAGAGAGGAACACGCCTGTATTTCTCTCAAAATAAAATTCATCTAATTCTAAAAGTCTTTTTTCCATGAAATGAAAAAGTATTGTTTAACTTCCATAGTAAAATTGAAACCATTTAACCCCTTCTTCCACATCAGTAACAACAGGCAGTATCCTCAGGGGCAAAGGAGCAACACAGCACCTGGAACTCACTGGTTAAATTGTGAGGAGAACTGACAGCAACTCTCCACTGACAGCAAAGGTAGGTTTTCCTGCAAGGTCATGTTTGTGGGATGAATCCCATTAGTTTTATTTCACAGCATGTTAGAAGTTGGAAGGGACCTCGAAAGATCATCTAAGTCCAACCCCCTCTGCTGGAGCAGGGTAAGTAAGTACTGTCTCAAGATGTCCTATGTGGCACTCAAACCCATGACCGCAGGAATTCAGAGTCCCATGCTCTACCAACTGAGCCAACCAGACCCAGCCAAATACAGAATCAATTTCAAGATAAAGTAAAGAGATTGTTCAGGACTAAATTAGCAGCTGCCTTCAATGGAGACAAAAATGGTTTGCCTTAAATTGCAATTTCATAGGGAGGTTCTTATCCTCACATCTCTTAGCTCCCCCAAGTTTTTAATGAAAATCAACTTTTTGCAGCTGTTATACATCAGAAGCCAAAAAAGGTTAAATATTCACAAGCTTAAAAGGACTCTTCTCCTTGTAAAATAACCTTCCAGGCATTCTGATCCTGTGAGAAGCATCCTGGGGTAGCTGGAAGCATCTTTCTCATGGAGTGCTCTGCAGCTGTTACCTCTGTTGTGCATTCTCACAAAATTGAGCTATTTTAGTTGGGATGTTAAATATTTTCTTAAAGGTCTTTGCCCTGACCTATGAGCCCCAAAAGAAGAAATTTAACACAAGAAGTCCAGAAAAAACCAAAGCTATGTCTAAAGCAACACAAAAAAGCAGTGGATTTTCAAATGTTGAGCCAGCTTGGCCTGCATTGTACAATGAAATCAGACTACTCATACAAAAACAGGCTTGAACCATCCTATCCGCAACAACAGTACCAAGTGCACCTTGTACCAGTAGGATGTTAAGACACAAGCCAGTACTGGCAGTTTGAGTGTGTGGGTTCAGCTGAAGTGACCCCAGTTCACAAGTGTTTGTTGCTTCAAAACAGCTGCTTGGTCGGTTCCCTTTGCCTGCAAGCTCTTGGGAGTACAGACAATTCTCTCCTATATATAGGTACCAGGTTTAAAGTGCTGTTCAGGCCTTTGGGCTATAATTAAAATGTCAAACCACAACAGTTACCTAAGGAACACTGCAAGAACATTTCTTTAACTTTTGATTTTTAGGGGGTTTTTTTGGTTTTGGCTTTTGGGGGTTTTTTTTAAAGGAAATGCAGTACCATGTGCTTTAAACAAGAAGGAGGCAAGGCTTTAGAACAGAGAAGTAAACAACTGCTTTAAACTGTTTGAACCTTTATTAAACTGAAACTTGATGAATGCCTCTGCCCATGAAGATAAAAGTCTGGGTTTTGTTACAAGATCTCTCATCTGTAAGTTTCCTGCCAAGAAGAACGATATTGCATATCGACAACTTGATCTACTTTTTCTTCCTGCTGTCAACAAATTAAATCGTTTTAGTATTTTACAAAGATTAGTATCATCACCATGACAACAGACCTACGACCTAGAGAATACCGCAAAATAATGCGGCAAGAAAAAGCACCAAAAGCAAACAAAAAATGAATAATTTTGGAGGCTTCCTCCTCTGGAAATACCCCTTGCTTGGGAAACTGAGTTCAGGAAATTTATAGATCCACTTATCAACAAATGAAGGATGAAGTGCCTTCATTAAAGTTTATAGAGAGACACCAAGTACAGACCAAGATTTCACCCCAGCCCACATTTGCACTTGTCAACAGTGCAAACAAAAGCTCTGAAAGGGCAGTTCTGATTATAGTGGAACAGGATGGGAAGTCAGGTACACAGATAAGCCACCAAAAGAAATGACTTTGTTTTGCTGCTCAGACACAAGAACCATCAGATAAGACAGAACTGTAACTGAGCACTGGAACAGGCTGCTCAAGGGGGTTGTGGAGTCTCCTCCTCTGGAGAGGTTCAAAACCTGCCTAGATACGTTCCTGCGCGACTTGGTCTAGGGGATCCTGCTCTGGCAGGGGGATTGGACTAGATGATCTTTCGAGGTCCCTTCCAATCCCTGATGCTCTGTAATGCTGTGACAATGTCCTGTTCCTCTGAAACAGGGAATGCATTATATCATGCTATCTCACTGGAGCTTGCTTACAAAGATAAACATTTCTGGAACACGGTGGGTATTGAAAAAACAAAAAGAAGGTTAAATACGATGATGCTGACCTTCATGTTTATCTTTTCTCATGACCTAAGACTTTACACTTACACAACTCATGTATGGCCACTAGTTAACCCACCAAAATTGTTAAAGACACAGCTCGATACTTCTTTAACACTCTTAGGTCCTCTTTCAGCAGTCCATTAGTGGCAATGACTATGAGTCACTCTTGAGCACACAACTATAAGCCTAAGTTCAAATGAGAACTCAGTTGCAGCACAAGTAGCCAGTAGCTTTGACCCACACAGATTTGACCCACACTGCAGCACTCAATGTCCCAAATGCTAGAGGCTACAAAATAACTTGCCTTTCAAGTAGTCAAGGAATCGGATGGTCACATCTGAGTTGTTGAGACATTTTGATATGTGCTGCAAAAACTGTACTTGGCACATAAGCATTTTCAAGCTCAGGGCAATGAGAACTCAAAGAAATTTAACAAATTTAGAAATAAACTGAGCTGCATTCCCTTTTCATGCAGAAAGGGCCTTGACACCGTTTATGCAGAAGTATAGTAGAATTTTATACCCTAAGCCCAAATTAACTTCAAATTCAACCATCTTATATTTTTCTTAAGCCCTTTTCATATCTTTCCCTTTTTTAATGGCAGACAAAGATTTCCTAAGGCTATCTAGATGTAATAAAGCTTCTCTATCATCTTGAACAATTCCTCTTATTAAATGCTAAACCAATGTCAAATTAATATTTATGAAAGAAGCAAATTTCCATGAGTACTTCACAGCCAACACTATAAATGTCATTCCCACTCCATATTTCAAACCATTCAATCTCAACAACTTTGCACATGATAATCAGTTCACTAGTCTTACTGTTCAATGACTCCTGTGCTCCGCTCTGTGCGCTGCCATCAAGGAAATGGAGATTTCAAAGGGGTTTTTATATTGTCCCAAAGCTTTATGCCTGCAGACAACTTCTATTTGATGTAACCACTGAATTACTTCATAAAATGCGTAGCCAGTAGAAAAGACAGTTGTCATTTGTCTATAAGATGAGAACCATCTGAAAAAGTATTTTTCAGCTTTTGTTTCAGACAATTAGTTTTGTTTACTCTGAAGTACTAGTCCTGACAAGACAACAGGTGTATACAGGTGAATTTTGTGAAACACTAGAGACTCAACAAAAGAAAAAGTGGTTTTAAACTGTTTGCTTACTTGGTTCAGGTTCAGTAAAACATTACCCCCAAAACATTTTTAAAGACTCTTATTCTACCAGTCACAGAATAGACTATACTGTTGTTTCCACTACATTAATGATCAAGGTCTTATAATAAAACTCCTGTCCATTCCCAAATTAACGTTAGATTTGCAAACCACCGTTTCCTTTTATTCAACAACCCCGGCCCATTCCTGACTGTGGAGGGTCCACATTAGCCTGTTCACACAGCTTTGGTCCTCTGTTGGAGGAATCTTGGAAATACTAATTCCTGCTCTGAACCAGATCCAGGCTGGTGGCTGTTCAGGGCCTGCCACTCGAGCACTGGGAGCTGGCTTCATTGCCCCTTTAACAGGAATTACAGCACTGTGCAGTACCCTTGGTTCAGTCTCACTGGGCTCTTGCACAAAAGGAAACCTAGCTCCTGGCCCTGTTTTGAGACCTTCACTTTCCCTTGGAAAGGAAAACTAAAGGATTTTTGCAAATGTCAACACAATTAGCTTCAGCTACATCAGGATAAATTATTTTGACACAAAAGAAACACTGCATTTGACCCAAAATGAAAAATTCTGTTTCCTTTAATTTCAGTACGGAAGCATCTTTGAATATTAATCAGACTAGCCCAGCCTCACTTGTATTTTACTTCTCCCACCTCCCCCAGGTGCTACTATATTTCATGGTCAGTGTTCCAAAACTAAAGAGGAAAAGAATCTTTTTCATTTTCATTATGATGATACTTAGATGAACAAACTAAAGATGAGCTTTCCATCGTGGTCAGTACAAGACACCATCCCAAATAAAACAAACTTCAAGGGCAAAGAGCAGGAGAGGAAACAAAAGCAGATATTAAGTTCAAGTGACCTCGGATAAGTTGCTTAATGGATGAAATCAAAATAAAGCCTATGTGTGTGCTTCCCATGCTGAGCCTAAAAGCCTTCCCTATGAAGCAGCTCCTGAAGAATGCCATATGTGAAGACTACATCCAAAAATATTTGAGGCAAAATAAGTCAATTGTCTTCTTTCATTGGCACTACTATGATGCCATATCCACCTTCCATTGAAATTGAAGTGACATAAGGCAAAAAGTTTTGCATCAGTAAATCCACTTATTCCTTTTGCAGTAGCTTCCTTTTCTCCTTACATACTAGATCTCCAAGAGCACACACTCCTGTAGCTCTGTCTCTGACAAGATCTCCATCTCCTCACACCATCATTCTTGCCACATATCTTTCTGAATACTCCTTTGCTAGAGTCTCTTCTTTTCTCTAGACTAGTTGTTTTGCAGGATATTTGTCTTTTACCTCAATACTCAGATAACTCCGAAGTTCCTCTATCACTTCCAGTCCACTTTGTAGGCATTTTTCTCCTTTCAGTACTCACCCAGTTGAGCATAACCTTATTTCAGAAAGCAGGACTCCTACAGAAAGGCACCGAGCTTCCCATTCTCACCAAAAGCTACAAGCGCCATTCTGATGGGACTCCTCCAGATCCAAAAAAAAACCCCCAAACTTGGTAGTTTGGCCCTAATACCCTGATTTTTCACCTCTTGCCTTCTTTCTTCCACTTCTTCTAAGGAATAAAAATAATGAGAAATAAAAATTAAACATAAGGGCAGTTTCCTTCTGCCCACACAGCATATCTGAGGGGGTGACAGCAGCAGACCAAACCACACTCTCTGTCCTCATTGCTCTTCCACACTGAAAATACAATGCACAGGAGTTTCAGAAACTCCAGGCTTCTGCAACACAGTGTATATATCTCTTATGATTTGTGTATTTGAATCTAAAATAAAAAGGAAGCAGTATAAAAGCAAGGCAGCAAAATCATTCCAGACAGGTAAGTACATCAATCAAAATGTGAGCAGCTGCACAGCAATCACTTACCTGTAGTACCTTCAAACTCTAATAGCAATGTGTATGGTAACAATGGTTACGTGCTTTTTGCTCAGTTGACTGCACGCACAACACATTAAAAAGCTCTGAAGTACATTACTTCTTATCAAAAAGCATAACAGGACAGCCCGCAGCGCTACTGCATAAACTGTAAATTTGGAAAAATTATCGCAAGTACTTCTATCTTCATTTAGAAGAGACAGGACAGCTACAATGACCAGAGAGCATTTGCAACAGGACCAACTATTAACCCATCTAATTAACAGTTATTTGGCAGCCAGTTGGTAAAACAGAACATTCTTCCCATTTACCAACAGAGGACATTAAAAGAAAAGTAATGTACAAATATAGCTTAGGCTGCTCTGGAAGCTGTCCCCACTCTGTTCACAAGAGTGCTCCTACTTAAAGCAGAAAACCCGTCAGAACAGCTACAGACTGGAATGCTAGCAGAGCAGAGTGGATGCAAAGCAAGCAGAAGACAGTGATCTTGGCCCACAGCAGTCTCCTGCCTCGCAGAGGTATGGCAGAACTGGCGAGATGGGCAGAGGTAGCACAGACTGGCTGGGGTGCCCAAAGGTGTGGGGCAGCAGCTCCTGCTGTTCAAGGCAGATTCATGTAACCTAAAATAATAAGTCAGTGCTGTAGTAACTCAGGGTGCTTCTGGTATATGTTGAACAAGAACACTTAATCGTCCATGTACAGACGAATTAATGGTTGGCTTCTCAGAAGGCAGGAGACCTTGGCAATTAGGACTTGAAGATGTTAAGAGGCTGCCAGCTTCAAGAGAAAGCTTGAGGCCTGCATGTCCCTTAACTGAACTATCCTCATTATACCCTCATTATAATAGTAAAAAAATCACATCCACATGGCAAAAAGCCCTAAATGAGGTTAACTCCTCACTCCTGGACACGCAAAGTAAAAAAGTGGGTATACTCTGACTTTGTGTTGAAGCAAGGAAATATTTTGCCAATCAACTCTGGGATCAAAGCTGTGATCACCAGTAGAAACTTGATCAAAAATTATATTCATTATGCTATTTGGGACTGTATGAATGAATGACTCACAATTTGGGGAGCTCACTTTGTGGTTGACCACTTAGCTCCCAGCTTTGCAGAAGCCTGCCATAAAGAAATACCTCACCTCCGCATATGAACTTTAGCCCACTGGGGTAAGAACCCAGATTTTGCACCCACCCCACCAGCCCGGTTGTTCCACTCCCATGCCCAGGCTGGAGAATTTCAGCAAGGACTTCCTGAAAGAAGAACAGAGCACACTCATCTGTGTGTGTTGTGCTTTAGCCTGTCATGCCGAGATCTCTGGGTACTCTTATCAGCAGCATAAGTAAGAAAAAGGTATATCTAGAAAAGAGACACTTTTCTTATTAAAGATTACTTTTTGCTTCTTTATGCCACAAAATTTACTCTGAAAATATCAGATGAGGTCTAAAGCAGAATCTTCTTCCTCACATGCCATCAAGCTTCAACTTAAAAAGCATCCATATTCAGAATAGAAAAGGGCATGATAAATTCAAACAGGGGATTAAGTCCAGTCCTTATGGGGTTTAGCACTAAGAAAATATTAAAAGGCTCATCCTGAATAACAGTATCCTTAAGAGTAATATTTAACTACCTCCTTGGACTGGGGTCGTGAGGGAACTGTAACCCTGAGGACTGGGTGGATGGGAGTGAGGGCTCGAAGAAAACAACAGTTGTAAATTACTATTACGATCAGTGGCTGCAGGGTCACATGACTGTATTTTGTTTTCATTTCAGTACTTGTACTTGAGATTTGGGGCTTTGTGATGACCAAGCCAAGAAGCATTTGTGCAAAGCAGTGACTTGCCTGATCAGAGAAGATACACCATATAGTGAGCCACAGTATGGAGAGAGGAAACAAACTGAGCCTCCCAAATGCTCCGCAGCAAGGTGCATGTGACTTGGGAAGCCCCACTCTTACTGAAGGTTCAGTGCCTTACAAATTCAGTGATTCAGTGAGAGGTCTGCCAAGCATAAAAGTCAGAGGAGTGCCTCAGCTTCTCAAGACATCTCATCAGGCAGAGAAAGTGGCCTGACCTTCCTCTGGTCCTTAGAAAGGCCAGGGAAACACAACCCTTGAAGGCAGCAGCCTTCCAGCTTCCAGGTCACTCCATGCCAAAACCAAACACGCTCAGAACAGAAGCAAATCAAATCCAATGATTTTCCATTTTCCCAAATAAGTTTTCCAGCCCTCTCAAGAACCACGTTTTTAACCACTTTCAATCATTCTGCTCCTTTCTTAAACCATGTCACACAAAATTCAAATACAGCTCTCTGGGAAGGTTCCATCAGTACTACAGATAGCTAAATTTGAATCTTACATACACAAGTTCTGCTCACTCCCAGAACAGTTTTCCTTCTTTTAAGCCCCACTAGCAACATCCAGCTGACTCATCTCTTTAAAACCCTGAATTCTGTTATTCAGTAACCTTTCAGGACAGGGAGGCTACATTTTTCTTTCCTGGAGCTTGTTTGTCGAGGTCAGCATGGCTTTTGCAACACCGTATAGAAATGATGCAGAGTGCCAAATGTTTAAAGGAAACCCAAGACAAAGTCCTACTTTAATGTGCTCATAGCTTGCCCTCCCACAGCACTTCAGAAGTAAATTTGTGTTACAGAACACGTTTGCAGCAATACCATGTTTTGCTGGCTTAGAAATCTGTACACACTTCTGTACACACTGCTTACGTTGCTGTCTCAGACACAAGTGAAACACCATAGAAACACACCCCTCTGCCAGGCAGTGCAACTCTGCCACTACCAATACTGTACTGCTTTTTTGTCCAGAACAAGACACCACTTCCAATATTCATCACATTCAGCATTTGCAATTCTTGTTTCTTTGAAAATTGCACTTTTCCTTAATGTTTGCAGTCTTTTCTATTTATTTCCTTTTCTGTATTCATTGCTTAAGAAGAAATAGAAAGAACAAATGTCAGAACTGGCACTGAAACAACAGATGCTAAGTACACATGCAACAGCTGCATAAGGACAGGTGCTGTCAAAACTTTACAAGACACAAATCAAGGATATAAGCAAGGAAGCTGATGGAACAAAATACATATGTTCCAATTTATTTAGGAAAAAGCTTTCCTTACCTGACCAATCTACAGGCAAGATTAATACATGAATACACACAAGAAATAACCCTTTTTATCACCACAATGCACATGGCAATACAGTCATACCATATCCACTGGCATTTACAACATGGGCCACTGAGGAGAACTATGATTTCAGTTTCTGCATTGGATGGGTAATATACTGTGGTCAGAAAGCATTCAAAACCACGTGAATTAGATCAGCTTTGGCCATGGCTCTCCTTACACTAAAGATGCAAGAAGAAAAGTTAAAGCTACAGTAAATCTAACTAATTCCACTTAACCTCTTTCTGTCTATATGCAAACATTCATTTTCTCTCTGTCACCATCACAAGACTGGACCAAGGCACTCTGGCCCATCACCGAAATCTTATGTCCTTCAAAAATAAAACTCTGTAAGAAAGAAACCCACGGTCAAACGTCATTATTACCATTTTCCTTTATATTGCAGGAAAACAATGCAAAAATACTACATTTGACTAAAAAATTAGTACATGATCACATGGAACGACACAACAATATGAGTCCTCCCCAAAGTAGTTCAGAGGAACACCCGGCCATGTTGCCATCCTGCATCACACTGGAACTCCCAGCGTGCCCAAGAAGTGCCACTCTCACATCACGGGCCAGCCAGCCTTGCTTGGTGCCATGCATCCAAAAAGGCCCAGGAGCTCCGGCCATCAACATTCAGAGGAGGGAAAGGTGAGAAGCATCTTGATGACACCACTTAGGATTTTAAGTCTGACATGAGTTGGTATGGAAGAAGTAGCAACCCTAGATGATCTCAGCCACAAGTGAGCACACAGAATTAACCACAGAGAAGGAACAGGCATCATCCTGATAAAACAAAGTCTTATCATTGGTAAGACAGATTACTTTTAAGGTTACTCAACACTCTCTGCTATGTGACCTTGGTTAAATTAAATGTCATCTTTTACCATATGAATTTCAAATCAGACAGGTCTGCACTTTACAAGAAGGACATTAGAGAGAAAAAAAACCAGCTCTTCTTTCTGGTCTTGGTGTGTCAGGAAAATGTGATAACCCTGTCTTTGATCCATTCCTGAAGATATGCAATACTAAGGCCTTTTCAATCAGGTACTCCATGTCATACTTTATCCACATCTCAGTCACTCTGCTCAGAAAGCTAAAGACAGGTCCTGAGTTTGCAGGTGAGAAAGTACAGCAATTATTGCCTGAGCAACGTTCAGCTACTGTACTAATGAGAACCAAGGGAAAGCTCCAGAGCTGGCTAATAATCCTATCCAGAAAGCATCACTTCAATAGCATGTAGTTAATGTAGCCCTGGGTACACATGCAGCGGTGACAAACAAAAATGCTGAAGAGCTGACTGTTAGGTAAAGTTCCCCCCATGTACAGGACACATGGGAGTCTCAGAGAAAACACTGTATGTGACCAATGTGGCCATAAGGGGAAAGCATTAACATGAGCATACATGGAAAGCCATGGAATGAATGCCTGGGCAATCTTTCATCTGTCATTTTCTGCCTTCCAAGAACTGACTTCACCATCTCACTGATGGTCTATGTGTATGTGGGAGATAAAAATATATCTATCATCAATTCTTTAGGGGATTCTTAAATTAAAAAACTCCAAAACAACCCATGTTCAAGCCCTCACAATGCTGAAAGAGAACTGCTCTCTCAAGCAAACAGGAATGAGCATCATGCTTGCTGTGTAGCCAGAGACCAACCCTGGAGGACCCTGCCCAGCATGGCATCCTCCCAGCCACATCAAGGAATGAACCTGCTCATGGGGTGGATGAAGCAGCAGCATATCTTTCCTGCCACAAAGCAAACAAATTAAATGGAAACAGTAAGAAGACAAACATCCAGCATGTTTTTCCAAATCACAAGGGAGTGGGAAGAGCCAGGAAGGATGCACTGTGTGTAGAGTTGTAAATAAAAATGCAAAACAATTCTGGCACGAGCTCCCAGAGCTGCACGAGAGTGTTCCCAGTACAGCTCTAGGTAAACAGAAACATGCCTCAATACTATACGGTATGATGTGGGGGCAGAGCATTAGGCAACTCCACTGCATACCTCAAATACTGCTTTTCTTTAATTAGTGTAACAGGAATGATGGAATATAATCAACTACCCAAACCCATTCTGCAAGATTTAATGGCATACAGCATAGGACAGAGTAATTTTTTCCATGGATTAACCCTCACCTCAGAAAAGGGGTCAGAGAAAGCTTAGGCAATAAATGAAATTAATTTGAGCAACTGGTAATCTTTACTAGGCAAAAGCAAGTATAAGCAGCAAATTAACTTTGCTTTTCATTTCCCCAAAACATTTTAAATTCTTCTTTTTAAAAGCTTCAAAGCAAGTTATTTAAAATATGTGTAAATGTGAAGAACATGTTTACCTGCTCCTTCCCAAGGGTCAAAAAAAGTTTTAATTACAGATTCACATGGCTTATACTAATTAGTGGTTAAGATACACATCTGAGTGGTTCGCCTCAGACATATAAAACCACTAGACAATCATGATCATAAAACATGCAAGGAAAAGTGATCTACATCTTCTAATAGAAACCTAAGGTAAAGTGCCTTGAAAGAAGGAAATGATTTAAAATCCAGCCCAAATTTACTACACTAAGATTCTTCTGATTGACTTCAGTGGACTTGAATCCAGTATTTACTAGCTGTGCTCTGAAAAACCAGCAGTAAACATGAAAAAACAGATGTGTTTTGATTTTACAGTACTGTCATTGTCAGTGTACTGTTCAGCTCCATTGCACTGTTCCCCCCGAGTATTTATAAGCAATTTTACACTTGAACTCACCAACAATTAGTGCTTTCCTACTTAGATGATTTAAAACCAAAGTCTTGGAGCAAGCTAAATATTTTAAATCCAAGGGGGAAATAGAAGTCATTAGGAAGCATGCAGTATTCAAATAGTTCCTCCCATTTCAAGGGGCAAACCAAGCAACTACAAAAGGACTCTCACCTTCCTAATCATCTGCTTCACCACCAAAACCTGTCCAGGTCAGTTCATTTACAGAGCAACACATGTTTGAATATGGTGCTTTGTACCTTAGGGATGAAGTCACAAGGACTGCAGAGGTGACAGTGCCATGCCATTTCTTTCTTATCCATAGCTTTTAATAACATAAACAGAAAAATGTTTACAAAACCCCATTTCCTTTACTCAAGATGAAAAGAAAAAGCCAAGAAAAAAACAATGCCACAAATAACCCAATGAACACCACACAAAAAACTCAAGTACAACGCTTTCTTTGTCCTTCACAGTTCAAGTTAAATCAGGGAAAGAACCAGCACCCAAGAAGGTATCCAGAGGTTAGTTTGTTCCTTTGGAATGCACTTCTGACTGCTGCAGATGCTTCTGTTTTTTAAACAAAAATAAATAAATTAAAAAAAAAAACCACCACAATCACAGAACATCAGGGATCAAAAGATCACCTAGTCCAATCCCCCTGACACAGCAGGATCACCTAGACCAAGTTGCACAGGAAAATTTCTAGGCTCAGCTTTAAATTCCTGCCTCTTTTGGCACAGCTTCTATTGCTATTATGTTTTTCCCAATATGGCCATTAAACAGCAATTAGACAGGTGGAAATCTTGAAATTTTGGTTTGTTTACATTCTGCATTTGACAACAGTTTGTTCTTAGTCAGAAATACTCCCCTGAGAAGAACGAATCCTTTGCTGTACATAGATGCTTCATACAGCTTACAGTCAGAAAAAAAATACTTTCAAATGAGATAAAGTGACTGCAAGAAAACCCACAAAAAACAGAATAACTTAAATGCTTTAACCTTTTTTGGGGGTGGGGAGGGAAGGAAGCAGGGTGACTGGTATGAGGAAATAAAGTCCTGAAAATACATTGCCATATATCAGTCTGCTCCTACTCCTGGACTTTTAAAGGTCAAAACAGTATTAGGAGTGGCTACAACCTCTGAAAAGAGAGGCCCTCAGTATTCCCAGCTGCATCACAAGGCACAGCACAGGAACAGGACTTCAGCTGCAGTGCAGTCTCAGCATACCCAGGCTCAGGTTCCACAAGACAGCTCAATACTGACACAACTGACCATTCAAAAAACCTTCTACGTCTCAGCAGAGGGGATGGTGACGTATTATTTCTCTAGAGCTTCTGCAGTGAGGACAGCAAACAAGATTATGCTTTTGATGTGCAAGTACTCATAGCCAAACTAAACTCACCCAGTGCTCAAACACAGACCTTGGTGACTGCTCAGGACCCAGGAACCAAGTCCCAAACCAGGGAATTTCAACGAACTATTGACCTTAAGCATGGAGTAAAGGTCTCAATATTCTGCTGGTGTTATTCTTTTCAAGCCACTACCACGCAACAGCCTTATCTTGTGAAGCACTTAAGTCCCAAAGGTACCTTTCACTTCACATGAAGGTCTTGAGGAAGATCTTCTCAAGCAATACTGGATAATATTGTTTTCTGTATTAGCAGACCACTAACAATCTAATTAGCTGCATTACACCTAAGAGGGAAAGAACTTTGCATAACTCAGGCATTTTTATAACTTGTGCATAATTGAAGAAATAGCTTCATTAGGTACAAGTAACTAAGTTTGAAAAATATAAGCTGCTTGACATCTCTATGGCAAAATTTCCTCATGTTTCTACTACCAATTACTATGATCAAGTATCTGTGCTGAATATGAATTCTGGAAAACAATTATGCACGCAAGATCAAAATTTGATATTTTTATTACAACACTTCACAAATTTGGTCTATACTACACTAGGCTCTGTTAGCTCTGCCCATCTCTAAAACTCCTCTGACACAAACACAAGCCGTCCATCCATACATCAGCAAAGCAGTGTGGTCCAACTGCACTCTGCAGAGCAAAACAATTGACCCTGAGGCCTCGCTTTCTACCTCACATACACACATCAAGGGCTTTGCTGGGAATTGCTCCAACCTGGCTCCAGGCTAGACACTCAGTAGACAGCAGAGCACCCTCACGGCCAACTCTGCAGTAAGATCCAAGACTCAGTAACTGAGAGCAAGCAGAAAGCTTGATTCAAAAGCACACTCCCTCTGCTCCGAGCTGAACTGCTAAGAGAGAGGCACACAGAGGAAGCTGTTAATTGTTTCCTGAACAAAAAACTAAGCACAACAATTACCTGTGTGAAGAAATATTGAACAGTTGTCCCTTTTTTTTAACCAAACTATTAAGTCTTTGAAAATGAGAAAAACTGAGCACATTCTCCCTTACTTTTTCCTCTCATTGCTTAGATTTGCAAAAAGGTACTAGTGCTAAGATTGTTTTGCATTAGTTATCTTTGTTATTAAATCTGAAACTTCTGTACATTACCTCTAATTTCTTTTAAACAATATCTGCTTGTGGTATGGGGAGTGGGCAGTGAAGAGGTACAGTAAAAGGCTTATTTTTGCTCCTAAACTATTAAAAAGGAACAGCTCTATCATGAAGGAGAAGACAGCTCCATTTACATGAACAAAGAACTGAGCTGTACCTGCCTATCATCCTGATTCTCAATATACTGCCACCAGAGCCACCCAGCTTAGCTCCATGATGCTACCCTTGAGGGCCTCCATTCATTTTGTCCAGTAAACCAAAGCTTGCTGATGACAGAGCCATGGTTCCCAAAAGTCTGGATGGTAGACCAAGACAATTTTTCTGTCTTTGCATTTGCAACACTATGGAATAGGAATCACATAGCAAAGTCAAGCATGTAGGGGAGCAAACTTACTACCCCTAAAGCATCAGCAGAAGACAGAATTTTTCAAAGACAATAGATCAGAGCCACAAATACTCTCCTAATGCTGAGATGATGGAGGGGCTTTTCCAGTTGGGTTCAGACACTTAATTTCATATTCTTTTCATCAGGTAAAGGCTTCATAATGTTAATGCATATAATGCCGTGGAAGTGAGAATCCAAGGGTATCAGCCTGACCTACACAGGCTGTGAACAGACAGAGAGAAAACACTTGGATGCTGACTTTGAGACTGTCAAGATTTTTTCAGCAGATTAGACTGCTGTTAGGTAAATGCTGACTAAATATAGAGCACTGAGGAAATGTTTCTAGCTGTCTTTGAACTGCATGTTCAGAAGTAATGCACATTGAAGGCCAAGCTGATGAAACCATCTACTGCTAATTTTACTCAATAGCAAGAGCTTGCCTTTTTTCAGTTGCTTATATACTTGCCAGGTTTCAGCTCTTGAAGCTGAGATTTTCCATATCATGTGCTTGACTTTAAAAAGGAAAAAAATTAAAGGTAGCAAAATAATTCAGCAGTTCCAAGAACAAAGCTAGAAACAAGTATGCTGCCTTGCCAGCATTTGATGAGAGTTCAGGAGAATGCACGTAAGACAAAAGACATAAATGGATGTAGGGACCTACACTTTGAGTGCTTGACTTTGTGACCTTACCCAAAGTGCACCTGAGCTTTTTTATGCACAATGTACTATTAGATGGGGAGACATGTTATCAGTGAAATTCATCTCAGCTTGTATTTTAAATGTGAAAAGTTTGTGCTGCTGTTCTGGCAACTTGTGTTGTCTTTTCCCATAGAGATGGATGGGGGAAACTTGTAAGAATCAGCATTTGTCTTTTCTTTAAGGAATTCTTTTCTGTTGAAAAAAAATGTGTTACGCATACAGCAAAGAGCTAAAGGACACTCAAGGTTTTCACGTTATGCAGCTGATACCCACAATCAGAAAACAGAGTCCATCTTTCCTGTCCACCCTTCCCCATAATCCTCTGAGATCTTCAACATGAAACAATACACTCACCAAACATGAGCAGCAGTGCAAGGGACAAGGAAGTGAAGCATCAGCTCTTCTAATATTTGTTCTGTAGCAATCCCAGCAGAAGCTGAGTGTGTCAAGAAACAGAATGAGTAAGCAATAAGTGGGTGGTTCCATATGTTCGTTTTCCTCCACTATTTCAATTTCAAGTGTCAGCTTCCCAAAATGTATTTAATTTGTACTATAAGTTTTTATTTCAAAACTCTTGCTGTGGTGTTTAACGAAACAGTCGGCACATACACATGTAAAAGGAAATATTGCACAAACCCCTGATGACAGTGTATGACATTTGGATGAGATCTATTGCAGCTATATTTGCTTCCAGATCTGAAATGAAATGGTGGAAGTTTTTTTGGATGGATCAAATGACAAATGGGATGTCCTCTTACCATTTTTTCTTCACTATGCAGTCTGCACCAAGCTTTCATTCATCAACAGCCACAGTCTGCTGACAGTGTTATCAAAGGGGTTTCTGTGGGCTCTTAGTCACGGTTATAGACTCTACTGTAATAACACCCTTGTGACTTCTCATTAGAGCCCAATGTTATGTTGGAATAACCACATTCCACCACCCTTGTTATTTAACTTTCAGTATCTTCTGAAAATGCAATACAATTAATCAAAATGCTGCTCTGGAGATCACCTTCATTGGAACACAAGGGCTCCTTAACATAGAAGCCAGGTGGAAGCCCCAAAAGGAACAAGAGCATCTGTAAAAGCTCTCTCCTCTGTCCTTGCCATGACAGGGCAGCTGGCTATATTGGCAATACACATCAACTAGTTTAACCAAAGGGGTCAAGTGTGGGAAAGCACCCGCACTCAGGCAAGCAAAGGAGAAGCAAAGAAGAAGGCAGGACACAGCATACCATACCCAGTTGAAGTAATGCTGTGGAGGACTTTGTCAAACAGTGTCCCTGCTTACATAATGCCTACCTCAGCATGTTTTCCACAACACCAGACAGCACCACAGTCAGTCTCCTCTGCAGGCAGGGGTGCCTGCTGCAATCTGGTCCTACAGATGCAAACTATAAATGTCTGGCTACAGGAACAGAGGCACACCCACTGCAGTAGATTATCTAAAAATTCAATACACTAGGTGTTTTCTTCAACTGCATCTTCAAGAGTTTCAGACTGGCATGGCAGTCACTGAACTCTTCCTTTCATCTAACAGTAACTAAAGACCAGTAAAAAGAACAGGGGTGTGATGCAGAAACTGCATGGGCAAAGCCTGAGATTTTTGCTCAAAAAGACCTGTGTTTGAATTTGAGAGTCTTCAACTGCTGACCTCTCTTTTGGAGAATTACAGACCAAAGTGAGGGGAAACAAAGCTACCATTTTTATCACTGGGGTATGACGCAGCATGTTCTCCTCCCTGTCCTTCAAGAGACAAGGATGATTTGCTTCTCTGCTGATAAGGCTGGAGCACAGCCTGAGGAACAGAACTATTAGGATGAAATGGGTGCTCCATAATTAGAAGTTCTACAGCCATCTCTCCTTAGCCTTGCAACATACACTAAACCTTGGGCTCTCCTGAGAACTACAGGCAGTTTCTAGCAGGTCTTCTTCCCTGATAGCGCTACAGTAAGTTTTCTACTGAACCACAAGCCTTGCATACAAGCTAGTTTATTTTTATAATGCCCACAAACAAATAAAACTACAAATCCTGTTTGCTAGCAGCTGCAGATAAACTGTAGTTAACAATTGTCCCATTACTCAACTTTAGTCATTGCTGCTTGTGCAAATTATTGTAAGTATTTGCAAAATCCTTATTAGCAGTGCATCTACTATGGTGGCTTACCATCCAGGTTTCAACATCTCTGGTAATTGGTGACCTCAGCAATGTTGCAGCTCATGTGTCAGCAGGAACATGCACCCAGGTATGACTTCTGCAAGTTATAAACTCCCTTGCTTGAGACTGAAAGCATGCTTTGTGAATACATTGCCATCTGCCTAGTACTCCACGTTCTGATGAACTGCAAAACCACTCCTCTTGCTAGTATGTCACCCTTGTTATCACATTTGTATGAAAACTGGACAAAGACATGTAATGATAATCAGTATGGAGATGAAACCAATAGCACAGTCCTCAAACATTTTGCTGGAATTAAAATTCTGCTGCTTAATCCTAAAAGATGTGTCACTGCAAATAAAGTTATTGCCCACAGAGTCACAAAATTACTCCATTACTATGGCTGACCCTGAATTTTTCAAACGTAATACTATATCGTGAGCTTAAAAGCTGTCTGCAGGCTCCAGAATGTGCAGTGAAACAGATCGAGAAATATTGCATTTAAAGACCCTCAATTTCCTTACCAAGCCTATTCCACAGTTAAGACCATGAACAGTCAGCAGAAAACATCTAAAAGTGAAGCAATCATTCTATTTATTTTATGTATAAGAAAAAGACATGACTGCTCTTACGTATCTTGCCTGCTGCAAGATAAAGGTTTACGGACAACAAAACCCTCCCACAGAGGTCCTATCCCAAATGACAAGTAGCATCTTTTTCTTTTTGTTGAGAAGAGCAAGAGACTCAAGTGCATGTTGGAAGCTGGGCCAAAGGTGTGTATGTGTATCCAGAGTGCCAATAATTTCTGTAGCACTGATGAAGTTCCTACTCTCCATACTCATTCATTCAGTCTCATACTGAGCCGTTTGAATGGGGGAATCATAAACAGATCATCAAGAATCGTCAACAGAAGAAGAATCATAAACAGATCATCAGCTACGCATGGGGTCACAATACAGAGGCTCCAAGCAAAGTCCTGACCCAAGTGGGGGTCATAATACAGAGGCTCCAAGCAAAGTCCTGATCCAAGTGGGGGTCACAATACAGAGGTTCCAAGCAAAGTCCTGACCCAGGTGATGTCAAAGACACTTCTAAATGATCCATTTCACATTTCTATTTTCTGTTAAATCACTTGATATCACATGCTATCAGTAAAGGGCAAAACTAATGCATCCACTTAGTTTTAGGTCTAAATACACTGTTTTTTAAATGTGTGTTTTTGTAAGGCAGATCAGTCTCACACCCCCAAGTTTGCACTGGATAAAGGCAGGTGGTATCTGGGCTCTGTCTACTTTCATAATGATTGACATTCCAAACTCGGCAGGAGGTTGCCTGGTTGACACTGAGGGCAAAAAATGGACCTACGCGTACAAAAGCGGTGCTTCAGAAGTCCATTGGCATGATTAGAAGGAATAATCCAGCAGATAAGTCTCTCATTTCTCAAAGCATTCTAGTCACTCCCTAGCAGAGCAAACAAAGCTTCTGTTTATGTGACATGAGTTGCTTGGGTAGAATTGAAAATTATTTATGAGCTATTTTTCAATGTACAGACTAAAACCTCTACCTCAATGACAATGTTTTTTACTTCATGTATCCTCACACTCAGCTGTGACAAATTCTAAATCCATGTGGTACCAACATTTTCCAGCAGAGAAACATAGTTTCGGAGAACTGTATTGCCTTCTTTTTATAAGACACTTGTACCTCAAAATCATTTATCTAGTCTAAACTTGGCCTTTAAATTGGCTTTTATAGAAACTTACGCAACGCAACACAATTCAATACTCAGGCTTGGCTTTCTTTCTAAGGCTTGACACTGCTGCTGCAGTAGGTTCTATTGTCATCTGCCAACATAGTGAGGTCTTTGGTACCTTATACTCTCTTGTGTCACACATTTTTAAAACATAGCGTTATTATTAGTGAGACTGATGAGACCAAAAGTCAATCAAAAGCATTTTGAAATGTGCTGCTTCTGCAGCTAGTTGCCCTGAATCATGATTCAGCACAGTAGCAGTTACCCTCCACTGATGCCAGAGAAACTCAACCTTTAAACCTAATCTCTAATTCATCTTGATCAAAGTGCAAGAACATTTTGTTAAAGAACTCTCATAAGGCCCAGCTAAACATTTAAATATCTTTCTTGGATTAACAGCCTAAACTCATGGTTTTGCAAAATAAGAATATTTTGACACAAGCATTTAACATCCATGAAAAGCCTGAAGGATTTCGTTTGTAACCAAGCCTGTAGCTACTTCCATTTGCTAGTTTCTCAACAGAATTGACAAAGTGAAGACAGGAAGAGGAAATAATAATTCATCCATCAACTTTGAGTCATCTCTAGACCTTGACAGAATCACTGAAACATTATTTAGAGGAAGGACCCACCCAGGACAAGAAAAGCTGGCGTCTTCAAGCCCTCTAAAAACAGAGCTAAAGAAAAGGAAGCAATTAGTTTCCATTGATGTTTTCTTTCTCTCTTGTGAACATCAATGGAAACTGATGGAAAAAGTTCTCTGTTTACTGTTAATTGGATTTTTAAAATACTCTAATATGAAACAGCTAAAATACATCTCACCCAAATTGTAACTGTGTAAGAGAATTATTAATTGCATCTAAACTTAATTTGACCCAACGGTTTCTGTTGGGTAGGAAGGGAATTAACAGTTTGTTCTAAAGTAACACATTATTTTAAATTAATAGTCACATTAGTCAGAAAATAGATATCATAAAACAAAAGCATCTGGAGGGACAGTGAGCAAAAGGACACTTCAGCACATAAACTGCGGAGAGGCCAAATGCAGCAACTCTGTACAGAGCAGAAATTGGGACAAATGGTCATTATAAGCCACTGCAAAATAAATTAATGAGAAGATAAGAAGTGACACTTCAGAATAAACATCCTCTGAAAGTTAGAGGTGGAAGTCATTTAAGTCATTGTGCAGAACAAAAAGCTCTGAGGAATGAACACAGCTGAATGTCCTGTATGCCTTGCCCCATATCCCCTCAGCTCAACAGCAACATCCTCGGCCTCCATGTCCTTTGCTTACAACTGCAAATCCCCATACCGAGAGCCTGAAGCTGCTCCTCAAATACCCTCAGCCCCCAAATACATCCAAGTACAGAAATTAGAAAACGCAGTTGCCAAAATGAAAGCCTTCGGAAAATACACCCCCCTTAATCACCCCAAATTGTTCTAGTAGCCACCAAAAAGAAATTAATATTAAAAACTCTAATTGGTAACTAGAAACTGCAGAACTTCGGGTAGAAGTTCAGTATGTCCTGGCCTTAATTAACACACTGATGGCAAAAAACTAGTCATAGAAATTAAGTTATTGATAACTTAACTTCACAATAAGGGCCACGGTTAAGGCTCTGTCAAAACTAAAGTAGCAGCAAGAAGTCTGAGGTTTTTTTTATAAGCTCATGCCTATACCATTTGCTTCTTCTAAGGAAAACAATAACTGGGAAATCTACTTTTATTTTTACAAATTATATGTCATTACAGGAACTGACCTGGGGGGTTGTTTTGGGGAAGGCAGTCTTGCTGAAAGCTGTCTGTAATGGAAATAAACCAGCAAAGCAAAGTGATGAATAGAGAGATTTGGGCAGATACAGTAAAACCACTTTGGCACTTGGTTCTACAGCACTGCTGTCAAGCTCTGCTCTAAACAAGTCCGGAGATGAGAAAATAAAAGCAATACATTGTGTTACACTTCATTGTCCCTTTTGTAACTCTCAATAGCTTCAGGCACAGTATCCAGTCTGCATGCTCCTGTATAAGCTGTGGGAAGCAGCCACACAAGGGAACAAACCAGCTAGACTGAATCCTTTGTCTCTCCAGGAGATCCAGGCAGAATCCGGCTCACAGCAATCAATGTTCTACCACAATCCTGCAATTAGTTACACCTAAACATAACTTGCCCTTATTAAGGGTCTTATTGAAACATGTCAGGAAAAAAAAAAAAAAATCACAGAATCGTGGCACATCAGGAATTGGAAGGGACCTCCAAAGCTCATCTAGTCCAATCCCCCTGACACAGCAGGATCACCTAGACCAAGTCGCACAGGAACACGTCCAGGCGGGTTTTAAACATCTCCAGAGAAGGAAACTGCACAACCCCCCTGGGCAGCTCCTTCCAGGGCTCCATCACCCTCACTGGGAAGAAGTACCTCCCCTGTTCCAGCTTACACCCATTGCCCTTTGTCCTATCACTAGATAACGTTGAGAAGAGCCTGGCTCCGTCCTTCTGACACCCACCCTTCACATATGTATCAACATTAATGAGGTCACCCCTCAGCCTCCTCTTCTCCAAGCCAAAGAGATCCAGCTCCCTTAGCCTTTCCTCATAAGGAAGGTGTTCTGCTTCCTTGATCTTTGTTGGTCTGTGCTGGACTCTCTCCAGCAGCTCCGTGTCCTTTTTGAACTGAGGGGCCCAGAACTGGACACAATACTCCAGATGTGGTCTCACCAGGGCAAAGTGGAGGGGGTGAAGTACCTCTCTCAATCTGCTAACCACCCCCATTCTGATCCACCCCAGGATGCCATTGGCCTCTTGGCCACAAGGGCACATTGCTGGATCATGGTCATCCGGCTACCAGGTACCTTTCTCCTACACTGCTCTCCAACAGGTCAGTCCCCAACCTATACTGGTATCTGGGGTTCGTCCTGCCCCGATGAATGACTCTGCACTTGCCCTTATTATAGTTCAGAAGCTAAATGGATCTCATCACTGTGGAAAAATCAGAAACCTGAACACTAACTAGAATAAGCATCCAAGACTCTTCAGCTTCTCGTGTTAGAAGAGTTATTTATAGGTACAATCTCCATCCTTACACGCAATAAGGAAGAATCGTTTGTGGAAAGATAACAAGACATAAATACACTCAGATTTAAAACCAACCATTGCTATAAGAGTAACTAGCAACTTGTCACACAAGTAATATTTGGCATATTTATGACAGGCATTAACATCAATTTCAGTAAAAGCCATTCCAAAAGGAGCAATGTTTTTCCTCCTGGTGATGCCGTCTGGGCAGCTGTGGCCAACAGGAAATCTGGCTGTCCACAGGGAGCCTGCAGTCAAGTAGCCCGGCACAAAAGACATTGCATCCTCTAACCTCACTGTTAGCAACCACAAGAGAAACACCTGACATCCTCAAAGCTGAATGGAGAGGAACAAACAAATTTCATTTCTATTCCAATACAGGGATTGAAGTGTCTCGTCCTTCTGGAGAGTGATGCTCCTTCATTGCAAGGATTCTTTTCTTACTCAATAAAAGAACCTCTTTGCTGCCTTTCTGCATCTTCTCATGTCTTTCTTCAACCTTGTATTTTAAACCAGTGTTGTACCCACCCTGCTTTTTTGGGAAGAAGCTTATTAAAAAAACCCTAAAAACCTGAACTTTTATTGTGCTGCACAGTGTTCTTGTAAACATTAAAATTAGAGAGCGTCTGCCTGTCTCGTACAATCACTCTTCAAGTTAACTGCACACAAACCGTTTTATCTTTTCTGTCCAACACCTTGTAATCCCTTCCAAAAAGGGGTTTTCATCTCTGAAATTAATATTACACACGCTTGAACTAAAGACTCCAACAATAAGGCAACAAAAATCTTACAGTGAAAAAGCCCAAAACAAGAAGAACTGGTTCATTACTCAGCTTTGAACTACCAAGGGACAACACAGAAGTGAGACATTGGTTAAACATATGAAGCCAAACCACATGTTACTGAGCTTTGAACACCAGCATGGAATCACAGTAACATAAGTTAAAAATACTATTTTATCAAATGGGATTTTACCTGAACTTTTATGTGTTGTTTTACATGTTTAGTCAATTTGTCTTCATTTCCTAAGAATTTCCCAGTTGTAGCAAGGCCAGAGATCAAAATCAAGGGGGCAGATTCTGGGTTGACAGCGCCAAGATTACGGTGGATAGAGTGAAAAAAGAAAAATAAAATTATGAGTCAAAATTCACAGGTTGATCAGCACCACTGTGTTTAAAGACACAGAATCTGCTGTGCTCACTGGCATTGGGAAGAGAGTGAGCATATTCCAAGTAGTTTCAAAGCAGCACAGATACCCTGTACACAGGAGTTGAAAACTGCTACATGGACAAAAGGTTACAGATACTTTTTTAAAACTTGACAATGTAATTAATGATCTTCGCTATTAACTGATGACAATTTGCTTTGTAATAAAATAAAATGTTCTATTTTTCAGAGGCAAGATAAGAACAAAAGTATAGGAAAGAGCAGAAGTACGTGACCATAAAATGAGGCAAAGCAGTGTGCTAGGTTTGGAAAACAGATTCCGGGTATCACCTTTTCTTTCCTCTTTTTCCCCAAAATAATAAGTGCTACATTTTAAACCCTAAAGAAGTCAGAAAGAAACCCCTCACCCCAGAGAGAGCTGCTCAGTAGTTCAAGATCTATCAGCTGAGTAGTTCAAGAGCTGAGTAGTTCAAGAGCTATCAGCCTAGGTTATCGTTTTCTTAATGGGTCACTTGCATAGACAAAGCCTTCAGCAGGCTGCAAGGGCCATGAGCCTCCAGGGCTTCACAAAATGAACCAAGTATGGCTAAAGAGGATTAACCTTTCACAAACTACCCTTGGCTACAGGAAAAAATTACAGGAGAAATGTTAATCCAAAATTTTAACTGGATCCACAACACATTTTTTTCTTCCCTGTGCCCCACTCCAGTGGAAGGACTTTCTATGTTCTTTAAAGCCACTGTAATCTACATGAATAGCTACTCAAATACCATCCTGTATCTCCCTGTCTTTTGACTCCAAGCACACACTACAGCAATTAATACAAGCAGCATCTTCTTCAACAAAGTATTTATATAGGATTACATGAGTAAGGTTTCCTGCAGTGAACTCTGGACAAGCTCTGCTTTCTCTTCTGGTCAAACCGTCCCTCGCCTACAAGCACACAAATGCACAAAACAACATACTTTTAAGTTACCAGAAGGGGGTTATTTCCTAGGCTGTTCTCCCCCAAGACTTTGAATGCTTCAAGGTACATTTATTTGACAGTTAAACCTTTCTTCTTACTTTTCACATCTCCCAGAACAAAGCACAGCGGTGTCCTCAGGGAAGAAGGCACTAAGACTTATAAAAACTAAATATGAATCTATCATTGTAACAAGTCAATTAAACAGCTAGGAATGGCTAGAAGTGACCTGCTGGGAGAGATGGTGGTAGATGTCTCACACAGTATGCAAAGTATAAAGGGAAAAAAAACAAGCCAAGGGCAAAGAGAGCGTTAATCATTATCATCATTGGAAACACCATGAAGCTTATCTGAAAAGTTAAAGAACCACTTGAGAAGAGCGGCAATTCTCCCTGTCTGGATTATTTTACTGCTATTGATCACCAAACATCACAAAAATAGAGAGAAGCTTGGCATTCTTTGGTTGTTAGTGGTTCACATGGTATCATTACAAGCTAATTTAACAGCTCTGTCATGCTGTCCAGCCACCTCAGGTCCTTCAAAGAGATGCTTAATACCTCCTCAATGTCTAGAGCATTGAATGGTGGTGAAGTTCACTGCACCAGCCTTTTTTAGAATTAATTTAAAATTTTAATTGCAGCGGAACAGCCACTGCCAATACAACTGAGCATGATGTGTATCTCAAATACTTTATTGATGTAGTAAAGTCTTTTATACTGCAAGCAAAGAATGCATTATACATGCAGTGGCAAAAAAAACAGGGTAAAAAAATCCCTAAGAAAAAAACCCTACAGTATTTTCAGAACACGGATGAGGGAAGAAATCTTCCGTTTGCAAGACAGCAAAATTTGATGTACAAATTAATGAGACGCCAAGACATCTAACTGGAGTAGCTAAGACTCACTACTGAGAAGCAAGTAAGCTGAGTAAGTTACACAAAACACACACTGCATGTTTACATCTTCTCTACAATACTATTTGATTTCATACAATTTACCTCTACATTTTAATTCATCCTTTAATTACTTTATCGAAACATAGTAAACCCAAAGGTATAATGGCAATGTTATACCCAAACGCTGCCCATGGATGCAGACATCAAGCTGTAACTGGAAATGTACAGTTTTCGTGAGGAAAACACACACCATGAACAGCCACTAAAAATACAGATGGGCATGACAACTAATCACTAAAATGAAAACAAAAAACCAACAAACAGAAGCAAACATGAAGAATCATGTACCGGTTTATTAATTCAACAGTAGAGTTGACATTTTGCATATAAAGAAAGATTAAGGAATGACTTCCACTGCCCAAACTGCAAATAAGTTCCATATATCTAGTCATTGGAACTATCCTCAAAGGTGCCACTCATTTACAACTGCCAATGGTCAACCCTCATTAAGGCAACAGTCACTTCTAATACCAATCATTTTGCCAAAGACTCCCAAGTAGGGTTTTTTTCTATACACTATGAATCAAATCCTACTTGGATGCAACAGGCCTGAATAACAATAAATCATGTGTCAGGTCTGCAACACTCCCAACTGTCTGTATTAAAAGCAGCATCACCAGAAGGTCAAGAGAGGTGATCCTCCCGCTCTGATCTGCTCTTGTGAGATCTCACCTGGAGTACTGCATTCAGTTCTCCAATACAAGAACATGGAATTGTTGAAGCCAGTCTAGAGTAGGCCACAAGGATGATGTGTGAGGACAGACTGAGGAATTGGGGCTGCTCAACCTGGAAAAGAGAAGGCTCCAGGCGAAACTCATTGCAGCCCTCCAGGACCTGAAGGGGGTTGCAGGAAAAATGGAGAGGGCCTTTTCACCAGCGATTCTAGTGACAGGACAAGGCAAAATTGTTTCAAATTAGAAGAGTTTAGGTACAGGAAGAAATTAATCACTACAAGGGTGATACTGGAACAGGTTCCCCAGGGAGGCTGTGGATGCCCCCTCCCTGGAAGTATACAAGGCCAGGTTGAACAGGACTCTGGGCAACCCTGAGGTCCCTTCCTGCGGGAGCGTTGGCGGGATGTCCCTGTTCTCTTAGCCACTCTGCAACACCTTCCAAGCTAAATTGTTCTGTGAACCTCTCCGCGCAAGCAGTTACACTGCAGAGGGAGTGCTCTGTACTGCAGCTTGCCACAGCAGCACTTTTCCAGAGTTAACAGCAGCTTTTTGCTGAAACCTCCAGATCAGGCTGGAGGAAAGCACAGCAGCTTTCCAGCAAATCCATTGTTGTATGGATGCAACGTGTGCTCTTCTGCATTATCTGCTCCTTACGATCTCCACCTTCCAAAGGAAGAGGTCCTTGGCATTTGTCCACTGCAAAATATACTTTAAGAAGTAAAGCACTATACAGACAGCCTATTCACAGATACAGTTGTAGCTAACTTTGGATAAGCATCAGTTTAAAAATCACTGCTTATCCATACACAATTCCTTGCTAAAAAATCCTTTTGGATAAACCACTGCAACTTGTATTTACAGCAGACCACAAGGAAAAAAAAACCCTATTTATAATATCAGCAAGCTGGCAGTATAAACCAGAGTTTCCCTTCTCATACATGCCTCTGCTGTGCTGTTGGATGAAAATAATCCTTCTTTCCTTTTGCAGTAATTACCACCTTTAGTTCTTGGGTTCACTAGAGAGCGATATTCACATTTTCTACTACTAAAATTGTGCAATAAAACAAAAAATAGCCTAAAAAAGTCAATTTATCACATTCTGTGAGTGTGTTAGCACGCAAAGTATGTGTGGTACCTGAATCGAGAGATGGAGGTGAAGATGATAAACCGAGCAAGTGGACCTATGTTCTTTAGAACGTACAAATATCCAGACATGTAAGCGCAGCAGTGTTTTCCTGGAATGGTATTTGAACAACTGTGCAATATGTGCTTCTGGCTGCAGTGTGCCACAACACGAGTCAGAGACATTCTGCAATCCCTGAGTAGGTGTACAGACATGTAAACAAAGTAAATGGCATTTCAAATGAAATTAAACCTGCTGGATTATGCCACATCTGCAGAACATAAATGGTGTGTCTCAGCAGGGTCAAGTCTATTTTGACTCGACAAGACAGAAAATGCTGCCACCTTTTTATGTTAGAAAGCTGATCTTTTCTCTCCTCACCCAGTGAATGGAACACTGTGCCTACACTGTTCCTTTCAAATCCTCAAATTTCTAAAAATTATGCCAAATACACTTGCAATAAGATACAGCTCAGCTCACTCAGGCTGAGAGCTGAGTATCTATGGAGAAGTTAAGGGCTGCTCTGAAGGAAGTTCCCGCTTTGCAGAAAGGGGACACGTGGAGGGCAGATGTCTGCTACATGGCAATTTTCTTAAGAAAGCTGGGACACAAGTATACTTTTAAGCTTCAAGGTAAAGTAAAACTTCACAGAATGCAGGCCCTGATTCTTGTAAAAGCAGTAAAACAGCTCTTCTCCAGACATCCTAGGTGCTCTTACAAGTGGGCACCAACAAGGTGCAGCCTCCCAGCACCTCACCTCTCTGCAGTCACCCCACTTAACACTCTGTTGATCTTTGTCTCATCTCTTCTGGATAAATGGGATCATCCATGGAGCATCAGGTCACATCTAAATGCGAGTTTGACATTAGCCCTCAGAAAGGTGAGGTCTTCTGGCAGATGGACAGTCCTCTGAATGACCTTCCCACAGTCACAGGATTTCATCATGGGTGCTTGTGTGTGAGCATTTCACAGAACCTGGGACATGGTTACAGTGGTGTAAGATACTTTCAGGCCTTGCACTGTTCAAAGAAAATGAGGCTACTAGACTCATTTCATTAAAATAACTTTTTTCTACCATCAGTTAAGCTCTACTTGCTCCCCACACCCTAACAGCAAGGCTGCTGAGCCTAGGCAAAGCAGGCTGCTCAGCACAGTCACATTTCATGCTGCCAAGCCGGAAGATGCACTTACTGTCTTCTGCTGCTGCTGCAAACCAGCTTCTTCTGCAGAAACACATCACATTCATTGGCCTGTAATCCATACTCAGGATGAGAATATAACAGTTTAAATTTTTAAAATATTTTTTAAATAGCTGAAAAAGGCAATTTTTCATAAGTTGCTGCTGCAGGAAACGCTCCTCTGTTGTGACCAAGCATACCAGGGGAATGTTCTGAAGCTTGTGAACAGGCTCTGATTTGACCTCTGTGAGATTTGGATCAGTCCTTTTAAATCACTTCTAAGTATTATTGCTGGTCATCAGACTTGTGTATCTAACCACTGCACATGAAGGTGCCTCCCACTCATCCACAAACATGCAGCCAAAAAAAACCACTGAACGTGAATGGACTTGGTAACACACATTCAGCACACAGACCCACAGCAGCACTGGCAAGCAAGCAACTCACAGCAAGTGCTTTTGTTTATCAAGTCATCTCTATCTTTCTTCTTGGCTCTAATAGAAACTTAGACGGGTTTGCGTTTCTAAAAAGAGCAAGCATTCCCTAGAAACAATCCTCTAAGATTCATTCTTCAGCAGTAACGTTGTTCAGGTCAGAAGTAAAATGGTTTCGTCAAACAAACCTCACCTCCTCTAACTCAGCATCAGAACAACAAAATTAACACTTTAAGCCTTTAAGAGCCTGAAAAATAAAATTTTGAAGTAAAATAAGAGGGTTTAGTGATTGGATATTTGTGTTCAATGCAATCCTTTCTCCACCGATGGCAATGGGAAAGTTGCAAGTGATTTCAGGGACTATAGAAACAGCATTTATAATTCAAATCCGCATTGCTGTAGGGAGCAACTGCCACTGTGAATCATAACACTCTGGGAAAGAAATCCACAAGCTATATATACACTTGGACTTGCATTTTCAAATCATAGGCAAGTACAACCAATTTTATGTAACACTAGAAGATGAGACTTCCTTCAGGATATATCTATACGTATTTCCCAGAAGAAGTCTCTCTGTACCCCAGTGCCAAGACTTGGGTGTTATCTGCAGAGCAGGGCTGACCCCAGCACATCTCACTCTTGGCATTGCCAGTAAAGGCTGTGCAGCTCCCAGGCAGCATCCAGGAGTGGGCTTCATCTACCACACATGGCTAAGGGTTTGTGGAAAGTCTTTTTTCATACATTAATTACAATGTCTATTTTTTGGCCAGCGCTCACAGATTTTTTTTAATTACACTATTTACATGAGGTAGCCTGGAGGTGTGTCATACTCAAATTGACTATAATTCTTTTACTAAACCATTATAGTTGTTAATTTAATAAGCTCCTACATAATCTCATTTGGAAAAAAGAGGAGAGATCTTACACTAATTAATTCGTAGTTTTCTCTCCTGATAGTTCTGGCTTAAACTTATCAGCAGTCACTTTAGCTGAGCAAAACACAACTTTAACCAGATAAATTAAGTTAAAATTTGAAAAAAAAGCATAGCTCGTCCAAACAAAAGCACAGCTTCTAATAAAACAATGCATGAATCCAGAACTCACTGATGATGAAAGCTGTCTATACAGCTTTCATATTTTTACGAAAAAATAGATATTTTTCAATTGAAAAGAGAAATGCTAATTTTGAGTGAAACATGATGCTTTTGATTGTTCTATGCAAATAGCAGCACTAGGCTAAAACTGAAAGAATCCAACAAGAACCTTCTCTCAAAAAGTTATCCTGACAATAAAGCAAAATTAAAACAGTGACACTAATTTAAAATGGTAAAACTTGCCTTAAATGCTGTGGGAGTGTGAAAAGCTTAATAGGAGACACCCAAATGGCTTTGGAGTTGCTCCAGAATGGGTGGTGAGCTTCACTTGGAAAGAAAGGGATATAAAGACTCGATTCAACCACCAAGCTGGCAAGAGCAGGACCAAGGCAGCCCCTGCTTAAGCTCTACTTGTTCCTTCCACCAGAATTGTCTTAAGGGCTTGTAGCAAAGACAGACCTTCTAGCTTCCTGGCAGCTGTCTTGTATCCACACTCATTTCAGTTTTGCCTGCTGGAAACTTGCTCATCAGCTGTATTTCACTCTTGCCTGTTGGCCAAGACATCTCTCCTCCAATACCTTAAAATTCATGTTGTCCCTCTCATGAATACTACTGACAGAAGTTTGCTTTTGTCAGTTGTTTTTTTAAAGCAGATACACTTTCTAGGAGGTGCATCAATACAAAACAGAGAAAGTTACACCAACATACACAAAATCAAGATGTACACAGACATGTCTGCATAAGCAACAGCCCTCTCCAACCACAAAGGCACTCTGAATTTTATTTAAGCAACTCCTTTTTCATTATGTTTTCCCTCAAAACTATGCGAAAGACCTAAATACGACAAGAGCTTTTTAGGTTAAAATCAAAATAGATGAGCAACCCATCAAGATTAATCTAATGAATTAAGAACCTGCTAAGCCTACCTGCAATACAGTACATGCAATTAGATCCAAATGACATGGCTCAATAAAGCTTGATAGATTTGGAGTCCATAAAATAATGAACCAGAAATGCTGTACTTTATCCGATTCTTGACTTTCATGAAATATATGTGGCTACATAGCCAGCTTCATGCTGAATAGATGGCAAACAGAGACTGTCACTGCCCATTCAGAAGATGTGTCCAAGTTACCCAAGTAAGCTTTCAGTGAAGAATGATGATTTTGGAGTCCTAGCTATCCACCACGCTGCTTCTTCTGTAGTCATTTCACAGTACATGTAAGTCAGTATGTGATAACTTTGCAGTACACAAACTAATTTCTGCTTTGTACAGATCTCTGAACAAGCTGCTGGGCAGCACAAACAGGCTCCTTTTGCCCCCACCAAGAGGGGTATCGAAGCAGCAAGACACAAGTCAGCCAGAAGCAATGAGATCTAGCGCGACAGAGGATCTCTAGGGGATAATCAGCACGAATGTTTTCGTAGCTGTTTTTGCTAGGATTATCCAAGACATTAGTGTGATTGTTAGTACCCTTCTGAGTGTGCAATTCAAGAGGAGAATCAAACCTTCACCGTATATACTGAGTGCCAGAGTATTTTTTTAATCCCCTCAGTGCAGCAACAAATAGTAATACTTGAGCATCAGTTATTTTAGGTGTTGAATATCTTTAAATGGGCATGTCACAATAACATTATCTGATGCATGCTGCCCAAAATAATCTCAATAACTTCATTGACTTAAGGTGTTCTGGAATAGGAATATTTTATCTCTGTTTGATTCCAGTTAATGATTTAAATTAGGGTTTGTGCACAGTCTCAATGATCAGAGACTTTCAATTTAATAAATACACATGTTAATATACCTCAACTAAATGAAGTCATTACAATAATCTTAGTAATTTAAACACATTTCAGGAAGAGGCTCGCTAATCACTAAAACCACACATTTCTGACATAAAACGGTTCCCCCAGAAGACAGTAGGTTACAAAAACTGAAATGGTTATGACAGACAGATTTAAGAACAAGGCACTGACTGTAAATGGATGCTTTGGTGTACAAGGGTAAAGATATCACTCTTCAGAACTGCTGTCTTTAGTACCCAGTAAAGGCTTTTAGCCTTTTGAGAAACTTAACCTTTTCATCAAGTCTGAGTAGTTCCTAACTAAACTGTTCCTAAACCATTCCCAAACAGGCCAAGACCTCTAAATCATATTGCCTAAAAGAAAAAAGGAGCCAGACTGTATGTGTACTAAAAAGTTCCATTAATCATCATTCCTTGCTTCTTAGAAAAATCACCAAGGTATTAGCACAAATTACACCTACCAGGTGCATCCTGGAAAGAACGTACACTGATGAGCTTTATGAGCATGATCATCTACATATTTCACCACAGAGGATGCATTACTGATTCCACAGTTACTGCCTGCATTTTTTCATCTACCACAAGGAAAGATAAAAAAATACCATTAACTCCAGATAATTTTGTTACTGATGGAGTTGATCTCAGTAGAACTACAAAATTAATAAAATATAAGAAATAGGATTTGCATCTCTGCACAGACATGAAAACTTAGTTTTATTAACAGCTGCTCAACATATTCAGGAAAAAGCAAAAACCATTCTTCCACCGCTGGTCTACCCACCAGCAGTGTTACTGAGACACAACATGAGTTTTAATCATTACTTACGCACTTCTGCACAAATGACTTGGTGCACGTTATGTACTTTAAAAACAAATCAGCCAGTATCAACTCCATCTCCTACCTCTTACCTAGAAAAGCCTATAAACAACTTCCTGAAGAGACCTGACAGAACTTGTGTTTGCAGATTGCTAGTCTTGCTGGTATCCTAGGAAGGACACTGTCTCTACGGTTAGAAAAAGGTCACCTTTAGTTACTTTCAGTGGAAGCCATTCAAATGATCTTGGCCATTGTGATGCTGTATGGAAAGACACCACAGATACAATACTACTGCCCATCTCTACCCCTGTGTTTAACGAGCTCACTAGTCATCTGTTGTGTTGTATGCTCTATTGAACCAACTGAAAATACTTCAGAGTTAGCAGTCATCACAACAAACAACTTTGCTAGAAACTTAAATAGAAGCACTTTGCCCTGGACATAGGCTTTTTTGAAGGTACTCACTAAAGCTTACATATGTCAATATAAAAGCCCCCACTGATTTTTTAAGAGACTTTTAGCCTGGCACAAAGTTCTTCTTGAGGAGAAATCAACTTAAATATAACGTCTCACTCCAGTGAAGAAATGGCAAGAAATCAAAATTGCTGTGTTTTGCGACAAATCCAACCATCAGAAACAGAAAGTCTAAATTATAAACTAAAAATTCCAAGAAACTGATTTTCACCTATTATTCACAGGTTCATTTGGGCACAAGGAGTGTATGGAAATGCTCAGGAGCAACTGTAAGTGACTCTAAGCCTGCACAAGAGAAAAAAAAAAACCAAAACAAACACCTAAGGAACTTTTCTGGCAAAGACAAGATCCCTGTGAGGTGTAAGAAGCTACATGAGCCTTCAAGACAGCTGTGTGGTGACCATGCCCAAATGCTCCACCTGAATCCCATCACACAAACTGAAGAACTCAGTGGATTGCAGTTTTGCATTGGTACAGATAATTGACAGCTTGACATAAAAATATTCCACATCACCTAAATCCTTTTCTCTGTGTGATCACCTTAGGGGCTGCCATACTGGTCCCATCAACATTGTGTTGTTTTTAGGGAAAAGATGAGTTAAACTCCAGTCCAAAGTGCTTACTGCCCTCCATGAGAAAGCATCTTAGCGACAAACACAACAATTGCATAGAAAAACTGTCCATCTTCAGTTGTATGAACTACTGGATATAATACACTTGACAAAAGCTGGTCTGTAACTAGTACACGATCTGTTCACACCTGCCTGAAGTAGATGCTGATGAAAACACAGTGGTTTACAAAATCTAGGTCCAGTGTTATGAAAATACTACAAAAAGACTCCAAACAGCTATGTCACAGTAATCCAAAAAAAACCCACCTCCAAAATGCTTCTGTAAATCTAGCAAAAATACATTAAACCTAAATAACTAAGTAACAAAGAAGATTCTTCCAAGAATTTCTTTTCCACTAGCAGTAATGAAGAATAATCTTCTGCATCTCTTAACAGTTTAGGTTTTTCTTAACAAATAGGTATCGGGTTAGATAAAGGTCAAACTATGCTGGTATGCCAGCTACAGGACTGCATGCACAGTGAGAAAAATAAGCAGCAGGAAAGGACAAAGTGATCAGTCCTCTGCTGTAGCTTCCCAGTGTTCAACCACTTGTAGTTTAGCTAAGCCAATAGTCTCATTTTGCACCTACTTGAACCCATTTAGGTTTCTTACAGCCACAGCTTTCTGTGACTGTTAAGCGCATGATTTAAACACATGCTGCATCAAAAACACTTGTATTTTAAACTTGCTACTATATAATTAGCACTGTTCCCCTATCTCCCTTTCGGTGAAAGGGTGAACATGAGTTCCCTGTTTCTCCACAGTATTTGGAAATACACACGTATTAAAGTATCACCCACTAGTCACCTTTTTCCAGTCCAAACTGATTGATTTCTCATTTTGTGGCGATCTTTCCAGGGCTAAGCATGTCATTCTTGCCATTCTCTATACCTTTTTATCTGCTTCTGTTTTCCTAAACGTATTCTTTGCCTCTTCTTTTCTTTTTCTACAGTACTTATGAATATGCCAAAAAATGCAGTTGTGGTAAAATCAATTGGCTATCAACTAATTAATCAGCTTTAATGAATCTTACATAGTCACAGTTGTAGATTATGAAGTGGCAAGTATCTAAAAAAAAGCTTACACAGCAGAAAGCTAAGCAAGAGTTACCGGAGAATCATTAGTGTTGAAGAACTGCCTTCTGAGAGAAGACTTAAACAGTCATGTTGCACAGACAGATGCATCTATCATGTGTTTAAATTCTGTCACTACACTTCAGAACACAAGCTGGAAGAATCTAAAGTTTTGCTATTTTCTACTGCAGGTTTGGGGGTTTTTGAAAGCCAGAAATGTCACTGGGAAAAATACAACTTTTTGAAGGAAGACAGCTGGCTATCTCAATACACTAGCACTGATAAATTCGGTTGCAAAATGCTAATCCTTTTAGTTCTTAAGCAAGTAGCACACGATAGGCGAGGACAATTTAACCAGCTTTCAAGGAAGAAAATCTGGGAATGAAACGGAAACAGTTTTTGGAAGAACTTCCACGAAACATGTCATAGTTCTACTGTGACTGAAGTAAAAGTCTGACTCTGGAGTTTCCAATTCAAGTTCATTTGATGGGCACAGTCTGCTGTTACTAAAGTAACACACAGCTGCGTTATCCACTGCAGTATCTTGACACAATGATCCAGGAAGAAAAAGAGACCACATGGTCTCAAAAGTTTGTACTGCATGCAAACAAAGCAGAGAGAGAAGCCTGATAAGAACTGACAGGGAAATATTTTGGTTAAAAGTTACCAAGTATTTCAGTGAGCACTACATAACAAATTGCACATCCTTCCTACCCTGTATGAAAATGCCTGTATGTAGTAGCCTGAGAAGGAGCATGTCTAAAGGAAAATATCAGTCAATGGTTTTGAACCCCATGCATGAAGGCTTGCAAAGCCTTACATGTAAAGAAGCAAGAAATCCAGTTCTTCGAGCACTGTCTTTTCTTCTAATCTAAAACTGATTGCATTTAACATTTTATTTGCAAAAAATCATCCCAGAATTATTCACAAATAAAAAAAGGAACCACTTGGCAAATAATGTAACCAAAGCTTGAGCCATATTTAGGCATCTTCAAAAACAATGACGCTGTCGCTGATTTTGTCTCCCGACCATTGTAACCACTGACTTCAGGGTCCTCATGCCAAAACTCCTTTCTTGCTCCACTTCCATAGAAAGATCATTTACCTCTTCCTTGCATTAAAATATGGAAGGATAAAAAAACCTAGCCACAGCACCAAAAATCCCCCCAACTAATACATATCTATTAGGGAAGTTTTCTAAACGACAAGACCTGCTACAACTGTTTCTCATTACTGTTATTCCAAATTTACCTCAGTCTACAAAGCTGTGAACATTAGCAAAGCAAAACGGGAATAAAAATATTCCAGCTACATTTTGTTCTTGCTTTATAAAGGAGTTCTCTTGTTTCTGAAGCCAATTATAGAGCACATGAATGCACTGAAGATTATCTAGAAAGGTTCACAATTTACTTGCAGTATATGCCAAATGTAATTTGCTGCAGGAAAGGTTTTTTAGTGAGTCCCTGCTTAGCCCTTTATACTTCACAGCGATACTGTGGATGCCAAAACACTCCAACATAACAAAATCTGGCTTCCACTGGAATTGGTCTCTCATATGCTAACCTTGAAACTTGCAGAGTTCTAAAAGATTGCTAGAAAAAAATGCTGTTAAAAAGCATACCAAATCTACATAATTCTAACACAGTGTTTAATTCAGCTTAAAGTGCACTTCTAAATAATTGGGAAATAAATGGGAAAGCAGAGCAAGAGCATTCAAGTCCCACAGAGTAAGAGTTTGTCCTTACTCTACAGTTTCTCTTGCTTTCTTAAACACCCTTTTTCCATTGGTAAGCTCAGCCTAAATAACAGCTGTTCTGACACATTAACATACAGATATTTTTGAGAAAATTTAATGTAACAAAACACTTTAAAAGTCAAAATATATAATGCTTAAATAGAACTCCTACACAGTGAATTCATGAACAAACAAATTAAACAACTTGAGGGTTTCTATCATCATTCCAACACCTGATGAACACCACCTGGGACATCAGAAATTCCTGAAAGATTAGACAAATTATTTAACTCCTATGTGAAGTCTAAAAAGTGTTTCCCGTTCACTTCTGTAATGTCAAAGTGTCATTCCGAACACTCATATTTTGCCATCCAGACAACTCTGAGAAAATAAATTCAGTGCTCTGCATTCAGTCCCAACAGTATGACTTAGAGACACACAGCCTGAGAGTTCCAAGTTCAGACACCTACTGTGAGACACAACCATATTATCTACTTTTAATTCATCAGACCATTCCAGTGACTAAAACAATTTCCTGGTTTCCAGACTGGATCTATGCATGGGCACCCTTTATTTCAAAGGTAATGCTGCTGTCCTGGAAATCGAATTCTCCCCCACACAATATTCAATCCATTGACCTTATCCGTCCATCCAAGTTATCTTTTCTTTGCAGCTGCTCCGGTTTGAATGTGCCACTCTCAAGCACAGGAAACCGAGTTTACCCAGTATGTCAGATGAGGTTTCACCAATTTCTTAGATAGCAACATTCATACTTTCTTATCTCTGTCAGAAATCTCCCTCCTGATAAATACCATACCAGGATGTATGTCGAGAAATTGCCTCCATTTGGAAGGCAGATCACTATCACTCTCAGGGTATTGCTAAACATTAACCTCAAGAGCAAACGCTACCCAGTCATTAAAACTTATGTTTTCAAGCCACAAACGATAGGTATCTACCACAAAGAACTCATATAATCTGTAAAAACAATGACATTATTCACTTTAAATCCAAGATTGTGTATTTGCTATTTTTGAAAATTTTACAGAATCCCAAGAATAAATACTACTTTTATAATAGAACAGAACTTCGGTCCTGATTTGGTAAAGCATTTATGCAACTTCAGCTGGGAAGCACTCCCATCACATTCAGTGCATGCCTTCAGAACGCTACAGCCAGACTTCAGTGTTCTGTTGGACCTAATGGGTTAATATTTCAAGGTGTAACTTTCAAAAAGAACCTTGAGGGTCTTTTGCACTTCACCACCGCCGTAGCTTCTGAACGTTAAAGCTTTAAGATGCAAAAGCAAAACTATTCTGTTTACCCATTCCTCTGGCTATGTGAAGCTCTGAGAGCTAAGCGAGTGTTCTTTCCTTCTTGCCTTAGGCTAGAGCTCTGCCCAGTGCCTTCACACATTCACACAAGCGAAGGCTCTTCCTCTGCTCTCCCGGTGCCTTCCAAGCGCAAAATCACTACAGGGAAATCACGCGTGACCATACTCTAAATTCAGTTTTTCCCAGGAGACTTCATTCATGGTCTCAGCAGAAACTTGTGGTTAGCCCACGCACTTGTAAGGCAATAGGATTCAATTCGAATCCGCACCATTAGCTCTTTAAAACTACCCTACCGGGAATAAAAACAACAGGCAAGAATAACCATCGCACCTTCGCAGAGGCGAACAAAGGCGGAGGCTGTAAGCTCTCGCCCGACCCGCTGCTTTCACACAGAGGACGCTGAACACCCGGTGATGCTTCGGAGCAGCCTGCGCTACACGTCCAGCCCCCAGCGCACCTTCCGCTCGTTAGCCTGCTCTTCAGTAACACCGCGCCTTGCGCTACTCGACAGCGAAAGCCATCGCTGCCCAAGCTGTTTATCCTGCCCCTAGGTGCTTCACAGGTACTAACGAAGGAACAGACGTGAGCTGCTACACGAAAACTTTACAACTCCGCGGGAAGCTGCCCGCTGCCAACTCCACAGGGCGCGCAAGGGTGTGGGCGAGACCCCGATGCCCCTCACTGGCGGCGGCAGGAGCGGGCACATACACCACCCCCGCCACAGACCCAGGAGCGCCCTTACCTTGATGATGCTGCTTCTGCGCGGGGTGGCCCGGGCCGCCTCCAACAAATAGCCGTCGGGCTCGGGGACCACCGCCGGCCCACCGCTGCCACCAGGGAACCGTTCGGCGCTGCCGACGGCCGCCACGCCGCTACGGCGCTCCCGCCTCCTGCCCGCGGCGTCCGGCTCGGGCTCCTCCTCGGTGCGGGGAGCAGCGTCGAGAAGGGCACGGACCGCCGCCGGCTGCTCTCTGCTGCTGCCCGAAGCCTCCGCCATCGCCGTCAACTTCTGAGGGGCACCGAGACGGCACGGAGGGATACGCTCACGCCAGGACAAACAGACGGCGCCTCGCAGAGCTTCCCCTCACGGAGCGGCGCTGCCAACGCCAAGTTCCCGCGAAGGAGCCATGGTCCCGCTCCCAGCGCGGCCGTGAGGGCTCAGTGGGGAGCGGCGCGCGCAGGAAGTACGGCCCCGACCTCGCGCGCTTGTGACAGGGGCCGGGCGTATTTTGACAGCGACGTTGACGGACGGGCAGCCAGACCAATCAGTGTTGCGGAAGACCCTCGGGAGGGGGCCGCGGTGGCCAATAGACTCGGCGAGGGGTGTGTCCGCGGGACGCCTGGATGGGCTGCGAGCGGCCAGGGGCCAGGTAGGGCTCTGAGGCACCGAGCGATCTCCGGAGGGCTGGGGCTGCAAACCCTGATGGCCCCCGCCGCAGGTCCGAGCGAAGGGCGCGGATGGAACAGTCCCGTCTGTGCGTGCTGGGACAGTAGCGTGAACGCTGTGTCGCGCGTGGTTTAGGAGAATGCGGGCTCCGCCCGCTCCGGAGTGAAAACGGAGAGTGAGGGGAGAAAACTGGAGTTAAAGCCCCTTAAAGCCCGCAGCCTGTCCGGGTGACGGTGGCGTTAGAAGCGCAGGTACTGCGGCGGCATCCCACGCCCAGGCGCGGCGAGCAGGAAGGTCTCGCAAAAGACGGCCAAGACACGCTGGACCCCTCCGTCGCTTCGAAACAAGGCCAAGCCCGACAGGCTGCGACTTCGCCGCTTCCCCTCCGTGCAGCTCAGCCCGCACGCCTAGGGCAGGGTCCGCACCCACCGCCCCGACACAGCTCCGCCGCGCTCCTCACAGCTCCTCGACCGCCGAGCCTGCGTCGCAGGGCCGACACCGCCCCCTGGCGGCGCGGGAGAGTCGGGCAAGCGGGCAGCAACTGGAGACGTGAAATTTCACAGTTGGCAGCTCTCGGCTTTAAAGGCAGCGAGAAACAAAACCCAGACGGGAATTTCCGTTCTGGTTTCTAAACTCGCTAATGAAGTTTTTGGGCACCTGTTAGCCGTCAGTGATTAAGCAACTGGGAGGACCTTACCCCAGCCGATCATTAGCTACTAGCAAATGCCTACCCACAGATAAAATAGCCACTTAAAGGTTGTGAAATGTACACACACATATATGCACAATATATATATAATTTATAATTCCTCATAAATTGAATTCAAAATAAAGCAAATACCATCAAAAGGGTAATAATCTTTAAAGCACGCTGTATTTTCAATTTTCCTTATATTTAAAAAAGCATTTTCACTACTTGATTCAAAGACTCTTCATTTGTCTTTAATTGTTTTCTCTCACCTCATGCTTTGTGGAAGAAGTCTCACTATACTTACACAACTTATTTTATTTTCTAGGTAGTACAAATGTTTTATCTTCTCTAACATAGCAAGGAGTACTTTTCTAATACGCCTTTATCGTAATGATGTGCTTGTTCCAGGTGAAATCACTGGTTAATTCTTTTCACTGTCTGATAGTACTTTCAAACTAATCCTGTTTTTTTAATAATTAAAATACTGCAGCTATGGAAGATTCCTGCCAATTCCCAGCTCCAATGAACAGTCCTTTAATTTTAGCAGTATTGTTTGCCCAAACAGATATTCCAATTTGGTTTGAGAAAGGGTAAAATCAGGACCCCAGTTAGGCAACACTGAATCTTATTTTACAGCCACTGCTTACTACAGACACACAGGACAAATCTTTGGGGTGGAATGTATTGATTTCTATAAGGAGATCAGTACCTCTAGGAAGATTATTAGCACTGCAAAGAGCCACTCAGAAGTTAGCAAAGACTAGAATTAAGGTTTGTGGTCCCACTGTAGTCTAGTATCCTTTGCTGTGAACATTGTAATAAAGTCAAGTGCTATAGGACTGCAGCTCTTTTCATTGCATGAGACAATTCCTGTAAATAAAACTGCTTTCCTCACCTTGAGTCTGTCCCATTTCTTGTCCCCTTCTTCCAGAGAGAACATTTTGTTGTCACCCACATCCTTGTCCTCTCAGCAGTAGAAGACATTCCAGCATATCTTCTTCCTCCTTCCTCTAACTGGATTCTCCAAGTTTCTGCTGCCATGTTTTGCTCCCCAGCTGCTGTGGACTGCTCAAAAGTGCAGAAGACCTAAGAAGAGTCCTAAAGATTACTGCATACCCTTTTGCCAGAACAATGTGGCACTTTTTGCTACCATTGGGGCTACATCGCTCATTGCTGCTGCTATGGACTTGCTTTACCCATTTGCTCCCTCTCCTGCAGGTCCAGCTGTTACCACTGTGTGCTCAAGAAGCATAGTTTCTTTCCTTCACCCCAACCTGGGTGTAATGGCAGGTCACTGCAGGATGGAGAACATCAATGTTCATGCATCTGCTGGTTGACTTTGGCTGTGATAAAGGACAACTGCTCCACAGCTGCAGAGAAAATCAAGTGGAGCCTGGCTTAGGTGATACCTGGAATGAAGAAGGGAGTAAAATCTGAGATTCACAGATGCTGTAAACAAATGTTTCAGAGGCACAGCAGGTAACAACATTTGAGCAAAGTTTTGTAGACAGGAAAGAGCACAGATCTGATAAAGACAAGATTCTTCTACCAAATTTAGGTAGCAAAAGGTTGGCACTAGAATTTTTTTTGAAAGAGGATGTCACTCACTGGATTTTGTAAATATTTTTTAAGGCTTTTTTTTCCTATTTTGATCTTTGAAAGTAGATGTTTGACCCTCACATAAATAAAGAATCACAACATGAGTCATTTCAAAATTTAGTCCAAAGTGATGGAAATTAACAAATAATCAAAAAGTTTTTGTCCAAAGTGATGGAAATTAATAATCAATCTCAAAGTTTTTAATGGATAGCACCAAATAATCCCCGAAGTAGTGCTAGAACCTAGGCAAAACTTAGAGTTTATTCATCTGTGCAGTCAGTGAAGCTTTGCCAAATTCCCCATGTTTAGTCGTTAGCCCCTTACATTTGTGCAAGGGAAGAGAAGGCGAGTTATATATATTTAGGAGAAATTTTCTTGAGGATTTTGAGTCTTAAAGATGATTTCGTATTCATGTCTAATTATACTTGATAATAATGGCTCTTGTTTAAGGTAGGTGGTAATTCCACTTAATGAGAACATTTACCAGTTACTATCTTTTCAGAGAGCTCTTTTTAACTCTTCTGATCACTGCTTTTACTACTTCTTTTTCTGTGACACATGCACAGAAATCTAATTGCAGTTGTTGCGACTTTCGAGGCAGCGTGAACTTACTTGGTAACTGCCAAAAGCAGTATGATCCAATAGACCCGTTTCCCTCACTCTTGGGTAATTACCTATCAATTTCTTGCCTGTGTGCCATGTCACAGCCTTCCTCAGTGGATATATCCAGCGCTGTGAAATGTGGCTCCATGGCTCCCATGCACTTAGGTGCAATTTTTCGGTAACATTTGGGTTATCGTGAACTCTGCAGCTGCTGAGGAAGCAGCATTAATGTTAAGTGATACCTATTAGCCAGAAATTGTTCTTACTGAGGATAGAAAGCATTTTCAGTAATACCTCCCCCCACCATTAAAAGGCTATTGTAGGTCTCTAATCTTTCCACCTTGGAAGAAAATTGCTAGCAATGTCAGCCATAGCCCTAGCCATGTATGCTTTGCAGTTAGAGGCTTTGGGGGAAATTTGGTCAGTGTATCAAGCATGGAATTTAGGCTGTTCTTGTGCTTTTAACCTGACAACCTTCTTAACATGCACCATCTGAATGATTTTGCATTGCTCAACTAGATTTGATGTTAAACAAGTTCATAATGTGCAGCCTGGAACATTGAGGTGATACAGGCCAGAGTGACCATGAGGAGAAAAGGCTGCTCATTTGAATTCCTTCTGAGAGCTCCTGAAAATGATGTCAAGAAAAGTATCAATTAATCTAATAGGATTGGATCTATGTAGGGAAGCAATTGATGCTGAGAGCCTGACATCCACACTACAGGCTTTTGGGGGGGGTTGTTTCTTCGCAAAAGTCCTAGTCCAGTCACAGGGATAGATTAGCTGCACATTAGAGTACAGCAGTGGCACTCCTGTGGCACTACGTCTTCATAGTTTCAACCGAGAATTCTGTTTGCACACTCACAAACTGCTCTGTGATGGGAACCAAGTAGATAAGAGCATAATAAATGAGGAAATTTGCTTCAGAACTGCACCCTTGATTCAGGAAAAGATGCCTAACCAGATGTACCCAACGTACATCAGCGTTAGAAGTACTTTGTGACCTTTAGATCACCTGTGCCTGACTGTCTACCGTAGAAAAGAGTGTAAAGAGCTATAGCCACATCTGCCTCATTTCAGAGAAAGCTGGTTTACTATGAAACAAAGTCAAGGTAGTGTTTTCCAGCAGTATTTTTGACAGCTTCAACACTGGTATAAAGTAGCAGTAAATACAAGCAGGCAAGTGCCCTGTAAAGTTTTTCCTTTGCGTACTGGACCTAAATTATAGGCAGACTTTATCCTAGTCCTTGGGACAACTTCCAAACACAAGCTTACATGTAGCTGCAGGGATGAATTTGAAAATTTGCTACAACCATTTATGTCTGGCTGTTTCTCATATATGCAAATGTGGCCAGTCTCTTTTAATTCACTAGGAAAAGTTATCTCTAATGTGGAAAAAAAAGGAAGACTACATAATTATGATGAAAATGTAATCCTCTAAATAACTTAAACTCCTCCGGTTTTTATTGAACGGCATTTTAAGAGGATTAAAAATACTTTCATCAAGGATGAAGTAGTCTAATCCTTTAATACAAAATCTCTTGTTTCTTAATGTCAGGTAAGAAGATATTCTAAGGATATGGAAAAGAAAACATAATGACTAATCTACATAAGCTCATTTTCCTGAATTTGCCACTGTGGGAGTACTAATGTACATAAATCAGAAGCATTTTTAACCACTGTTTATCTACATCTTTTCCAAGGGGGATTAAATAAACTGCTAGTTAAAAATCATAGCTCCCACTGTATTTTCACGGAATGACAGAACATTAGGAATTGGAAGGGACTTTGAAGGATCATCTAGTCCAGTCCCCCTACCAGAGCAGGATCACCTAGACCAAGTCACACAGGAACATATCCAGGCGGGTTTTAAACGTCACCACAGAAGGAGACCCCACAACCCCTCTGGGCAGTCCTCCTTTTCATTATTAAAATCCATATTCCTTTCAATCAACCATAATGCATAAAATGAGACTAAGCATCATTTTTTTTCTTTCAATCTTCAGCTGCCTTTATCTCAATTCAGTTCTTTTTTGACTCCTACTTGGTACTTAACTCATGGGAAGGACAAAGAAAAACACTGAAAAAGACCACACTTTCCAATATGTTTGTTATCTTCAGAACTGTCTTCAAATTATGCCAGTTTGGGCTGCAAATCCAGAAGCTCTTGATGTCCAGAGGAAAGGTAGTTGGTAGATTGGTAGATACTCCATTCCATACACAGTTCTACACAGTTCTACATGTAGAAAATTTCAGTAGCGTACAGAAGAAAAGCAACATCAATATGCAGGGATATATGCAGTCAAATTCATTGGGAAAGTTTATTTAATTTAGCTGAGATGAAGCCGATTCTCCCCATAACATCTTTCACAGTGCTGTGTTTTCTACTGGTAGCTAGAAGGATGTTGATAACACACTGCTGTTATCACAACCGTTATCAATGTTTGACTACTGCTGAGCAGTGCTCCCACAGCCGCATGGCTGTGAGGTTTTTTAATTTTCCAAGTTTTCCCCAACTGAGGGGTGAGCTGGGCCAGCCCACACAAACTGCCCAAAGGGATAGTCCATAGCATGTGATGTCAGTCCAGACACAAAAGTGAAGGGAAAGAGGGAAGGAAGTGGGGGGTGCATTCGTTGATGGCACTTTGTCTTTCAGAGCAACTGCTACACGCACTAGAGCCCTGCTTACTAGAACACAACAAAAGGATATTAAAACCCTAAAATTTATCAAATTCAGGATAAGCATTGCATTTTTGTTTGACTAAAGGAGGAAAAAATGTGAGAAAAAGCCATTCAAGGCTGTCACACTAAGTTAAAGTAAATCACGAGTCTGGTGATTTTCTTTTCACTCCCCTGACTGCATACGTATTATTATTTCTATGTGCCCCATGCTTATGGTGTGTTTGTTGAGGACTATGCTTTTACAACACATGAAGGAATCAGATTTCTTGTTAGATCTATTTAATATTTCCTATTAATAACCACTTTATCAGATTTAACAAAGGATAGTAATACAACTCATCCCTTTGCTGGGGATATATATTAAAGTACCGATAAGCTTTAAGATTTTACTCAGGAACTGCTACATTTTAAATAACTTTATTAGATCTGCCACTTTAAATAATATCTGTCGTATTTTAATTGTGACAAATTTATCTGCAATGGAACATTTATGCAGCACTTTTCAGTAGGATTTTCCCCTTTGAGGACATGTAACATTAAATGCACACAAATGCCATGATAAATAAGGTGTATACACTCTGAAGTGAGACAGAAAACAAGCCAGTCTTACATAGTGACCTCGTTCCAGTCAACTTACATCATCCTTATAGTTGAACCCCACCCAGAACCTAAGTCTCACACAACCACTCACTCATTCCCCCTCAGTGGCTTGAAGGAGAGAATTAGAAGAGTTAAAGTGAAAAGACTCACAGGATGAGATCACAGTATAACAGATAAGGCAAAAGCTGCACAAGACTAGCAAAACAGCCTACTTGCTGTTGGGATGGTGCGAGTAAAAAAAGGCCTTGACGCTGTGTCAGCACAGCTCGGCAATAATTAAAAAATCTCTGTGTAATTAAAACTGTTTTCAGCACAAATCCAAAACATAGCACCATACTAGCACCTACTGTAAAGAAAATTAACTCTGCCTCAGCTAAACCCAGCACATTCATTCTGACCATTAATTTTTGGAAAACAGTGTTTTCAAACGAAGCTAGAAAATGTAATTACGTCTTCAAATTTGAAATAAACCACTCTTTGCCCTGATACACTTTAAGCTATAAATAATCCATATAAATATCCATATTCTGCAAGGACAGATTGAACAAGAATGTTTTTTGTAGTGTAGCAACAATCAACCACTCCAGGATCAGGAGAGTAGTCCAGTATACTGATCATCCAAGTCTTCTGTCCTTCACAATGCACTGCCTACAGTTTCTCTTACTCAGTGGCACTCCTTGATGACCACCAAAATACGCTGCTAGCACAGTTAAATGTCTAAGAGGTCCCATTCAAGGTCCTTGAATACACAAAGACTCTTGGCTTTTTGATTGTTCGGGATAAGGCTCGAGATGTGCAGAATCTATTGACAAGTTCCTAAGCTCTTCACAAATTTATTTTGTTAACAGTTGTAGCTGATGCAACAGAGACAGAAGCTAATCTTTTAGTTACATCCTGAGAGATGTTTTTATGAAATTGAGAGAAGAAAGCAATCTTTCATCAGATACAGTCTGACTCTCCCTGTCTGACAATACGTTAATGCTCGTATTTCCATGAATGGATCGTAAGACATGGGTAGGAAAGCTGGCATTGTTGTCTACAGATAGGTAATAGAAGCAAAATTAAGGAGCATGTCTTTTCCAAAGGCAGGGAATCAGTCAGTGAAAGAACCAGGCCTGTGTATTACTCAAAAAAAATCACCATTGTCCTTTTGTGCCTGAAGAGTTCTTTTTCTCCTTTCTCCTCCCAAATAATTTTTTCTCCCTGTTTTTCTCTCTTGCTTTTTTCAGTTTCACTTTCCTCACTTGACCTCTGACTTCCTGAGATGCTATAAAAAAGGACAAAAGGCAAGAGCCTGCAGGAACCAGCTCAGTCAGGCTCTTGTCTTTGTCCAACACTTTTGTGGGAGAGAAAGGTAGAAAAGATTGCTGCATGCTGTGTACGTTGGTGACACGCAGAGTCAAGAAAGTGACTGACTCCCTCAGCCAGGACACTGTTCCCATAAGGAAGCAGCCACACAGTGCTAGGGCAGCCCAGCAGCCTTCGGTTTAATATTGCAGTACTGTACACATGGTGAAATTTTGCCAGCACTGCTAGTAGCCTTGTTAAATTTGTAGATGTGACGGATTTTCAGGTCTTTTGATTCTAAAGTATCAGAATAAAAAATAGCTCTTTCTCCTTTATTTACACAAGTCCTATTTTTTTTCACAATTGCCTTATTTGAAATGTAAATGGCCCAGATGTAGGGTTTTTTTTAACTTGAGAAGGAGGTGTAATGTATAAGATCCAACAATTAAAACTGTGTAAAATACACTTTGATGTCTCTGGATGTTTCTGTATTCTTTCAGCTGCTCTGACTTCAAATTCTCCACATCAAGATATGAAGCACATGAAAGGGTTGGCCTATTCTGCCTTTCACATCATCAAAATGTAGTGCTGTTCTTAGGATAAGCTTTGTTGCTGCCTGATAAATATTCATCAAAGTCAACGAATGCGATTCAGCTGAGTTCTGTAATCTCACAAAATAACTGTCTAAAAGATCTCATCAACTCTGCTGAAATTGCTTTTACTTTCATACAATTTTTTTCAGATAGCAAAAAACCATCACTACTAAGAGTTAAGCATTTTATTGTTATATATTACAGAGTGTTACTAGAAAGTCTCTTTTAGGCTTGCTTTTTTAATTCCTTGTGGTAACAATAATGTTGCAGAAGCTGGTAGATGTTGAAGGAACACCACAAAAGGAAGGAGCAGTGGTAGATTCCTAGAGGACTGTGCCCTGCCTACAGCCACTGAGAGTAAATGATGCCATTTGGGTGGAAAGGGCTCTTTGGTTGGATCTGTACAATTTGCATAAAGAAAACTTAAGCAAAGCAGAGATATTTGATTTCAACCAAAATATACTTTATTGTAGACATTATCAAGAATCTGCCTTGAAGCTTTTATTTTAAAGTACCCAAAAATGTAAAATAGGAGAGTAGCCAACGGTAAATGCACCCTGTCACAATCCTGACATTGTGTCTCAGGGATGAGCAGCTGTCACTGAGCTTTGAATGTCAGCAGTCTGTACAACAGCTTTTGAATGAGGTGGTTCTCCCAGCACACATTTGCCTGCATTCCATCAAATTAGGGATTTCTGTCAGGTTATCCTTGTAACTACATCAGGAGCCTGACATTTGAGGCCATTTAGTAGCTATTTTCAGGGCAATCTGCATTTGCTAAGAGGATGAAATTATCTAAGAGGAGAACAAGTTGCAGCGCTGTTTGTTAAATAACCACAGATGTACTCCTGACACAGGGAGAAGTATTGGCGCTTCTCCTCCAGTTCTGTACAGGCTGATAAAATGGAGAGGAATGGTCGTGATGGATGTATTTTCTAGGCCTTTCTGCTAGCACAGCCCAAGGTATATGGAATCATGGAATCATGAAGGTTGGAAGAGACCTACAAGATCATCCAGTCCAACCATCAACCCAGCCCCACGACACCCACTAAATCATGGCCTCCATAGCCACATCTACTCATTTTTTGAACACCTTCAGGGATGGCAACTGCACTCCCTCCCTGGGCAGCCTGTTCCAATCCCTGACCACTCTTTAAGAAATTTTTCCTAATGTCTAATCTAAATCCTGCTACATGTCTCAGGTCTACTGCTGTTCATGTCAGCCTGTGACTGGACAGTCTTTTTGAGCTGAAGAAAGGGCTTTGACTCCACAGTGACGGCTGTGGAGAGCCTAAACTTCGGCCTCCATCAAGCGCAGCCTGGACGATCAGCACCTGCAGCAGCCTCTCTGGCCATGCCAATGTTTTCACCTGGAGGCCACCGGGCATATGAACTGCATGACCTCGTTTTCCCTATTCACCAGCTGGGGCCTCCACCTGCTTCCCTAGGTGGGGGACAGACGTAGAAGTCGGTTTCCGGAGTGCCCCATGGCTTCACGGTGCCCTTCCTAGGGGCGGAAGAAGCAGCCTCTCCGAACTGCCGCCCCAAGCCCGCCGCTGCTTTCCCGCCCTCACAACCTGACAGGACGGCGCGCGTGCCCGGGGGGCGGTTTCCATGGAAGCGGTTCCCAAGGGAGCGAGAGCTGACGTCGCGAAGCTTCGCAGCGCCCGCAGCATTTTGCGCCGCCGGTCTCGGGAGGTGCCGCTGCTCGTGGGTTGGGCGCGAGGCGGAGCTGAGAAGCGGGCGCGTGCCGGTAATGTGCTGAGGTGGTGGCGGAGGCGGAGGATGGAGCCCGAAGGCGCGGTGAGGGGCCGGGGCCGAGGCCGGGGCCGGGGCCGGGCTCGGGGCCGCGGAGCGAGGAGGGGGGCAGGAGCCACCCCGGGACAGGGCGGGGAGCGGTGTTGCTGGGGCAGCGAGCACGGCCTCCTTGCCGCCAAAGCGGCCCTCGCTGCTGCCCTTGCGGCCCTGTGCCCCGCGTGCCGCCGTTTCCTCGCGGGTGGCTTCGAGCTGTGGTGAAACCGTCCCCTCGCCCCTCCATGTTGCTCAGGAGAGACGAGTGACCTGTTCCTGGACTTAGGACGTCGGGATGTTCGGGGAGTAACGGGGCAGTAATCGGGCTTTGGCGGAGCTTGGTTGCCAGGCTGGTCACCGTAAGAATTGACAACCACTCTTCACCAGAACTGGTAAAACAGATTTAATGACTCATAAAAATACTGAGACATATACATCCCCATACTAGCTGAAAAAAACCCCAACAACCTGATAATTTAAAAACTTGTGGAAACGTAAAACACCACAAGTTCCTTCATCAGGACGGCCCCAGGGTGTCTGCTTAAGAAGCTGTTCTCTGCAGAAAATGTGCCTCTTCCTAAAGCCTTTGGGACTGCAGTGGTTCTGATTAGTAGCTGTCTGCAAGCCTGTGTGTGTGTTCTCAGGTTAGGCAGACTGTAGGATAGTACTCATCGTAGGAGGTATGTGTACTTTCTTGTCAACAGATAACATTAAAAACTGGTGTTTTCCTTTGCCCCTTTGCACTGGTTAGACCACACCTTGAGTACTGTGTCCAGTTCTGGGCCTCTCAATTTAGGAAGGACATTGAGGTGCTTGAGCGTGTCCAGAGAAGGGCAACGAGGCTGGTGAGAGGCCTTGAGCACAAGCCCTATGAGGAGAGGCTGAGGGAGCTGGGATTGTTTAGCCTTGAGAAGAGGAGGCTCAGGGGAGACCTTATTGCTGTCTACAACTACCTGAGGGGTGGTTGTGGCCAGGAGGAGGTTGCTCTCTTCTCTCAGGCAGCCAGCACCAGAACAAGAGGACACAGCCTCAAGCTGCGCCAGGGGAAATTTAGGCTTGAAGTGAAGAGAAAGTTCTTCACTGAGAGAGTCATTGGCCACTGGAATGGCCTGCCCAGGGAGGTGGTGGAGTCGCCAACTCTGGAGCTGTTCAAGGCAGGATTGGACATGGCACATAGAACCGTAGAACCATAGAACCGTAGAACCGTAGAACCATAGAACCATAGAACCATAGATAGGAAGGGACATCTAGTCCAATCCGCCTGCAACAGCAGGATCACCTAAACCAAGTCACACAGGAACCCGTCCAGTCGGGTCTTGAACATCTCCAGAGAAGGAGACTCCACAACCCCCCTGGGCAGCCTGTTCCAGTGCTCCGTCACCCTCACCGTGAAGAAGTTCCTTCTCAGGTTGATGCGGAACCTCCTATGTTCCAGCTTACAACCATTGCCCCTTGTCCTATCACTACATGACACCGAGAACAGCCCAGTGCCATCCTCCTGACACCCACCCCTCAAATATTTGTAGACATTAATGAGGTCACCCCTCAGTCTCCTCTTCTCCAAGCTAAAGAGACCCAGCTCCCTCAACCTCTCCTCATAAGGGAGGTGTTCCACCTCTCTTATCATCTTTGTTGCCCTACGCTGAACTCTCTCCAGCAGCTCCACATCCCTCTTGTACTGAGGAGCCCAGAACTGGACACAATACTCCAGGTGTGGTCTCACCAGGGCAGAGTAGAGGGGGAGAAGAACCTCTCTTGATCTGCTAACCACCCCTCTTCTAATCCACCCCAGGATGCTGTTGGCCCTCTTGGCCACAAGAGCACATTGCTGGCTCATAGTCATCTTGTTGTCCACCAGGACCCCCAAGTCCCTTTCCCCTACACTACACTCCAACTGGTCAGTCCCCTGTTTGTACTGGTACCTAGGGTTGTTCTTGCCCAGATGCAAGACTCTGCACTTACTCTTGTTATAGCTCATTAGATTTTTCTCTGCCCAGCTCTCCAGCCTGTCCAGATCTCGCTGAATGGCAGCACAGTCTGCAGGGGTGTCGGCGACACCACCCAGCTTTGTGTCATCAGCAAACTTGCTGACAGTGCATGCCAATCCCTCATGCAAGTCATCAATGAATAGACTGAACAGGACCGTGCCATGGTCTAGCCCTGAGCTCTGTGGTGACAGGTTGGACTTGATGATCTGTGAGGTCTCTTCCGACCTTGGTAATACTGTGATACTGTGAAGTATGTGTGTTGTGGCAAATTTGGAGAGGATTTTTATCTTTCTTAAAATTGAAAAGGCATGGACTAAGCTGGATTTAAGGTATCCAAAACAATAACATTAACCTATCACTTGAAACTAATAGGCTATTTTCTAATTTTCAAGTAGCTAATGAAATACGAGTTAATATGTAAGGCTTGTGGGACAAAAAGACCACTTTTTTCCTAACTTTCTTTTTCATTATTGGTCTTCTCGGTGTTTTGATACTTTTTAACTGCCAGTCTTTATTTTTCGTGTGTTCTCATGAAGATAAGTTGTGTTTATCCAGGTTTGCCTAAGGGCAGAGATAAGAAAATGTCCTGTGAATGAGAGCGGCAAAATCTGAAGTAGACCAAACAGTGTAAATGGGAGATTTGTGTGAGAACGGTTTAAGAACACTTCCTCTTCTGCTTTAGTTGCTGAGATACTAGAAGATACTGGTACCACAAGAACCAAAAGAACTCTGTACTAGATGGTGTAGCTTTCTATTTGTTTTTGCTATGTTGCATATCCACACTACATATTTTAAGGTTTATGCAATAGTAAGAAAAAATGCATTTCTCTTTAAATTGTTCCAAAAGGGAGGTTGGAGGTTGAGTCCCTTACATTATTGCTTCTAGCGTTCACTACTCTGCCTGCTATTAGGCTTATTGTCTGCAGTCTGTAGCAGCTTTTTGTCTTTCCCTTTGTGCTCCTTTTTTTAGTGGTACTCTCAGGGCGCTATAGCTCAGGATTCATGTTAAACTTCAGTGAAGCAGAAGGGAGTGGAACACCACACAGCAAACATGGCCTTGAAGTCTCTAATGCAATTCCTGTTGGAGAAGGTCATGGCAGTGCTGTGTGGCTGCTTTGCAGCTATCACCTCACAGTTATCAGTTAGTATTAGTTCTGGCTGTAAATGGTTTCCTCTGTATTGTGTGACGTTTCACAGGCGTAAGCATGGTGGAAGTTAAAATACCAGTCAGATCACTAATTTACCATTAAGTTTCTATCTTAGTGCATTCCTTTACTGGGCCAAGAGCAACCAGGTGCTTCTGCAGAAAGAATTCCAGTTTGAGTCACTGTACACTCTCTGTGTGGGCCAAGAGAGGGTTGAATTAAGACCCTGACCTTTAAACACTGCTCAATGGGCTAGTTGATTTTATGTAGTGGAATTATGGGTGCTTTGTGCTAGGAAAACCAGAGGCTGTTGCAGAGAGCACAATTTTGTAGGTATGTGTGAGAGTGCAGGCTGAGTGGAAAATATCCCATCTATATCGGCTTAAACTAAGAGGCAGCTTATAGGTATAAATTGATCTCTGAAATGGGATTCATACAGCAGGGTGCTATGCAAACAAAAACTAAGAATGCCTAATCCCCACAATAAAGTTCTAAATCAAAACATGATGTATTCATAGTGATACTACGTTATGTAAAACTAAGCTTACATTTAAATCTGTGCTGAGCTGTTCTGCATAAATACATGGTTAATGTTCAAATATTTAGTACTTGCTGCGCCTCCTAAAAGTTTTTTGTGTATTTTCTGTTGACAATTTATTTTTTAGCTTATAATATTTAAAATATTGAAAATATTTTCTTCCTATCAACAGATGGCAAATCCAGTGGAGACTGACTATTCAGGTTTTGGTGGTGCATCCGCACTTCCATTAAATGATCAGACCAGTGCTCCAGTGTTTGGAAGAGTTGCTCCAAATCGTATATTTGTGGGAGGAATTAGTTTGCAGGTATTGTTTTTGCTGTTTTTTACTACTACATGATAATTTATAACTTCATGAAAATCAATAAGAAGATGAGACCTAACATGCATAAGATTAGGTAGTAACTGTGATTCAGTATAGCATTCAGATCAACAGTAGAGAATAAATCTTTTAATCCTTGATTTACACAACAGTAGTACAAAGCTGACTCTGTACATGTAGATGCTAGAAACTCTTCATGTGCCGGTTCTTCAGAATTTTTCATTTTTAAAGATGGCTTTTCTCATCAGAGCTTGTGAGAGACAAGTGTGCCAAAGGTTTATTTTATGTGTAACCCTTAGTGTAACTCAAGAAACTGTAAACAAAATATAGATTGCAAACTGAGCAAATACAAGCAGCTTCAGTTCTTCTAGCAGATTTTTCTAGTTCGTGTAAAAGAGCTGAAGCTATAGTGCACATATTCTTCACCATAATCATTTTCTTCAAGCATTCATTTTAGCAAATAATGAAGCTTCTCTTGGTAATTTGCAGTACCAGTCTTAATTCTTGGAATGGTGTGCCTTTGTATGTGACTGGAACCCCTCAAATAGCAGTGAATATTGAGCCATTCTTAATCAAGGCTTACATTGTTCAGTTGCTGTCAGTATTTATGATGAGATGCATCAGACCTTTATACGAACTACTAATTTTTTTCTTTCATATTGCTTTAGATAATGAGATGTCATTGACTTTTGCATAACATTCTTGGTCTGCTTAGTTGTTTCTTTGTTCCCCCAAAGAGTATCTTCACTACTTGAATCCAGTTAGGCTGAGGACCTTTTGAGCAATGAGAGGAACAACAATTCCTTCAGACTATTCTGGTATAATAAATACAAGAAATTCGACCACATTCTGGCTCATTTAGCTGGGAAAAATTAAATTAGATGTGCTCATGTACAACAAGAGATGTTGTACAAATGCTTCAGGATATTTGGGCTTTAGCAAAGAGACAGTAGCTTTTTACATCGATAGCAATTTACTAGACCTTTCTCACTCTGTTTATCAGCTTTGTGAAGCAACTGAGCTACATGAAACTTAAGGAGCTTAAAAGAAACATTCTCCCAGAAACAGGAGATTTTCTCTATAGGTCTTTCTAGACAGATGCATTTTGGTGTTCACAGGAGAAAATTTTACAATAAGTCATTCTTTCAGGGATTAAATAGTAATGTATCACTGGAAATTGCTTGAAGCATATAGAGATCCATGCATGCAAGCACACTTTTCCAAGTGTTAGGTGTAGTGTTAACTAAGGACCAGGTAGAACAAGAAAGACTGTAGAGACTGAAATGTGTTGTTTAGAGCACCATATGTGGTATATGGTTACGTAGTAACAGAAAACTGATTCATAGAAGATAGAGAAGTGTTTATGTAGACCATTCTCCATCAAAAGGACCTTTCTTTTAATTTGTTCTGGGGTGTTCATATGACATGACTCTGCATATTTGCAGAGTCTAGTATTAATTCTACTTAGATCAGAGTATATGAGATTTAATTTGTCTGTTAAATCATGGATTTAATGAGGATTTTTGTGTATCACTTATGGAAGCCTACATACTCTGCTATTGAAGTCTGAAAACCCTGCAATATGTTTCATATTGTAAACAGTGCACTAGTATGTAATTTACAGAAACTAAAATTCAGATCAACATTCACTGAATAAATATTTAAACCAACTTTTCATCTCTTCTCCCTCTCTTGATTTACTGGACTAGACTAGTGAAAATGATCTGAAGATGTTTTTTGGTCAGTATGGCACCGTGAAAGAAGTGAAGATAATAAATGACAGAGCTGGAGCATCAAAGGGGTTGGTGTAGTAGAATAATAATATTGTAGAAGTTGAAATTATAACAAAGGTGACTAAATGTTAATAGGATTTTCGTAGCTTGGAATATGACTCATTTTGTCAATGTTATTGACAAAACCCAGTTATTGCATATATGCAAAAATCTTTCTTGTTTTTTAATATCAAAATATAATTGGTTACTGTGTAATTAGCATAACCTTAAAATTCTGTAGTCGTGCTGTTAGATGAAGCTGTGTGCAGCTAGGGGGGATTGAGATTGTGTCAAGGTTTTTGGAACAGGAACATAGGGGATGAATCTGGTAATGAACCATGATTTTAAAAGGGGAACTAAGACTGAAAGTCAACAATATGAAATGTCAAAGAGCAGATCTGGAGAAAGATAGAGATTGGGTAGTAAAGTTCTTGCTAGAACCGAAATAGAATGGTGGGGAAACTGTACTGCCAGAGAAGAGGGCCAACACAAAAAAAGGAACGTGCATGAGAATTTGTACCTGCAGAGTTCACTTTGGTCAGAAGTTGTTCTCAGGGCAGGAAGTCTGTTGTCTGAATATCATCATTTTAATGCTGTCAGCACCTAACGTGCGTCAGCAAATTATGCACCAAAGCTGCAGGCTTTAGAGGATACGCTTGCAGGCCCTGGTCTGGGTCCCAGATGTATCACCAAGCCTCGTACCGTTTCACAGATTCATGTGTCGATGTTATACGATAACCCAATGCTGTGCAGTTGTGATTGCCAACATAGGCCTCCCAGTAAATATATTGAAATCTAATTACTTTCTGTGAGCTGCGATTTCTATTGAAATCCAAGCACAGGCTTCATTGCTTCTCATTTACAAGTGATACAGGAAACTTGCAAGGTGATGATGTCTATTAGTTCCCTGTCCAGATAGCACACAGAATGAGAAGTTTCTGTTGGTAGTGGTTGGACTCAATGATCGCAAAGATCTCTTACAACCACATTTTCTGTAGATTCTATAATTTTCTAAGGTCCGAGGCTAGCAAAGTTGTTTGTGGTCTTTGAATTTGGAAATGCTTCCACATTGTATTCTATTCTATTTACTTAGTGAAGGCAAAATCCCCCAGACTTAAAAGCATAGCTGGTCAGACTTACTGGACCTCCCTACTGAAGTTTAAATGTGGAAATGCTCACAATGATATGTTATATTGCAAAATTTGATCTGCTGGCTGGAATGACAGAGGCTGCCTCGGTGTCTTCTGAAATTTGGCATTGAGCAGTGAACCATAAGCCTAAACTATGCATATAAAACTGCGAAATCGTTTGTTGAAATTCAGAAAGTAATATTTTTGGAGGGGGAGAAAATTGTAGAATGTGTTGTGGTACAGACGTTCATTGTAAGGTCATACTTTTGCAGAGGCAGTGCCACATTCTGTGGCCTAGGTCAGTCTGGGAATGGATTGAAGGGTTTGGTAGAGCAGGAGGTCTGTGCAGGAGGCCTGTTTGATTTGTTGTAGCTGTGAGAAAGGATATAGTGAAAGACTGCTCTGGAATACTTCACCTTTCAACATAGAGCTCTCATTTAAAGCTAGTCATAACAAGAGTGACAAGAATAACACAGATAAACACTGCTTTTTCTGAGAACTCAGTGTGATATAGTGGAAGGCATTTTTGGAAGTGTGGAGGACTCCACTGAAGTAGGTTGGAACTATGCCATGAAGTACAGTATAGTAAGCATCCCAAGTGTCTCACCTGGCGCACCCATAAAGGGTTGGAGCTTCACATCAGAATGTATTTGCTTAATAGAAATGAGGGCTCTAAAGACACACACTGAACAATGAGGACTGTAGTTTGCATAGCTTAGTGTGTGGGCTACTCATTCACTTTAATATGTTACTGTGTACTTAAATCATTAGAAAGTAGACCATAGTAAGGGTGTTAAGGTTGCTGTTGTTACTACAATCTTTATTTCTATGATTATTTCTTTTTCCCCATGAGTTGAATGTCACTTCAGCTGATACGAAGTGATATGCAATGTTTGTAAATACTAATCTCAGAAGTTTAGCTTTCCTAATTTTTTTATTTAGGTATGGTTTTGTTACTTTTGAAGCCCCAGAAGATGCGCAGAAAATTTTACAGAAGGTAAGTGATAGTCACAGTGATGATTGTTGCTTAAACTCAGTACTTCATTTGGTATTAGACACTAAGTAGTCTCAGTTGTCTGATCCTCTGCTGTTTGCCAGCTTGCATTTGAAGAGCTGTTAAATTTGGTTTGTGTAGTTAAGATGATGAAGAGAGATCTTGAAGAGAGATCTGCTTTTATGAAAGTAGTAATGCACAAGAAGTAAGTTAAAGATGAATTTTGGCAATGATGGGTATGAGTTACTAGTGAAGAGGCTCCATAAGGAGAAAGTAATGCTTGAAATTAGTAATTATTAATTTTGTGTAGATAAGTTTAGGGTAGAAATATAGCTGGTGGAGCTTTGGGGTTACTTATAGGATATACTGTAAATAAGAAGGGGATGGTAAAACCCAAGTGACATATTTCTTTTGTTTCTCGCGTGCCTGGATGTGTTTATGTAATACTTTCATCTCTTGAATTGTAGACTAAGAAAATTCATTATAAGGATCAGAAATGGAATATTGGTCCAGCAGTAAGAAAGCAACGAAGACGGAGTTCTCGTATGTATTTTTACTGACATTTATAACAACGTTAGCACAATGTACAAGTGCAAGCTTTTTACTGAGGTGTGCCTGGTCTTGTGCTGCATTAATGCTGTGCATGGCGTATGCTCAGAGTCATCTGCAGTAGAAATAAATGCATGCCATTGGAAATGTCCAGATAAACAGATTTATGATCTTTGGTTCTTTTATCTATGAATATGTTGTGTGCTTTTCTTTCTTGAAAAAGTTCTTGGAATGAATGGAAATTTCTTTCAGTTGCCAGGCAGAACCTCAAATCTGAATGTTTAGACTGCCCTTTCATATTCTGCCGGATAAACGTGCTGCTTGTTTGGGTGATATAAATTTATAAGTGCGTCTTGCTTTATTCTGTGGAAACCATAAGGAATGTGTGGTTGCAGTCACCATTTGGTTCTTAGGAGTTGTTTGCTGTAAGATAATAGAATGATGTGGCAAAAAAACTATTTAGATTGAACATTTATATAAGAGGAGTATTGGTAAGTTTTCTTCGTCAGGTGGCTTTATCTTGTGGAATTACACTGTTAAAATCTTCTTTTGGAAAGACAGAACACAGGTCTTCTAGAGAGGATGCCCTCTTGGTCTCTTTTATTTCTATAATAATTACTGAAAATGTAGGATATCAATCTCCGATGTTTAAGACGAGGTCTGTCACTTTTTTGGCCTAATAGATGCTGTTTTGCCAGTCCTCAATAAGGGTTGTGTGTCAGAGAAATAAACTATACTGTCTGTTGTAAGAGAGCCAGGGGATGAAGTGAAGTTTATCTTTCCTGTTTCAGTTGTCCTGTGTTACCTTTTGGGAAAGTGAAAAAAAAAAATTGCTCATCTTCCATCTGAGGCCAAGACGGGAGAATTTGCTTAATTCTGAAACTTTCTGTAGTTGTTATGGTCATGTAAGTTACAAGTAGTTCATATGTAACATAACACTGTTGGTGCAGATGTACTTTCTGCAGACAGGAAGCTGCCCACTTCCCTCTTGTATAGGTAAATCCTTTGTTGTAATTGTGTATTGTAAATACATAGGATAGTGCTTGCCTGGGAGAAGCAAAGTGTTTTGTTCCAGCTGTATAGTGGTTTTGGTCTAGAATTATGCCGCATGATTTTCACTTGTTCACAGGCCAGGGGGTTGTGATTTATTTGTTTTGTGGTGGTTTTTTGGTGCTGTCTCTTTTCATCTTTGACTTTGGACTTTCTCAGATGCATTGCCTGACTTGTGGTCCTCTGACTGCTGTGCTATATGTCTACTGCTAGAAGAGGGGAATATCTCTGTATGTTTTCATTGAGACCAGGATGAACAGAAAAAAAATTAAACCTCAAAAACATTTTTTGAAGAAAGCTGCTGTATCCTTTTGCCATTGTGGTCTTTGTGGCTCTGTTTAATGCTGCCACTTGTTTGTCAGGCCTGGGGTGTATTTGTGATGCAAGGTCATATTGACATTGAGGGACATACCCTAGGATCTGATTTTTATGTGCATGCTCTGAAGCTCAGCCTGTGTAACCTTAAGCACTAGGATACTTAATTCTGCTGCAGGTCGTCCTGAGGTTCATGAAGTTTTAAAACCTAGACTTCTAGTGTCACTGTAGGGCCGAAGTTCTGTTAGATTTAGCAAAGCTGGAAAGAGCCCACTTACCGCTGTTATCTCCAGCCCACCTGTAGTCTACTACAGGCCTTCCCTACTATTAAGTGAAACTATTTTGAGCATATCTGTCATCAGAGGACCTTTTATGCTAAGAGCTTTGAACATACTGGGGTGACCACTCAGTGTGTTTCCCCAGCACAAAGTATTGTGAAAATGGGCTTTTAAACAACTGAAAAGTAGAAACCAAATGTGACCAACTGAAGAAAGAATGATTAGTTGTTTGTGGGCAGGAAGAATTTCACATAGCTGTATCTCTCTTAAGGTAAACATGAATGTGTGAAGTTTACCAATGAATTGCCTACAAGCAGAGATTACATTTGGACATACGAAGATTAAAATATATATGTATTCGCTGGTAACTAGAGTTATCTGTTTAGTAATTATATAGGTATATTCTGCACCCCTTCCTGTCTAACTCTGGAGACATCTTGTGACCATCTACTTTTATGATTTTGTTTGAGAAGGAATTGAGATGGCACTAGGCACATGGCTTGTTATTCTTTGATTTTTTGCTTCTCTAAAGATCAGAAATTACCTTTTTTATGACCTACACATCTTAAAAATGTACTGTTAAGTAAACTGTAAAATACTAATTTCAGGTTCTCCTCCAGTACCAGAAGCTGGTGCAGTGTGCTTAAGTACTTCAAGTGAATATCCACCAGGAGGTGATAAAATGTACTTAACTTCAAGTGGATGTCCTTATGTTTACCGTAATGGAACGGCTTATTTTCATCCATCTGAAGTTGCTTCTCTTTCACAACCTTGCTCAGTAAGTAACTTGTATTTATATCTGATTTTCTGTGAACCAGAATGAGCACGGTGTTTTTGAGTGTTTCCTGCTTCCAGTTCTTTGCCTGTGCCTCCTGTATAATCTTTAAATCTGTTTATTACTGTTTGTTTTCTTGGGTTTTCTTAATATTACTGAAGTTTGTTGTTCTGCAGAGAAGTTTGCTTTGGTGCATGTCCTTACCCCAGAAGTAGTTTTCTGTAGTAAAAGTTGGTGCTTATGAACCTTTATTGGCTCCATTTGTCTTTCCTGCAGTGAAATGTTCTAGGCTCTAAGCTATCATACTGAGGATGAAAAGAAAACATCATAGTAGATCAATAGAGTAGAAGTGAAATTGAGTAATCTTATTTATTTACTCCTTTTCAAAAACACTGCTTGTTTTATGAGGAAGATAATTCAGTAGATAATTGTTTAGCTTTTAGTAGGCTTTTGGAATTTGGACAGAATTTCTCAGTGAGCACAGTAAGAAGTTGTACATCATCTCAGTTTTTTTTCTTCATGCAAGAGGGAAAGATTGCAAGACTAATGGGGTCTGCATAAGGCACAGGAGCTAAATATATGTAAAAGCAGTGTTCATAAAGGCTGTACATAGTACTTCTGGATATGAATGGAAAATCCCTTTGCATATTAGGGGGGAAAAGCTCAATAAAAAAATGACTAACAAACCCAAACTTCACCAAAACAGTGATGATGGCAGTTTCATAGATCTTTCGTGTTTATTCTGTGCCATAGAATCTTTTTCTTGATATTTAAACTCTTCTTTTAATGTTAGGTAAGATGTTTAGTCTTCTAAGACAGACACCATGTTGTGCCTCGTAATGCTCTCTCAGCTTTTAGAGGATAAGCGTAACACATCTTCACGTTTTCAAGTCTTTCATAAGTTTTTGCTCTATAGTTCTAGAGAATTTGCCTAATCATACCTGTTGGGAAAAAAAACTACTTTTTTGAGTTCTGTTGCTGAACTTTGGGTCTGGTGCCCTGGCTCAGCTCCACTATGTTTCAAACAAATAGCACTCAATCTTTTGAACTGCAAATAGTGCTGTCTTTTGGTTTAATTTTTTCTATATATTCTTAGTTTTCTTCTGGAAAAGTACCTATAAAAAGAAATTAAGGAAGAAACCCGCAAATGTGATGTTACAGGAAACCTTACATTGAATTTAGTAATACTTCTTGATGTGAATTGTTTGTGCATAGCAGAAAAATAAGTTTCTTTTCAGTTTGCATTTTTATACAGTATGTAATGAATGAAACTGTCTTTGGAGCTGTTCTTTCCTGAATATTTTCAGGAATGAGGGAATTTCGTGACATGGGATTTGTATGCGTGGAAATAGAGCAGAGGTTCACAGTTCTATGTTACCCTCTATCATGGCCCCTTTTCTTTCACTGATGCTTCTCTGACTCTAAACTGAGCCTTAACCAAAAAACCCAGGAAAATTTCTACCTGGTGTAGAAAACTGTCAAATCAGATGAATACTGGGGCTGGTAGGAGGTAGGGAAGGAAAAAGGTTATATGGGTAAAACTACATCAGTGACAACATAGATTGTCCTGTTTACAAAAATACACCTATGGTCATGGTAGTGTGTGGGGTCTTAGTATCAGATGGCCTAGTGCATTCTGGAAAGAAGTGAGTAAATGTGTCAGGTCTTGTTTAGTATCTAATGTAGGCCATTAGACACAGTAGTTATGAAAACTCTTAAGCAAAAATTTAGTAAATCCACTTTCAAAAAGGGAGGTGGTTCAGTTCTGTAGTGCTCCAGAACTGTTCTTAATGGGAACGATGATTTATGAGATTGCTACATTAAGAATTCTAAACCTTTTTCTTGTTAAGACACCCTCCGTTTCCAGTTCATCCGTGATGGTACCACAGCCAGTTTATCAGCCTCCTACATATCACTTTCAGGTACCTTTTTAAAAATCAGTTTTAGACCATCAATATTCTTTATAGCTACCCAGGTTTTATTTGCTGCACTCTCTGTTCTTTGTTTTTTGAACATAAAGACTATTAAATTAAATCATAGGATCATAGGATGTTAGGGGTTGGAAGGGACCCAAGAGATCATCGAGTCAAACCCCCCTGCCAGAGCAGGACAAAACTATCTAACACAGATCACAGAGGAACGCATCCAGGCGGGCCTTGAAAGTCCCCAGAGAAGGAGACTCCACGACCTCCCTGGGGAGTCTGTTCCAGTGCTCCGTGACCCTGACAGTAAAGAAGTTCCCCCTTGTGTTGAGGCGGAACCTCCTCTGCTGCAACTTACACCCATTGCTCCTTGTCCTGTCACAGGGAGCAAGTGAAAAGAGCCTGTCCCCCCCCTCCTGGCCAGCCTTCAGGTACTTATAAACATTGATCAAATCTCCCCTAAGTCTTCTCTTCTCCAGACTAAAAAGCCCCAAGTCCCTCAGCCTCTCTTCATAAGCCATGCCTTCCTGTCCCCTAATCATCCTCGTAGCCCTCCGCTGGACCCTCTTCCAGTAGATCCTTGTCCCTCTTAAACTGGGGCGCCCAAAACTGAACACAGTACTCAAACCCATTATCATGACTGTTTTAAGTCTTTTTTCACTAGAACAAAATTTATGCTGCCTGTGTAACTACACAGGAACATAATAAAATTTTTGGGTGTTCCTGGATTAGTACCATTCTTCATTTTTATCATTATCAAGCAGGGCTGTTCAGATCAGGTTACTTGGGAGCTTGTCCACTTGAATTTGAAATAACTGTCACTGATGCAGTTATCGCAACCTTTCTGGACAGCTCATCCAATACTTGACTCTTCTCGTGGTAGAAGTTTTATTTCCTTATAAGTAGTTAACATTTTCAGTGCTTGGACCTGTGTTCTCCACGTCAGTATTTTAGGAGCATATGAAATGTCTAAGAGGTTGAGTGGATGTAGACAAAACTGTGTTCCTGGATTATTTGGGGCTTAATGAAAATTGTATTTCATCTTTTATTTAAGAACTTACTACAGAATTGAGATGGGTTTGATTCTAATGTATACACATACTAGAGTTGCCAACATGGTCTTAATGATATTTATACCTTGTTTTTTGAACTTAGGCACCCACACAGTGTCTTCCAAATCAGTTGCAGTGGCCTCCACAGGTACCTACACAGGTAACTACAGCTCATATTTGCAACGTTTCACCAGTACTTTGCATCTTCTTTAAGGATATGATACACTTATCTGATACTATTGTGAGTAGCGGGAAATGGCACTAAGTAACTATGAATCCCCATATTTTAGTGATGTGTTTGCAACACTTAATGATAACACAGACAACACAAAATAGCATTTATTGTAACGTCGAATACAAATCTGATGTGAAGATGAGCTCTTTTGACAAAGTTTGTATTCAGTGGATCTAGTAAGTTCTCAGAAGCAGGTAAAAACTGACATACTTTGTCTGATAGGATAAATTATGATTAACTGATGTTTCGTTGGAGTATAGCTAGCAGAAGCACTTAAGACGAAAGCAAAATGAAATTAGATGCAGACCTTTGGAGCAAGAAGAAGAACTTGAAACTTCTGCTTTGGCAGTTTCAGTGAGGGAACATCAGATTGGTTTTCTCTGTAGCAGAGGAGCTTAATATAGAAACGTTTCAGGAACTTTTGGAAAGTTTGAAGCTGAGAGGAGGATTAAGTCTCTTTAGCTTGTGCTGTTACAGTGTCTTCATTACTGTTAACCATGTCCATATTATGGTCACTTCCAGTACTAGTAAAGCTGCTTTGAAGTCTTGTGGCTGAGTTACAGAACTACTGTGGGGTTTACGTTAAGTTCTTTGGTTTTGTAATGTAACATATTTTACAAGAGAAAAATTGACTGTACTATATTGTGATTTTTGAGGACATCAGTTTTATAAATTTTAGGGTTTATCTGAGAGTGCTCTTCAAAATGTACAGCAAAAATTTTAAAACTCTAAGGGGCATATTTCTTTTATCCTGCTACTTGACCTTTGTATCCACCACCCTCTAAATTTCTTTTAAGTTATCAGAGAATAATTTTACACTTTCTTTAAAACCTTTATCTTTGTTTATATGTAGCTAAGACAACTCCACGCCATAGTATCTATCTGTAGTGTATCAATCATAATAATTTATGAAAAATCATGTGTTTTTATTTCAGTCTTTTACCTGTCCACCTCCACTCTTGCATGCACAACCATGTGAAGTCATTTATCAGCCTGTAGGGATTACCCAGGAAAATGGAGGTGTACCTCCTCCTCTTGTAGTGCAAGCCACAGTTTCTGAGGTATTTCTGTGTTTAAAAATTACTTGATGTAGAAGTATTTCTCTGTAACTGAAAAATGTGATCTTTTATTTACATTCAGAGTGCTTAGATCAGCTGCTCTCTGTTAGCCTCCACACTCCTGCTGCTGGTGGTAAATCCTTTCAGTTGTCCTAAAATTCAAGTATGTTTTCTAATTTTCTAGGAGATTCCTTTAGCTGAATTATTTTGGAGGGTCATTAGTATATGACATACAACAGTATAAAAATGAGTCCATTTGTTTCATTTTAAAATTGTATTTAGAAACATAAGAGTCAGTCTCTTGAGGAAGACTGTATTAGTCTACCCAATCCATGATTGTTTCCTAGAGTAATTCTTCTGTCTGAGTAGAAACTTGTTTCTAAATATTCTGAAGATCAACATGAATTAAGAGTCATTGAATGACTTTAGTTTTTATTTTCAGCTTTTTTTACTTCTATAGGAACAATTCTTAACGTACAGTAAAGCCATGTCTTTAGAATTGCATATTTAAAATGACAGCAATTAATTGGCTATGAAATACTTACTAACTGAAAATGTATTATTAATTGGTACTGTTCTACTTTGATATTTCATGCCTTATTAACAGGAATGCCAAATAAATGGCAAATTAGGGCAGAAATCAAGTATTTTTACAAAAGTTGCAGAGTATTAGTATGCTGTAGGAGAAAACTTCTATTTAACATTTCAAATGGGAAATCCTGACATACTGAAGTAATTGCCCTACAGTATTGAAAAGTGCAGTAATTTGGCTTTTGGGGTTTATCTTCTGTTTCTAGTGCGTATGGACCAGTGTTTACTGCGTAACCATAAGTCTTCCCACCAGTGTTACTATTTTACACTTAGTATTCCATGAATCAGACACCAGCTTACACAGAGAAATGTGCAATCTGTGAGCAGTAATAAAAAACATGACATTAGTAAGGGGCTGTTTTGATGTAACACACTGTCAGTTCACAGGCACATAATTTGTTGATGTTACTGGAAGCAGTGCATGGAAATACAGAAGATGGTGTAAAATGTAAAGAAAAGCCTGTGCGTGATTTTATGTGTGAATATCCTATAAGTGTGATAGTGCTGGGAACTAGAGTAAGAAATTGACATTTATGTGGTAGGTTTGCAAGAAGATAAAGTAGTGAAACAAGCTTTTCTATTTTGTTTTTTTTTATATAGCAGCCATATCCTTATGGAGTTCAAGCACCACTTTACCAGCCTTTTGTCCCGAGTGCCATACCCATGACTCCACCTGTGAGTATCAAACTAATATAGCTAAAGCAAGTATGGTGATATTACTGCCTCCTTTTCTTGGACAGGAATACTAATAGTGGCAGGCATGAAGAGAGAGGTATTTTAGTAATTAATTGATAAATAAGGAAAGCAGAAATGTAGCAGAGAAGCTGATATTTTTCTTCAGTTGAGGCCTTTTTACAGAGGACATAGGTCTTACAAATTTTGGAACTATTTTGGAAGCTTAAAAAACACCCATGAGCAGTTACTTTAAAAGATGCAAAGAAAGCTGCAAATGAAAGATGTTTTGAAAGAAAACGAAACCTTTTCAAGTCTTTGAAAAGGTACTTCCATACCCTTGTCTGTGGATCTTCAACAATTCATTACTTGCAGCCTTAGATAAGCATAAGCACCTTATGTTATGTAAAAATGAGCTATTGGAAAACTGAGTATGAAAAAGCATCTTGCTTGGCCAGCTGTGTATATGTTTCCCTGCAGTTCTGATTTTGAATCTCTGTTCTAAAATGTAGTTCTTCTGTGTAAGACTTGCTGATGCAGGTTGCTGGAGTATTTTGGCCTCCATTTAAGGTTCTTATCCCTAAATTAATTAAGTTTTTAACATACTGATGTCTAAAGGAGGTTCTGCTTAGATTTGCCATCTAACAAAGGAGTAAAGGTTATTACAAAATCATGAGATCTTTTAGATTGTAAAAGACCTCCAAGATCATCAAGTCCAACTATTAACCTAACTACCAATCCCACCAACCATCCTTAAGCTCCATATCTACATGACTTTTAAACACATGCGGGGAATGGTGATTTCACTCCTTCAGCAGCCTCTTCCAATGCTTGATGATCCTTTCAATTAAGATGCTTTATTGGTTAGCTTTTCTTGATACTACAGCACTTAATGTTATGAGAGATCTTTCTCAAATACAAATGGCTTACTAAATAGAAATGAATTAAAAACACATTACAGGAGGGTTTTTACATGTATTTTTTATTCTTTCAAGTTTCTTGAATGAGTCTTTTCCAACCTGTTTTGTAACAATATCCACAAAAAATTTCCAGTAGAGGGGGCTCCAACATTAAGTGTTGTCTTGGAATAAAGTGCAAATTTCTTCAGGTTCGGTGTGGTGTTTTTTCTGTTGCTTTCTCTGATATGTACATTCTCCCTTTACCTGACAGGCATGGTGGTGCGTTCAATATAAAGCTGTTTGATCCGCTATTTGATCCACTTTAGTGTATTAGTTTTGGTTTTTCTTGTCCTGCTCTTCTGATGAGGCTGAGATTCTTCAAAACATACCAGCCGGCAGCTGCTACTCTGAAACTTGAGGTCAGTTATTTCAGTGAAATGCCTATGTAGAAAGAGGCAAATGAAAAATAAACATGCTCAGATAGAATTTAGTATAGTCTGCAGTGTTACTTGACTGCTCTCTCGATGTTGATGAACTTCCTAGTGATTTTCTTGCATAAAACAAATGTTATACAACCCATGTCATTTATTTCTCAGTAGTAAAATGACAGAATGTATTAATTCTGTAATTTTCTTTCTAGTTTAGCTGCCCAAATTCTGTCTGTGTGTGTGTGTGAAGAGTATTTTCAGTACTTCAGAATGTTGTGTTTTTCTGAAAGCTGTTTTCATTCCTTTGACAATGCAAGTTTCTCCCTTTTCCCTATTTTGTGTCATGTACGGTGGTTTATTTTTATGGACTTTTACCCTGACAGGTGCTCACCTATGTTTTTATAGTGGAAAAAGTGCTGCATTTAGTTGCTTACATCCTTAAAAGTTAGGATTTTAATAAAAGTTAGGGAAGAATATACAGTTTGCACACACTAACATTTGTGTTCATTTCATAGTTGATGGTCTTTAAAACAACCCAGTGATTTGTAGCAGTGCAGAGCTTAGAGACTCTGGAAAGAAACTGAAGTCTTGAAAACTAGTGACTTAAATATCCTGATATGGATGTTTATTAGGTTTATTAGGAAGCTGGCAGATCCAGTAATGAGGGTAAATGTTTAGCAAAACTCAGAAAAGCCTGAACTAAAACAGTTACAAAGTTAGTTTGAGTCTATTGCATAACGTTGTAGGAATGAGAAGGAAAGACATGGATTAATTAAGCAAAGGAAAAATAGAACAGGTGAGAGTTCCATGAATGAAATACAGAGCAACTGAGATACAAAGGGATACTGTGAGAGAACTTGATCTTAGAAAGAATAAAGAGAATAGTACAAGTACTCTGGACACTTTTTGCCAGCGCCTAAAATGGTAGCCTTGTTTTCTGGATCTTGCTGTCCTTGTGTCTGCAGCTAGTGGCATCCACTGACAAATTACCTAGAGTTCATTGCCAGTTTGTTAGTTTACAGAGAGAGCACCTGTCGTTTTGTAAGTTGGAGGTTTAGCTATTAAAACGATGATCTAACCATTGTTACAAATTTCCATGGTAACGTGTTGCTCTAATTAAAGAGAATGCAAAAGTTAAAAAAAATTATACTCGTTTGCACTGAAACACATTATACAAATGTTCCCAGTCCAGTTAGAGGGTAGAATTGCTGTCAATAATTTTGCCTACCTTACTGAAACTATCGTTAATGATCAGCCCTTGAATTTTAAGTAAATAATTCTGAACTGAATCTGAAATTCCGTACTTGTAAACCAAGGAAGATACTTCTCACCAATTGACTTCACCTGTGTGCTTCATAGAAATCACTTTTTCTGTTTGGAACTAAGTCTGTGTGGCTGATGCAACATCACAATGGACTGTAAGCTTTCACGGAAGCATTGTTAATGTAGCAAATGGGGCACACTTTTGAAATAAACAACACCACGTTTTTCTTTCCCTTTAGGAACTGAGGTTGCATTCTCTGAAGTTATCCATGTCATTGGTCTGAGAGTCTTGAAGCTCCGCGGATAGACTACAGAAGATACGATTCTTATACCGCCTTCTGCAGCTTCTGTGAAACTGTTTTAGCCATCTGCTTCGCTGGCAAACCTGTGATACGTACTTAATGTCTGGTATCTGCCTGAGAATGCCTTCAGTTCAAGTGCCTCTTTTAATAAAAAATGTTGTAGGTAGGACAAGAAAAAACATGTGAGATCATTATTTTATTCTTCATTTCTATTCTTAATTATTCTTATTCTTGTTATTTTGCCTTTCTCTGTTTTCTGTGCAAAACTTAGCAACTCCTTGGCATTATCACAATTTGAGATGAACTATTCTTTCCCTCAGATGCATGGAGAAAATGTTCTTTATTTTTCCTTGCTTCTCTCATCCCCTAGGATTCCTTCTATGGCTTGTTAAAGCCTCTGTATTTAATAGGAAGGCAGGCTGTTGCTTAGTAGCACTGAAGTTCTTATGTATGTAAAAGATCCTTGAGCTTTTCAGGCTTTTTATCTGCTCTGTAGTAATTTGGAAGTTTTCTTTGCATTAGATTGTTTTTAATCGCTCAAGAATCTTAAACTAGGCATTTTAGTCAATAAACAATCCATGCGTAATATGTAAATTGTACTCATTACACATGGATTGTTTATTATATAAATATATTTAAAGATTATTCTAGCAGTTAGTAGCATCCTTTCTTACTGTGCAGGAGTCAGGTGAATTCTGCTTCTGTTCTTACGCTGTATTGAAGTTGTAAAAAGAGATGCCATGTGCTCTGTTGTGCTTTCAAGTTTCTCAAGTGACGTTCCGCTTTTTGCTAAATACGAAAACCTACACACAAAGTTTAATAATTTCTCCTCTTAAAAGCTTGTTGCCATAGCAGCTGTGGTGGATTGTTTTACCAGTGAGTGTGAAGTGATAACTATTTTTTGGATCTGTGTCGATCTTGGCCTCCTTTTGAGGCAGAGGGTGATCTACTCATCTGCTGTAGATTGTCATGTGTCAGCATGGTACACGCTTGACTGAGGATTCTGAAGGTTTATTCCCAAGTCCTTATTTTTGGAATTCATTATGTGTTTGTTGAATGTGACTTCCCTATTTTAAAAATACTTCAGAGGTCAAATAAGTTTATTCTCCAGTGAGTACTTTTTTTTAAAATGTGCTTACAGCAAAGTTGCTTGAACTAGTGGCTTGCAAGTGTGCAAATATGGTGTAGTCATATAGCCTCATATTGTGGCTCTAGTCCAGATACTGAAAATGCAGTTTCTTTTCCATTAATTGGCTAGGATTGTATCACTAGGTCTTAACAATGCTTCATTTTTATTTAAGCGACCTAGAAAGGACCAAGGTGAAGCTCTAAATATTGCCTTTCCTCTGGGAAGCACAGGTAACCATCAGAATACTGTGGGCTCTCCATTGATACTGTACCTCATCTTTCTTCAGAATGGATAGTGGCATAACACCAGTCAGTGGTAACTGAACCTTTACGTTTCCAGTATTACATCCTTGTGTAGATACACCTGAGGTACAATAGCTGGCTTGTGTAATGGTGTTACAGGAATACGCAAATGACATGCACAGTTAAAGAACAGCATCGCTTGCTAAGGCAGTGCCTACAATTGTTCCATCTTGATGTTCTAGCATTTGTGACTTCTTTAATCCTTTACACTACACAGTGTTCTCCTGCTACTTTAAATTTCCATAATATGGAGATATCTGTGCTTTTATGCAGAAGTCATGTAGCGAACTGCACGTAAGATGCTAACACCTCATGATTTTTGGAGATTTTTGGAGAAAAGTAACATTCTCTTCAGTCTTTTGCAGTTTCCTGTTGATGGTTATACAGCTTGAATACACGTTAGGAAGGAACATGTCAGACTAGCATTGTGCCCCGTGGACGTTTAGTAGCTAACATTAAATAGTGATCTTTGTGCACTGCTTGTCACATTCACATACTAGAAAACTGATTTTTTTTTTTTTACTTTGACTCCCTAGAATTTAGAGATTGTGCTGCTGTCTTTTGTTTTCTACTGAGCTAGCTCTTACAGTATTCTAGCAACCATTGCCTCTTTAATGCAGCTGTTGCCTATTTAATATTTACATTTATATGGCAAAATGTTAGTTCTGACACTGTCTCCTAGGCAATGCTGGATTAAAAGTCTGTAGAAAGGCAGAAAAGTTATGTTCCCCCTGTATTTTTATTTGATTAAGGACTTTTTTCCCTTGCTCTCTAGATCATTAGCGTTTTTGGTTCCTGCAGCACCTAATATTAACCATCAGAACTCCATTCATGATCCCTACAACAGCTGTTCACATTTTTCACATCAAACTGGCAGTGTGTCCTATTCTAAAACTTACTTTTCAAAATATTTAGGTTGGTGAGTAAACTGCATTCCAGTAGTAACTTAACAGAAACCAACAGAACACATGGCTCTCTTTAAATACTTTTCTCTGTTTAATATAGTTCTTAAAGTTGAGAAGTTGTACGGTTTTAAAGTAGTGTTATGTAGTAAAACTTGCAGTAAAATGTAGGTTTGTAGCTATGCAGTGTTGAAGTGCTACAAGGATTTCAATTTGCCTGATATAAAAGCTGCTTATGTTTCCTATTTAAGCAGAAAATACTGTTTACATCAGCTTTTTCAGGATACAGAATATAATGCCAGTATCTTGATACCCATGTGGAATCCTGTAGGTAAAGCCTTACAAGGCACTATGCAAAAAATCTAAGCAAATAGAGAGCAGAACAACAATACATAGCTCTCATTTTAACAGTGGTGAGTAATCTAGCTAAACCATGATGGGAATGTGCACGTCTTACAAGGCGTTCCTAGACTTTCTGAGCCACTAATGATTTTAAGGGCTTTCTGAAATTATAATCTTGAGGGCCTTGGCCTGTTGCTTTCTACCTATGTCAGTGAAGCTGCAGTCATGTAGTTTACATTAACAGTATTCTAATTGCCTTTAGTAATACTTTGGTTGTTTTTAATTGGCTATTCTAGAACATCCAGCTTCGTACCCTAGTGCCATGTTTTTCAGTTGATCACATGGCTGCTGTTTGGTGCTGTATTGTGGGTACAACTGATCTAGTTACTGCAGCCTTGCTAAGTGAGACAGAACACTGTGGATGTACATAGATGAAAGCTTAATAAAACTGTAGATCTCATTTTTAGAGAACTGTTAACTATTCTATAAATCAAAAGCCCTTTCAGTTGAAACCACCTGTAATGTAGCAACAATAAGTACATTTCTGTAGATGGTAACCTCTAACTTACAGTGAAGGTCTGAATTGGTAGCTAGAAATTTAATTCAAGCTGATCCCTAACTACTATTTGGATTGTAAATGGTATTATTTATAAGTAGTTTACATGGGTTTAAAAAAACACAAAAATAAATTTATGAATTTTTATCATTAAACTTTCACAGTCATTAAAACTGTTGTTGTCATCTCTTACTCATTTTTAGACCATGAAGTGAAACATTGTAGAAAACATGGCTTTTTGCTCAAGTTCACATGTTTAACAAGACTGTGCTCCTGTTAGATTCATGAAGTTATCCCTTCAAAGAGCAAAAACTATTGGACAAAAAAATATCTTTATAGACAAAGTAATTTGAATCAAATCATCCCCCAGGGGAAAAAACCTATCGGTGTTATGTTTTAGTTTAAGTAACATTTCTAGTGGTGATGGTGTGGAAAGTGTTTGTTGAATTGCAGAATTGTTCTGATGGAAATCTTTTGCTCTTTGTCATCAGACACAAACTTTAAGTTTGCCTTATCAAAGGAACTAAGTCTAAAAGAAGTTCAGAGAGGAACGGTGACGTTCAAACGCGTTGCAGTTTGAGATGTGTAGGGAGTTTTTAATGCATTGGTTTTGAGTTCTGTTGAGATATCCTCTGCTTCTGGAGAAATTTGACTAATTTAGCTTGTTTGTCATTTGTTATATCTAATATGTCTGATCTCTGTTAAATGTTTTTTGATTGATTTAAAGATTGATCCATAGCGGATTTTTAATGGACTTGTAAGTCCATTTTCCGGAATTTCTTTTGTTTTTATTGTGCACACACAAGGAAATTCCTCTGTGTATCTGCACTGGTTTTATTTTTCTTATTCTAATTAACAGGAAGTTCAGGTGACTTGTTATAAATGTAGCACTGTCAAGTACTCTCCCATTCTTGATCTCTTAACAAAGTTTAAACTGTGTTTTCTTTAATGGCTATTCAGGTCATACTTAGTCTTGGAGAAGCTAAAACGTTCTTGTTAGTAGGCTTTGTACTCCAGTTGGTTCATCATACGTGTTCCAAAACCAAAGTGGTGTCTTGGTAATTCTAGCAAGAGAGATTTCATCAAAAAGCAGTGCTAACATAACTTGTCACCAACACAATAAACAGAGAGTCTGCATTAGATGTCAGTGTTCACAACGGGTAGGTCAGCATGGAATCGGGAACAGAGGGACATCAAAGGGACTTGGAAACATCAGTTTCAAGCATCAGGTCATGTCCTTACATTTGTTAGGTTTAGTAATGTGACAAAGACTGAAATGCCTCCCATGTGTCTTCAAACAATGTCATGAGCAAGGGGTAGGAACAGCCCTGAGGAGTGGTTAGGTAGCAAGACTTGTCTCACTCTATGGTCAGAGCAACTGTGCAGAACTGGTGCTGACTTTCCTCCTGCACTGCTGCAAGACAGATGATAGTCCAACGCTCTTTCTGTGAGGGTTGCTGTGGCTACTACACCTCAAATAATCACGGTGTAGTTTTAAGGATCTGTGTTCTGATACAGGTTCCCAGACCCCTTTCATTTTGGGTCACTAGAGGAAGGATTATTTTGTAGTTTATATCCACTTATCAACAGGATACTATAAATATTCAAACAGCTCTTGAATCTAGGGCACTAATGGTCCTGTTTTCCTGAGTCATTCAGGTGCTCTGCAGTTTAGAACTCCTGTGAGGGATCCTGCTAGTTCTTGGATGGTTTTGTTTTCTTTATTCTGATGTGTGGGATCTTTGGTTTAATTGATTCTGCCTACTGACTTTTTGAGTCAAGTTTGCAGCAGTAACTGTAGGCTGACTTCCAGCTTGGATCTTATAACTACTTAATTTACGGTTACCCGAAATAAGGACCGTTGTTGTTTTGTCTTAACTCCTGTGTGTGTGTGATAAAAGTTTGTTTATCCTATGAGAGGTCTTGGTGAAAGGGTTGAAATAAGTTGTAAGTACAGTGTTCTATCCTCATTAATAAATGTAGCTATCTTTAGTTATATTTAAAAAAATACAGACAAGCAGCTGGCACTGACTAGTGGTGCAAGAAGTTACAGCTACGTTAGTCAGACCATGGCTCCATACAAGTCGTTACAGTGGACCTTAAGGACTGTGTGGAATGAAGCAGCAGGATTCTCGAGGTTGAGCGAGCAGTTCATGTGCACGTCTGACATAACAATTCAGGGTGACCTTTACATAAAAAGAAGTGGTTAGGAGCAATTTCTGTCTAAGCAGACATACAGGAAGCTGAAGAGTTCTGCTTATTTGGTGTGTTTTCCTAGGTTTTAATCCAGACAACAGTGAGGGATTTCCTCTTGATTTCAGCACCTGGGACCCTATTGGACACTGTGTTGCAATAGTTATGACTATTGTCATACATAAAGTCCTGGGCTTTGCACTTGGTGACTTTTAAAGTTGTCTTAAATTAAGTGACTTCAAACAATAATGTGGATCTCGAAGGGAATCAGTCAGCAGACTTAACCTTCCTGGTTAACTATTTAAATAAAAAAGACATCACTTTGCTTACAGTAAAACAGGAAGAAAACCACAAATTGGTACTGGTCACAGTGATTGGTTATGCAAATGTGGGCTTTAAAAATATTATTAGTATATTCCCGTGTAAAAAGCTGCATAAATTCAAATGTGCAGTGCCTCTCATCCATTATGAATTTTTGTTTTTTCTCAATTACCCCGTTTTCAGACTGCATTGGTACAAATAAAATGATAAGTTTTCTGATTGCCTGTTCCAGCAGTAAAGAGGGCTTTAGAAAACCACTTGCTGTTCTCTTCCTTTTCTTGGCCCATGCATTCTCATGGTGAGTTTGTGTAAGAGAAATTAAAGCCTTTAAGATTAGTTAATTTTCAAGGCTTAAAAAAATTTACTTAGGAAACAGCAATGAGAGCCTGTGGCTGTACCAACTGAGGTCAGCCCCACAGAGGATTTCAGCTGTTCAATACCCATGAAAAATGGAGAGGTTGTAACTATATTCATATCCAACACTTCAGAAGTCTCATCTGAAGTGAGTAATAGTTTAATGTAATTTTTTGGCATTTATGAAAAGTAATTATGTGAGCTGGTTTTATCCTCTGTTGATACTTTTTATTTTCCTGGCAAGTCACTACATGCTTTTACATTATTACAAAATACTACACTACATTCAAGCTTGTTTGCCTCTGAAAGAAAGGTCCTGTTGAAAGGAAATAGGAATACAACTTTAAAATCTAAAATAAGGACTAAACTGCTTTTCATTTACTCTTCTACCCTTTGAGATGCCAGAAGCAATTTCCTCTTGAAGCTGACTTCCTTTCTGGAAATGATTTTCGTCTCCAACCATGTTGAGGCTCTTTTCTCATTCTTTCATTCTGACTAACTTATTTTTTTCCCCTCTGACTTTCCACTGCAGTTGAGAACTTCTGAAGGTAAGTAATTACAGACAAGCTTCTCTCTTAACTTTCTTTTTCAGTTCTTCTCCCCCGCTCCCCTACGGCCCCCCCCTTACCCAGTCAGTCTAGAAGGACAAACAAAGCACTATTGGTGTCCTCTGCAAGGGAGCACTGATAGGGGGCTGGCTGTAAATTGACGTGGCATGGAAAATCTCTGCTAGTTAGCAGCTCTAACATTGCTGCAAAATCAGATCTGCTGCTATCCAGTTTGTTGCTTGAAATCATCACTGGCTTGTTGTTTCTGTATTTAAAAAATGAATGGAAAGTACCTTTGCATTTTGATTTGGGAACTAAATATTTTCCCTCTTTGGATTTACAGCTAATAGAAAACAAAATCAAAGGGAGTTATTTGCTACTCTTTTTTTTTTTTCATGTAGTGAGAGCGACACATCTTGCTGCTCCCCCCTACTTCTTCCTGCAGTTTTAATCATTTGCAGATTTTGCCATGGGGTGTGGACTAAGAAAGCTGGAAGACCCAGATGATAGCAGCCCTGGAAAAATCTTTTCTACACTGAAGAGACCACAAGTTGAAACAAAGACGGATTCTGCTTATGAATATGTATTGCTGGATTTTACTTTAGAAGGTATCTTTTTCTGTTGTATCTCTACTGTGCTGAGAAAGCAAGGAGTACGATTTAACTTAGTTCTGTCTTGTCTGACTTAGAGTAAATCTCTGATACTTTTATCAAAGCTAATGAAAACATAAGACTTTTATTTTGAAACAAAAATTATGACGAAGGTCCTCCCTTATATTTTAGTAGCTTCCATTGTAATTTTATATTTTTAACAACCAAACTTCCCCAATTACACAACTGTCCTTGTTAAAGAAGCTGGCTGAAAGCTGTTAAAGAGATTTTCCTAGTTTCCTGTGAGTCAGATACTGCCATCCGTGCTCACTTTGAATAATGGTTGTCTGTGTTCACTGTGGTGGTTCAGCAAATACACTGTGCCCGAGTCGTAACTCAATAACAACTTTTTAAAATGCACTCTACTTCTGCAACTTCCGAAAACAGGCTGTCATTGTCCTTGTTTCTTTATGCAGAAGTAAGTCTGAGTTAGTTGTATACCAGGAGTAGCTTCCCCTCTTAAGCCCAACCCAGTTGTATTTTAGTAAGAGTCTTGCAGTTTCATCTTGCTGTTTTTTCCCAAGTGCTTTACTGGTAGTTGCTGAATAGTCTTTTGAAATCATGAAACAAAATTTGTATGCACAGCTCGAGGCAGACAGTGCTCTGTGGGATACTTCCTTCCCAAGGGTGTCCCCTCTCTAACAGAGCAACTCCCTGTTCCACAAAGTTGAAAACATAAACAAGCCCAGATGGCTGCTCTCTGAGAAGAGACAGCTCAGTTTTGCAGTCACTTTGTAGTAACCTGCATTTTTAGCAACCTAATCTACTAGAAATTCTTAGTAACAAGCGTTTTGTATAACTGCAGTTGCTGGCAGTCTGGTAAAGGGAGAAGGCGTCGGTGCATGTCTCATAACGCTTTTGGGAACTTTATAATGAACAGAACTTGACCTCTGCTTAGTTTTTAACTCTACACCAAAGGATGTGGTAATAATTTTATTTTAAACATACCAGTCTCTTCACTGGAAAAAAAGTAAGATACACATTCTGCTGAGTTGTGGTACTTGACATCCAACTGTGTGTGTTCTGTTTATTTCCACAAATAGTCTCCCTAGCCTGTTCTTTCTGAAGAAACAAACCTTTGAGTAAGTAGTAGTAGTAATGTATTGGGGATGAAGCTAGGTTGCCTAATGCATACATGGATTACCTACACTGGCAATAGAATACTAACACTTAAACTATGTTTTTGTGGCTGAAGAGCACTTAGTGTTTGTAAACAGTCTGTATTCTGCATAGTTCTGCTGTGTTTTAAAGCAACAAGTTTCTGGAAGTGGGCTGTACAGGAGTAAAGGTGGTTATTACTTTAAAGAGAAAGCACATCAAACAAATGCAACTCAAGGTGTGTTTTAATAACCTGTCAATACAGCAGTAGATATTACTTTTCTCATGTTGAGTCAGATACTCCAAAATGCTTAGCTTCCATGACCTAATGAGGAATTGCAGATGCTAAATGAGTGACCTCAGTTAGCCACTGTTTTCTGGTTTCTGATTCTTCAGTAAGTGGATTTGTACAGTGGTATCTTTCTCTTGAATGGTTCTAGCTGTGTGTGTATTTGACCTTTAAAATAGCTTTTGTTTGAGATCTTCTGCTGAGCTAAGATAATGAATACTTTTAAAAGTGGTGTGTGTACTGTCTTGGAGACATTCCTAAATTCTGTTTGCTTATGAAACATAGGGATTGGCTAAAGTACTGGGGAGTATCTTGATCTTGTTCTACACCAAACAACTCTCTCACATACTTGTTGCTACTTGAATAACCTTTAGCTAAATGAAACCAAAGTGAGAGCCTCTTATCACTTAGGACCAAAGTTAGTTTCCATTCGTGTTGTGTTACCACTGGATCTTGCACCAAGTAAAACAAAGTCTGCTCTTAGCTTACGCAGGATCTTACAAAGATACTGTGTCCTGCAGTAAGGTGAGTGTCTCAAGCACAAAAGTTACTTCAATTTAATATGCTTTATTAACTGCTTCGTTGGGTTTATGCTATGTCAAATCTCAATGAGCATGCTGGGGAGACTTTGAGAAGTCGTTTGTCTTCTCACAAGCCATGAGGCAGGTTAGACCAGCTATTCTGTAGTCCGAATTCACTGGCTGGAGTTTCTGTGCATCTGAAGTAGTTATCAGCAGTTGACTGTATCCTGGCTTCTGCCTGCCTGGTCCCTGAAGTATTCCTGTCTCCCTATTGTTAAAATCAGCTTTGAGTCCTTTGGAGGTTCTACTACATCAGGAAAAGTCCAAGCAAGAAAATTAAAGTCAGCATTTTATTTTGGTGGGATCAAAGGAAAGTTTCTTAATGAGAAATGGTTAAGACCACTGCAAAATCGGTGATGAGCACGTTGCATACATCCTTGGGTTTTCGCTTGTGGGCAGTGGGGCAGTAATTAATAAAAATATGTATTTAATGTCTCCTGGATTTACTGTTGGTGGGATCATGGGATGGAGGCATTATTAAGGCCAAAAATATTGCTCATCTGTGAAAGGAAGGGCTGTGCTGTACTTTGGGCTTAAAAGAATGTGAAGTAGCACAATAGAGTGCAACAGCCCAGTCCCTATGACTGAGAATGACAGAGTTTAAATAACAGGTTGAGTTCACTACTTAGCAGCAACAAACCACCAGTATATAAGTTAGTGATACCTTTTAGTCTTTCTTGTGGTAGCATTATTAAAATTTTTTACTTAGCTTTTTTAAGTTTACTGCTTTCAGCTTACTGTATGGTTTTTGAAAGGCAATGTTTAAAGCAGCGTGTTAAACTACCTGGTATCTCAAAAGTGTTGTAAGGTCACCTCATTTCAGTCGAGGCATCCTTTAATACCGTTGAACACTGGTCTTACTACACTGTAAAGAGAGAGATCTGTTAAAACGCTAACGTGTCACTTGCAGTAAGGGTCACTGTGAGAGACCTTCATTCCAAGCCACGTGACTTGTCATAAGAGTTCATATCTGCAAAGGATGAAAAATGTTACGATGGCACGTATATACTGGTGCAGCCACTCTTCGGTTACTCTGTGAGTAGTTCCTGCTTTCTGAGAGCATCTACAGTTCAGCTGGCATTGAGGGGAACAGGAAACCATCACACTGACTGTGGTAGAGTAAATAGTCTTTTACCAGGTGGAATCTTCCTTTTCTCAGTGTGAAAGCTGTGGATCAGGCCGTTCTAAAAAGATTCTCAAAATAATTTCCCTTTATGTGGTTTTCCCTAATAGCTCTGTAATACTTAGCTGTTGACTGGAAGTCATCTCAGATGGATCCTCAGAAATTAAGAGACACAGCACAGCTTGCTTAGGTGTACTGGAAAAAGGAAATGTTGAACCTTCAACCTATAATTCACAGATCACTTCTGAGGGACTAAAAAAAACTTCTAGGAAAAAATAGTTGATCTGAGATAACATTCATTGTGCTGATATTTATCTCCTAGCTAATATTAACAGGTGATGCTGCTGTACGTTTAACACTTTGGCTAGACAAAATAGTTACTGTAGTTCAGACTTACTATTCAGATGTTGATACAGCTCTGAAGTTGGCTTGGCAAAGCTAGGTCCAACAGAAAGTGTTGCCTAATAGAATAAAAATAGATGATATTAAATGGTAAAAATATGTGCTTTCAGCTGTTTGAACTGTTGAGAGTCAGCTGTGAATTGGCTGCTTCTTGTATAAATAGAACAGTAGTTTCTTAGTAAATGCCTTAGGATGGGCTTCGTGTAGCCTAAATAAAAATTACTTGCCCTAACAGCAAATGGACATACAAAATGTGTATCTCAATAATGTATGTAGTAGATCAATGAAGTGTCTCTTCCTTCTGCTTTCAATACTTTCAGCTTCCTCAAATCCAGAAGTTGTCAGGATCAGCTCTGTGCTGGATATAGCATCAAAGGTGGAAGAATATTACAGCAAAGGCTACATTGTGGGAGCTGTTCATCCTATTATACTGCCAATTGGAGGCCGAAGGAATTTCCCTGCAAGTCACATGTATCGAGTGGTTCTTTCACGATTAAAATCAAGGTAATGGTGACATAATAGGAATATAATGATCCATTAATTAAGTCATTTGTAAGCGAGTTGTTCAACATACATAATTTATCAACTTGAAAGGAGCACCTCAGAGATTCAGATAATTGTTCCTTGTCTAGAAAAGGGAGCAAACAAGGTAAGGTTTTAAATTTAACACTGTCACACAAGAGGCTAGTGTTTACTTTGAGTAACTGTCCAAACACAAATCAAAGGGAGCTTATTCTAGTTTGTGGGAAGATAAATTGTAGTTTACACTTGGATTTTTAATACATTTTTACACTCAAGTATCATCTGTCTTAGAACCTGTATCAAGTCCAAGTTTAAACAAAGCACAGGGAGAATAATAAGCTGCTGTAAATGCTCTCATGTCTGTTTTTCATTCATTTATTATTTTCAGTGTTTCCACTGTGCTTGTAAGAGCATGATTCAGGTAAAAGGACCTCTAAGTGTGCATTACTTTGTCAGAGAGAGTTTATTTTTCCTTCTTAATGAGAGATAAATAATCATTCCATGATTGTAAGCCATACAAAGCTTCTGATTTTGATGAGAGTTCATGTTCCAGCTTCATAGTCTTGTTGATTATTTCTGTTTTCAGCGTGTTGTAGTCACAGTGTGATCTTCAAGCAACTACAAAGAAATGTTACCATTAGTTAATTTGAATGCAAAGAAAATAACCTTTTGTTGTAGTTTGAGTAACTAAAACAGTGGATTTCTTACTGCTTTAAGAGCTGCTGTGCTTCTCATTCCCTCCTGAGTTCTGGTGCAGTGCATGAAGTTTCTTCCATTTCCTTTTAGAAGACAGGAAGGCTGTGAGTTGGAAGATACACCCTGCCATTCCAGTAATGCTTCTGTAAAACAAAGTATTTGAGGGAGCTTCCCAAACACTTTGTTTAAACGTTTGTCATCCGTGGTGCTTGCTGCTCATAAAACCTGAAATTAATCTGGAAACCACGTGAATGTTGTCCATGTGAGCACATGCTTGAGTAAGAAAACTAGAATGCTTGCTCTCTGGAGCTGAGGCTTTTGAGAGCTGACACTGCTCCCACAACTCATCTGTGTAAACATGGAATCCTTATGAACTTGTGGTTAGAACCTCGGACAGGTGACAAACAGAATCTTCAGAGTTGGGAGGAAGGTCATCTAGTCCAGCTGTTTGCTAGAGCACATAATACATGGCTGCATCAAGGTGGGATTTTAGTTTCTCTTGAGAATGAGACTTCACAACCTATCTGAGCAGCCCATTCCAGTGCTTAATGACTCACACAATAAAAAAGTTGTCTCCTCATATCTAAAAGAAACCTGTGTTTTAGCTTGTGCCCATTGCCCCTTGTCATACGACCGCTGGGCACAACTGAAAGCAATTTGCATGTAAAGAGGATAGAACCACACTTCAGCTGTTTAGGGAGTAAAGTCTCCTCAGACATCTCCTTTTCAGGCTAAACAGCCCCAACCCTCTCAACTTTTCCTTGTAGGAGTGATGTTCCAGTCCCCCAGTCTTTGTTGTCATCTGCTGGACTGTATCCAGTAGTTGCTTGTCTCTCTTGAACTGGGGAGCCCAGAACTAGAACAGCATGCTACATGTGGCCTAACTGGGGAAGGATGACCTCTCTAGACTTACTGGCCACACACTTCTTAATGCAACCCAGAATACCATTTGCCTTCTTGGCAACAAAGGCACACTGTCAGCTCCAAGATCTTTATCTTCAGGGCTACCTGAAGACATGGAAGGATTCTTCAGGAAATGCTGCAACCTACATGTGAGACTGCTGGGTGTGGGTTCCTGGTTTCCTATGCCTTATGTACCTGGTTTTCCTCATAATCAAATACACTTTCAATGACTACTGTCTGGCAAGTAACCTTTTATATTTGAGCATGTCTCATTGGCGTTAAATTTTAAGGCATAACAGACATAAACCAAACTGTTGTCTGAGTAATAACCTAACTGGATTTCTATAAAACATGGTGAAGATTATTGAAGTGGAGGCTAAAGCTTGTCAGATTCGCAAATCACTAATTTAGACATTACCCAAAGTCATTGTTGTTTCCTACTATTTGCCTGCCTTGTGTGTCATACAATAGCTGCAACTCTAGTCACCAAAACCAAACAGCAGCACAGTAACAGTGTAGAAGAACCATTTCTGTTAATAGTGCGTCTGCAAAACTGAACCTCGTTTGTCTTTGCTACATCTATAGCTTAGATTTTTTTTTTTTTTTTGCAGTATCAGAGATTTTTGAGTTTGTTTGCAAAAGCAGGGCTGTGCTCAGTTTGCAAGAGAGCTGTATGAACAGTCTGCCAATGAAATTCTTGCAGTGTTCTTACCCTGCCTTTAGAACAATAGCTGCCGCTTTCTGAAAGGAAACTGACGGAACACCCAAAACGGCCCAGTTGTAAACAAAAGCATGCAGAAGCATTGCTAGGATTTCATTCATAACTATTCCAAAAGAAAAGAATTCTATATGCAAGCATTTGCCCAAGTTAGCAGCAAACTACTGACAAAGACTGCTTTCTTTCTGTGTTCTAGCCAGAAGCATGCAGCACCCAGAGGACAAAGGCACCCCAGGCTGGTGATTGAGGAATGTCCTTTAATGTGTGAAACACTGACAAACGAGGTAGTGAAAGAACTGTTAGAAAAGGTAACGGTGCGTTTTTTCCAAACTTCTCTTCAGATGTTTATTTCTGCCACACATATAAATTAACTTGGGTCCCTTCCAACCCCTAACATCCTATGATCCTATGATCCTGTATTTAGTGGTTGATGGGATTTTTTTTTTAGTTTGAGAGTTAATCTTTGTTTTCTAGAAGCTACAGAGCCTTTTATCGATGAAAAAGGGGGCAATTTATCTTTAATAGTTGCTTTTTCTAACTTAGCATTTAGTACCCCATCTGTAAAGCTTTGGTACAGTGGCTGCCTACACCACTAAAAGACTGGGGCCCAGACTCTGTCAGTCTTTATGAAATGCTTGTATGATAACATACTTTGAAACTAATTAAAATCTGCAGCTTTGTGTTGGTTTTTGTTAACTAAGGTATTCCTAATAAACATGAATATATTCTAAGTTTTTTCGTTCTTTAAAAGCAATGCAAATGCAAAATACACAGTAACTACTAAACATTTACTTGGCACAGCTTTTGAAAATAGTGTATAGTTAAAGAAAAATGCCACTGGAATGCAAGCACTAGTTTTAGTTCTTTTTGTGTTTAACTTCCTCTGCAAAACTGAAGACTTGACAAACAGGAAACTTGTTATTACAAGAGCCAGGGTGATATCTTTTTACCGTGAGTTGCAGAGGGAGAAGTACGTGGAAAATCTTTAATCATCCTTGAAATTGTCAAGAGAGTTGTTTAAAAATTCTAAACAATTTGTTTTAAAATACACAAGTGTTTCAAAAACTAAAATGGGATTGCACTACACATAGTTCAAGAGTATTTCCAGATTGGTTGTACAGCATATCAGACAAACATTTAAAGGACAAAAACCTTCCCATTAGCAGTGATTTATTTTAATTTTTTTACTTTATTTTAAAATGCTCTTAGTGTTATAAAAAGACTGAGCCAATAATCAGTAAAAAACTCCTTGTGTTTTTTTAAAGATCTGAAACAGTAGAACTTGGTAGCATTTTATGAGAAAAGACTGTAGTCTTACTTCACTTTCTGCCCACTGCCGAGGTTTTAAAATAACTGTTTAACTAAATAACAGTTCTCTGAAAAGCAGCAGCTCTGCATGATTAGTGTTGGGCATATGTCACATATAGAGGACAATTCTTCAGTCTATTGTGGTACTAAAAATGGATTCAGCTTTTTACTCTAATAGTTCAACTGTCTACAGATGCTTCCCTCTCAGCCCTTACTTAATTTGGTACTTTCCAGATGATTTCTTCTTTCTGTTTCTGTATTGTCCTAGGAAGGCTTTATTTCACATATAATTTGTGTGAAATTGGGGGGTTTTGTCACAAGATCTGGAGGGATCACCTTCCTAAATGGCAGCACGTCTTACCTCAGCAAAAAAACCCAAAGCCCTTCTCTCCAAGAACAGACACGTTGCACATTTAGCACATATTCTATTCTTGTATTTTAAGAACTTAGTGCAGAGCAAAAGACCCACCACTGGATGAAAGCAGCATGAAGAGTGTTTAAATTTGCTTCTAGCTTCTTCTTTCCTCTGCCTCTTCACTGTTGTCTGAGTGGCCTTTAAAGAAACTAGGGGATAATGATTCATGACACGTGGTGTTGGGGGTCAGCAATTTTAGTATGACTAGTACCACATGTTTAGAGAAACAACATTAGTCAATGCACCAGTGTGTGACTTATCACTGGGACACAGCAAGTAATGCTCTAAATGAAGGACTTTGTATAGGCTGAAGTCACTACCAGTACTGGCCACCTTTCTTGGCCCAAGTTCACAGGCATGCTGGAAGACTTCCATTTGCTTTGAAACACAGGCGGTGGGCAAACACAAGCCACCCTTCTATAATACAGTGAGTCGTTATGTCCTTGAAAATCAGCAGTTGAAACAGAACGTGTGTATAGAAGGGTCTTGTTTGGTTTTTTTTTAAAATTCCATGCAGTTCTAAAATCACTTTGACATTAAATTTCTGTTTTAATTACAGGTTAACGAAGCTGCTAAAAGAGGAAAGAAATTTGTGGGATTTGTAACCCAACATTTTCCTCAACCAAAAGCCTGTAATGGAACAAGCACAGATGCAAGTGCAGATCTGGAATCAACTCTGAGCAGAAGAAATAGAGAATGCAGAAGGAAAAGTTCAGATGACAACTATAAAAACTGGAATGAAGGGACATTGAGTGGTCACTCTTCTGAGAGTGGGATAGAGGAGGAAATGCTGCAAGGAGAAAGCAGTCTGTTACAGGATGCAGATCTCCAGTTTGGAAAAGAAGTCAGCCCTGTTAAGCCACGAAAAGGAGAAGGTAATAACTGCTGCTTGTTTATTGCAGAAATAGCTGTGGGGTTTTTTTAAAAAGGTGTTGGAAAAAACCAACAGAACAGTACGTTCTGTTGTATCAAATATTGATTTTGGAAGATGTGTCTTCCTTAATTGCAGGCTTGTTTTTTAAAAGTTGCCAGCTGAAGAAACAGAAATACTTAGGTTTTGCTTCACGCATTTGTGAACTGTGGCAATAACTTTCTTCTAGAGTATTATACTGTGAAATGTCTAGCTTTTTAACTTCAGGAAAAAGGCAAAATCAGACACAGTCTCCCACAGTGTAAATCTGGTTTTAGATGCAGTGCAAACAGAGTTTGTTGCTTGATAGGTGCATAGTGAGTAACTAGATCAGTAAACGTTTTCTTTTGGAAGGATGCAGTTGTTTTCATTTTTTCATAATGCGTAGAACTGTCACTCTTAATGTGAAATCATGAACATGAAATGGAGTTTCACTAATATGTGAAGATTCCAATTCTGCCTCTTTTAGAACTGATAACAAAGAGGGCCTCTTCCAGCCAGAGCTGTGATTTTACGTGCCTTTACCCAAGTCACATAATGTACAGCAAATTAATCCGTTCATAATGGATTCTTTCTGGTTGACATCTCTTCAAGAGGCATCCTGAAAGAGATCACTTAAAGTAATGCATTGACCATGAAATCAAAGAGGATAATTGTTACAAAATGAATTTACACTAGAGAAAAGTGAGCAGTAAAAGCTTGTATAGGAAGGGGAAATACCATTGGAAAATGTTAATACTGTGGTGGAAACTTTAGTTGTAGAAGCAGCAGAGATAGCCAGTGTAGCACGTGAAAGAAACTGAAACAGTGGCTTGAGATACTGAAGCACTAAGGCTTCTTGGCTTGCTAGGAAGTAAAGGAAGAAGTAGCCTAAAGCACAGTAACACTAATGCAAGACAGTGTTGTGTAGAACGGAGGCAGCATGAAACTTTGAGGTCAGATTGCTTTTTGACCTAATAGATTTATTTTTTGTTCCCCTGATGAACCAGATGTGTTTTAATTGCTCTGAAAAGCAACATTTTCACTTTCCTATTATGAGTTAAGCACCCTCTCCAGTTGGGAGGCTGTCAAGATAATGACTTAAAGCACTGAAATAATGTCCCTCTTATTTTTAACACTTGAATTAAAAGCAGTTCCTCTATAATGGACCCTTTATATCATGATCACTTGAAGCTTAACTCTTTCCTTATAGCTTAAAATAGAGGCTCTGCTATATGAGGCAGAAGAGAAGTCCTGTGAGTGAGAAAGCAGAAAGCTCTTGGTTCTTCTAAGGAGCAGCTTGGTGTGACCACGTGCATCCTCTACCTGCAGCATTCTCAGGAAACTGTTTAGAAAGCTTTGGCTTTCTGAGTATTTGACACTAGTCAAATACTTGGTAAAGTATTTTTAGTTCATAACACAAAACTTCTGAAATATTAGCCGCTTTTTTTTAGGTGTTATGTGTAATCACATTAAAACTACTGATGTCAGTTTTCATACCTACGTGCATAGCAGTGTGTGCTACCACTTCAGACTATTTAAGTCTGCTCCAAAGATGCAAAACTGTGCCTAAGCTCTAGATTTGGGGGCCATAGTGTATGAATTTTGATTATTTATAAATCTACCCCTTGAAGAGGCAAATTTTTGATACACATGAGCAATTGAATAATTGTGTTGAGAAATTGAATTTGTTTTTCTCTGGAAAACAAATACAAGTGATGTCACTTCAGTATATGGGAAAGAAAATTCAGGTTTGACAGGATGAAAGCTCTTCACACTAGTATAATTGTGTAGAAAGGAGAGTCATCTCACTGATATATCTCCAAATCTAGTTCTGAATTGGCCTTATTCCATGCACATGATGTCACTAGCAGTAGGAGTGTTAATGGTTCTCATAACAGAGAAGGATTCTCCCAGAGATGGATTCAGACTTCTTACAGTCCAAACCCTACTTTGGAAATCTTTATTTCTAGTGCCTAGAGAGACCAGCATCCTAAGTGGGGTCACCTAAACCGGCTTCCTTTGTTTTGGCAGTGTCAGTACTTCTGCTTTCTAGGGGTTGGGCGGTGTCGCTGCTCAGATGAGGCAATCTGAGAGCACTTTTTGGCAGCCTCTGTGTTATTTCTCCAAAGCAGTGATGCACATGTGAGTGTATTTGTGGAATACGTAGCTCAGACTTCATACCTTGTCACTGGTGACTGGTGTTGCAGTGGCCCTGTGTTAATGCCTAGATACAAAAAGCATTTGGAGGATGTGCAGGTTTGGTACGCTTAACTCGCTCACGGTTGGAAATCCCACTGGGCAACTGGTTATACTGGTTCATAAATGATCTTCAGGAAATAACGGGTGAAAATCAATGCTGTGCAAAGCATTCCCAATTTCAAAAAAATGTAGGAAATTGTCTTTAATCATCAGTTAGAGTAACTTCAAGTCACAAGTTCTGTAAGTAGGAAAAACGAGACCTTGCTTCACTGGATTTTTCTTAGCTCTGGTATAGGTTTTTCTATGCAAAACCCTCCTGCTTAAAAGGTTTGGTGACTGTTCAAATTTTCCTTATATCCCAGAACATAACACTCTTACACCGCATCCTGAGCATGTTTAGGGTTCAGACTGAGTACAGTCACATCAAGAAACATTCTTAAAACTCTTAGAACTAGAAAACCATGATAAGATGAATGACATTGTTATTTTGGAGCGCTGTCTTCTGGAGGTTCATTCTACCTTTTTCTCTTCATAGACAAGCTGTACACAATCTTCAATGTCTTTGATGATTCTACCTGCTGGACCTACCATGAAAGTGTTTTGTCTATGAAAGTAACGCGAAAGGGGCCAGTTATTAGTACACTGGAAGCAGACTGGCTGGAATTAACCACGTTTTACTATAAACAAGGATTGTCCTTAATAGATTCTTTTGTACATTGGGAAACTTCTAAAGGTGAGTGCTGACCTAGAATATTATCAAGCTTTTACTTGTTTATGTAGAACTACATTGTTTGTAAATAGTAGATCATGTTTTACTTTTGAGTGCTACGGTCGATTTGTTGTAACTTGTTGAGACAGTGATTGTCAATTCATGGAGTCTGATACCTGACAAGGGAATAACTTGTTTCCTGGGTGCTTACAGCTCTGAATAATTGATATTTCTGATTTGTTTTATCAAATTGAGGATTTCCAAAGCAGGAAAATAGTGTAGCCTTATAATGAGAAGCCTTTTGCACTAGGTCTTTCTTCCCTAACATTTTTTAAAATGCACAGATAATGAGGAAAATCAGACAAGTGTTTCCCTCTGAAATGTGTCCTCCACTCTGAATATTTCTAGAGAGATTCAGAATGATGTGAGTTCTGATTGCTTCATGCTTCCCGCTGTCTCCAGCGCTTTGCTGGGGTAAAAAATTCTTTCCACAACACCAAAGTGCATTAAAATCTGGGTGTTGATCCTGAAGTTTTCAGATAGTTCTGCAGGTTGGATGTGGATGTATACAGAGCGTAGAGAAATGTAGTTTTAGCCCAGCTCTCAGCCATAAGCAGACCTTCCAGGATCTTATAATCTCCCTTGAAGCCTCCTGCAGCTTGTGTTCTTCTGACAGAATTTTCCAGCTTGGTTAACAGATTGTTACAGTGACAGAGCTTCAGGCCACAGGATTGTCAATTCTTTTCTTTATTCTACCTATTTCAGTCTCAGTTTTTATTCTGGAGTGATCCTCCCAGCTTTTTCATAGTTCTTCCTTCGTCCTTCTGATGAAGAGCCCCAAGCCTGATGTCAGCAGTGCTGCTGCTGGCCCAGGCCCATGACTGCGCAGACTGCTGAGTCCAAAATGCTCTGCCTTGGCAGAGCTGAGAGATTGTGTTGTGCCACTGCTGACTGCAGGGGAAGCTCTTTATTGGCTGAAGTGTTTTGATCTCTAAAGCTCTGTTGTTGGTAAAATATGTAATTAAGAGATTCATTTCCATTTGAAGTAAATTTGCCTGAAAGCCAAGAATTAGAAGTGATGCAATAAAGCTGTAGTTGCTCTTACGCAGTTATTTGAAAATAAGAGGAGGAAAATGGTAGCGCTCTGGTGTTTGGGAAGCAGACCAAGGCAGTCTGACATAATTGATTGTTACAGAACTTATTAGTTATCATAACAGATGTTGTTTAACAGCAAACATAACATTTGCACTTAATTTATTTGGTACTTTTGGTTGGATCAGTTTGTCTTGTACCAAGTTTGTGTTCTTCTAGAACTGGCTACAGAAGCTCAGTGTAAGCGAGCAAAACACAAGGCTGCTGTGAAGGAAAGTCTTGTAAAACATTTGGAAAGGTTTCAGAAACCCAGTACAATTTTTGCAATACGCAGTCTGACTATCAAGTGCACTAGTCTAACAATGTATTAATTAAAGTGGCTTCATAAGTCATTTTACACCTCCTTATTGCATGAATTATACAAGGAAGGTAGAATTACTGCATTTGGAATAAATTATTTCTTATGTGTCCTACTTCAAATGCTTTTTTGCCTGATATCATGATAAAATAATGTGGTGTTCTCTTTGCCAGGCTGGGATTAGTGAAGGACTTAAAAAAACAGAAGGAAAAAAATCTTTGGAAGTTAGGTGATGTGGTTTCTTCAAAAATCAAACCCTGGAAATAATGACCTCTTCAGTTTTTATTGTTCTGAGGTGATTACCTTAGAATGTGAATCACTGCTTTTCCGTAGCTCTGCAAGAGGAACATAAATGCATGGGCATCATTCTATGGACCTTGGATTCAGTTTGGCAACTAGTCCCTTGCAAGCTGCGTATCTAATGCACAAAAACAGCCCAATGGCTCAGTTTGGTTATTTTATCCTCCAAAGTTATAACTCCTGTGTTGAAGTCGGTGGAGGAACAAAGTTTCCTTTAAGGGAGGAGAGATGAGAAGGCAGGGTTCTGGTTTTCAGTGCAGATTTCTTTGTTTCGAGCTAGAAAAGACCTATCTAGAGATGCATTACAAATCACCAAGGAGTGTTTTTGGCAGCTGCTGAAATTAATCCTTGCAGCTGTTGTCCAACAACAGCTTTACAGTCTTCCCATTCCCCTGTAGCTGTCTGCTCTTCGCTTATGTGAATAACTATCCCAACTTTAATACTCGGGTTACGACTTCTTCAGGCATTTCATGCAGCCTCTTTGCAGCAGTTGGTGCTTCTGCTTCAGCCCCACTGCACTGGTATGTGTTTGAGTTCAGCACAGGGGTGGGACGCTGCCAAATTAAGCTGTATGCATTCCCATGTACAGCTCGCTGTGTGGACGGAATTCTGCAGCTGATCGAGGGTCTGTAACCACACTATGAAGTTGATTTTGCTACTGAGTTCTTGGGCTAAACTCATTCTTAAGATAAGTACTAAAGAACTTTATAACCAGGTTGGGCATCCAAGAGAGGGAAACAAAAATGCTTTTTTGGGGAGAAAAGCTATTTAAGCACTTGGATTCGTTACTAGATTAACTTGTACGTAGGTCAGTTGCCATCTTCACCTTGCTTTTGCTTGGTTTAGGTGTCATTAGCAGTAGTTGTCCTTTAGTAAGATCTCAGTGAAATCTGCAGTTTGGATTTCATTAAAAACACTGCTTACAGGTCAGGCAGCTGCAGAAATCTTCCTTTGGTTTGGACTCTACTGAAGTTCTGCAGTCTGCAGTTTTGCTCGTACCAGGATCAAAATGCAATACTCAACTTCAAGTAGGAGGTAGTCTTAATATAAAAAGAATTTTAAAAACCCCAACAAAATTGTAAATTCTTAATATTTAAGAAATTCTGTGTTCTCCTGCCAGAAGAGGGTGCAGTCAAAAGCTGTGCAGCTAAGTTCTCTTTTAGGAGCCATTTGGGTTGTAGTAGTGTTCTATCCGTTTGTAGCTGCCTCAAACCCTCTCATGATCTTACAAGTGCTGAAGGTTAGAAGTAGTACTGTGGCAACACTGCCTTCTCTGTGTATGTTTTCTGCACTCGGCTGAGTACAGATTTTAATAAAGGTAAATTATTGTGATTGACAGAGTGGGCAGGTGAACCACTTGTTAACGTGTAGCTTTCTTAATAGAGGTGTTTGCCTTGGTGAATTATCGGCTTCTCTCAGAATGCCGGCGTGGAAGCATCTTGTGTCGATATCTGCTCAAAATTTGTCATTTTTCAAACATGATAGAATAAAGAAATCTTCTGACACTATAGGTGGACTACCAGTTTTAAAGTATCTGGCTGAAAAAAAGGTGGAAGTCGATGAATTGATAAGATTATTTATTAATTACTGGGAGCTTTGCAGGTGTGAACATTTGTGTCCAAAGCAACCTGTTCAGTTCCACATGCCATTGCACTGTGTATGGGTTCTCTGACAATAACATAACACGTGCAGTATCTCTACGTGTGTGTGTAAGAGATGTGTATGCATGCAGGTATCCAATCATAATTCACGTAGTGTGACATGCAATGTAATAAAAGCAGTACAGAGTTAGTGCTTTAGGGTATGTTAACAGGCATGCTCAGAAAAATGCTAATTGCTTGTTTGCATTACACAGCTTCAGTGCCAGTGTGGTTGGTTTTTAAAACCAAACCAGTTGCATTCCTTAAGTTTTGTTTGCCAGGTGGGGTTTTTTTTGTTCCACTTTGTGTCTTCCTTGAAGCTCTGGCAAGAGCAATCGTCTCTTCCCATTTCTGTGCAATATTGGATAGAGTCTAAATCTGATATTCTGAGCATTATATAATTTCACTTTTCAAACATTAAGTTGTAGTAAGTCAGGTATCAAAGTATGTCTTTCTGGAACCTTCTCAGAAGAAGCAAAACCAGAAAACAGACCGCTATCTGATGCACAGCTTTGGCTTGGGCCAACCGGATACTGTCAGGCTTGAACTAGTGAGTCAGAGTTGTGCTCTGAAACTTCCTGCCCATCAGGAATCTTCCTGCAGTTACTCGGGTTTCAGGCTCTTCCTGTGGCCATTTGTGTGTTTACTTAAGTAACAGTAGCTGAGCTTTGCATGTCATGCTTGGTTTCTCTCGTGTGCCCTCCTCTACCGCACCAAAAGCCACGCTTACCCACAAGTGTGCAGTACTGAACAGAGAGAGGGTTTGTGCCCATCTGCTGCGGGTGATGCGTTCAATACAGGAAACTAGAATGCAGGTTTGAGCATGGAAGAGGCTAATGCTTTGGAAAAAAATCCAAAGGTTCATAGTTCATTTTGTGTCGAAGAAAGGTTTTTTAATAGTGAGTTGACTTGTGTACTTCCAAATTTAACTAGATGCAGAAATAACCATCAATTTGAGTTATTTGCTGTCTCTGTTTGCAAAAAGAAGCCCGTGTGTACATCTGAGTACAATACCAACCTGAAACCTTGTATTTGTGTTCACAGGGGACCATGTGCCCAAATCTTTAGAAGGATTGTTTATCTTTGAAGAAGAAGGTGCCGGGATTCCAGGTTCTAACAGGAAAGGAAATGATGCAATAGTTGTTGAACAATGGACAGTCATTGAGGTAAATCAGTGATTATTTAGCCCTCCTGTTTCCTACTTAGATTTTTCTTATCAGTACAAGGATTTGAAGGAAACCAAAGTTTGCTGAATACTCAGGATGATTTCTTGAAGCCACCTGCATAAGCCAAACTTAAGTCTTGAGTCATAAAAATTAAGTCATGCCTGTGGCTATTGGTCACTGTGCATAGAAGAAATATGCCACAGGGTCTCTGGCCTGACGTGTTTTCAAGTGTTCATAGCAACAAACATAACCAGTAAATAAAGAGGTGGGGGCTGGTTTTCAGGTGGTTTTTTCCTCAGATACACATTTCAGACCAATTCAGTAAGTGCGGCTCCACCAACAACACGCAAAACTATTTTTAGTAGAAAGGGGAAGAAAATAGCAAAACTAGAAACGGAACACACAAAAACGTATAGAGTATGGTTTTCAGATGGATATTCTTAAATAAGAATTTACTGCTAGATATGAAAGACTAACTTTTCATAACAAATTTGCATGTAGCATGGTCCAGCAGTAACACTAATTTTCTAATATTGTCGTAAGATTATTGGTGTGAATTAATGACTGTTGTTGGGGGATACCAAAAGCTTACTTTAAAAATAAGCAATAATAAATAACAAACCAGAACCAGCAAACCTGCAGAAATGACATCTAGAAGTAAGTGGGATGCTTCTTATTCAGGTGTGAAGTATTTAGGTTGTATTTAGGTAAACACCACCTCCAGTGGTGCTGAAAAGGTTTTAGGTATTAATTTAGCAACGTGAGGAGTTTAACAAGTGAGATGTTCTTTGGATGTCTTGCTGAATTGGGGCTCATACCTGAAGTTCGATGCGTTCTGTTAGTTTTCAGTTTTGTATAGTCTTGAACTTCTCAAATTGTTCTCAGTTTGCATTTGTGAAGCTCAACCAAACAGAACAGTGTGCTCTTGCAGAGCATCGTCATTATCGAGTTAAGGAGAGTGATGTAATTTGTAGAATTGCAAATAAAACCTGTACAGAGTCTCTTTTCTACTTTTTATAATTATTAATGTAGGGATGTGACATTAAAACAGATTACGGACCTTTATTGCACACGCTGGCTGAGTTTGGATGGCTCCTGACTTGTGTCCTGCCAACACCCGTCCTACGACATGACAGGTACCCAAATAATAGATAATAGCATTTCTGCTGTGTACAGCCCAGATACCCGTGTACTTAACTATCAAAGGAAGAACAATACTAATATGTTAATTGCATGTAGCACTTGATATGTAAGAACCCTTATGGTGGAACCTTTTTTACCACTTGGTTTTAGGGCTACTGCTGCTGACTGCCATGACTTTCAAACTAGACCGATAATCCTAGATGTAAAATGCCTTGTTTATTTCTAAACCCTAAAGATGTTATATAGGGAACATGTAGTCACAAAGCTAGTCCCCAGCAATTGATTTGGCTGTTTATCAAATTCAGGCAGTGTAGGCTTTAGGTTTCATTCCAAATACAGTACCTGCCTACTGCATGTCAGTTCTCCTATCGCAAGATTTATTTGAACACTGAAGGAGCATTACATACATAACAGGAGACAAGCAGAAGAACTTGGATCCCATACAAGGTTCCAGACTTCCTTTTATGAAAGTGTATTGTGGTTTTCTTCATGGTGTGGAGCTAAAGGCAGCAAATTAACCACTGGATTAAGCAGTTAGGATTGTCAAAGTCCGTAAACAAACATACTTAGGCATGACTCATTAGGATTGATGGAAAGAGTGGGTGACTTCAGTAATCTTTGGATCCAGGCCTCACTGTATTAAATCAAGTCAGTAAGAAAACAGATGTGAATGAAAGACTCTAAGAGAACTGCCAAAGGAGGTGGGATTTTGTTAAAATGATTTGATGCAATTAAATCAACTTGCCCATGTAAGAAGGTCATGAAACAGGTTTGGTTTTTAATAGTTTAATGAACTGCTTCAGTGCAGAGACAGAGGAAATCGTGGTAAAATAATATGGCACAGTCTGCTTTCCATTTTGAGGGTCTCTATACACTTCATTTTCCTAAGTGTGTGAAATGCTGAACTTATAGAATCATTAGGGATTGGAAGGGACCTGGAAAGATCATCTAGTCCAATCCCTCTGCCACAGCAGGATCACCTAGACCGAGTCATAGTCATTAAGGGTTAGAAGGGACCACAGGATCATCCAGTTCCAACCGCCCTGCCGTGGGCAGGGACACCCCACCCTAAATCAGGCTGGCCAGAGCTACTAGCTAAATACTTCAGTTGCAGTAGGTGTCTGAGGTACTGTTGCTTCCCAGGTGTGAAACAACCAGCCCATAATAGCCATCGTGCAGAAGAGAATGGTATCCTGGCAAGATCTGAATTTAGATTCATTTTGTATGAACACTTCAAATATTTCAGACTAATAAAAAGCTTTTATTTTCTCATCTTAATGGTTGGGTAGATGTCTGCGTGAGTTGTCTAATACTTGTTGTCCTAGTGTGGCTTGAGCTAGTGTGTGTGGCTGTAGTATATATTATATACAACTTGTTTCTTCTAAAGAAAAATTTTAAAAGGAAAAGAAGTCTGAATGGAATTCCTAATTACAGATTAAGAATTCTTACAAGTCCAAAAAAGAATGTGTTTCTGTCCTGATAGGCTAAGCAGTGATTAATAAATAGTATTTTTAGGTTTCAATCTTGATATTTAAAGAGGAAATTGCTGGATGATTACTGTGTGTCTGATATGACACATACCATTACTGTGGTGCTGGATTATTTTAGGAATGCAAGTTGAATATCCTTCTCAAAGAAGGACACTTTCTGCTGCTAAACAGCTGGTCTTTTCCCAGACTGGGAACTCTGACCTCAAAACCCAGCCTGACAGCCTTCACAAACATAGGAAAAACAAAATGAGCAGCAAATCGGGATGATCTGGCAAATACTTGGTTTCACATTTATTTTTAGAAAAGAGTTTGTACAAAGTATATAAAGACAAGTATATAAAGAATAAAATGTTAGCAGAGCATTTGTATTCAATGTTTTGCTCTAGTCTCTATTTCTCTAACTTACTGTGAAGCTTGCCCTCATATCAGATGACTTGTCATCTGTTCCCAGCAGTTAGGACCACTGCTCACCTACAGATGAGGAGTGGGACCAAGAGGCCGACAAGTTCTAGGGTGTGACAGCTTTGTCATGCACTGCCGTATTTCTCTTTTGGGGCAGGATTGTCATGTGCTGCTATATTCCCCTTTTAGTTTTTACATGGTTGGGATTTGAAACAGTTTTAAAAATATTCTGCTATCATGCCTCTTCCTGGGTGAGCTTGTTGCTTCAAGTTTTTATTCTTCATAAAATGTCCTGTGGCACGGAGTGTCATAGGATCATAGAATGGTAGGAGATGAAAGGAGCCTCTGGATATCTACTTTAGTCCTCTTGCCAGAGCAGGTTCTCCTGGAGCAGATCACACAGGAATGTGTCCAGATGGGCTTTGAATATTTCCAGAGAAAGAGACTCCACAACCATTCTGAGCAGCCAGTTCCACTGCTCTGCTACCCTCACCATGAAAGTTTTCCTTATGTTCAAATTAAATCTTCTGTGTTCAAATTTATGCCCATTGCCCTTTGTCCTGAGCATCACCCAGAGAGCCTGGTCCCATCATTCTGACATCCTTCAGATATTTACAAGCATTTGAGATCTCCTCCTCTCCAGGGTAAACGGCGCCAGCTCTCTCAGCCTGCCCAAATAAGGAAAATGCTCCAGCCCCCTGATCATCTCAGTGACTCTGTGCTGGACTCTCTCCAGTGGCTCCCTGTGCCTCTTGAACTGTGGAGCCAAGAACTGGTTGCAGTATTCCAGATGTGACTTCATTAGGGTAGAGGGGGAGGAGAACGTCACAGGTACCTGTCCTGTTGCAGACAGGGGCAGCAGCCTCTCAGCCTATTCAGTCCTTTAATTCCTACCTAACCAGTGGCTGAGTTATGTTGGATGCAGGAAGCACTGATTTGAGAAATGTTGTATTTGCTGTTGCAGACAGAGCCATGACAGGTGTCGTGGTTTTTGAAATAAGCAGAGTTACTGTTTTGTGCAACATTGCTTGAAGAAGAAAGTGCTGTTGGTTTGGGGTTTACTCTTCTGCTTGGGGTTTTTTTGGTCTGCACTCTACAAAACACACAGAAGCTTCTCTCTTCTGTCAGCACTTTTTCAGGGAATAAGAGAAAGCAGCATGGAAAAGTGCACAATACAGTGTTTGCTGTATTTGTCTGTATCCTGGGTGTTTAAACTTTGTCAGAAAGTTAGTTTTTTACCAAAAAAGAAGTAAGTTAAATCCACAATAATACTGACCGAGCACTGGAAGATGCAGCAGGGTTGTGGAGTCTCCTTCTCTGGAGGCGTTTAAAACCTGCCTGGATGTGTTCCTGTGCAACTTGGTCTAGGTGCTCTTGCTGTGGCAGGGGGTGATTGGACTAGGTAATCCTCTGAGGTCCCTTCCAATCCCTCATGTTCTGTGATTCTGTGATATTGGTGTCCTTAGAAGCAGCCCTGCATTCTCCTTCTCCTACTAGATAAACATCCTCAGTACAAAACTTTGACAGTAACAATGTCGAGAAGCTGTAGAGTAAGGATTAAAATTAGTCCTTTTCAATCTAGTCAGCAGAAAAAAGTGCTTTAGAAGATACTTTGCTTTTAAGTTGGTGCTACCCGAGCTACTATTGTGATGAGTTTCCAGAACATCAAACATGTTGTGGCCTAAAATTAGGGTTATTTCTACAGTCTTTAAGTTTTTCATTAAACAACTTCTAAATCAGGAGACTTATAATCCCAAACTGGTGTCTACATAATAACTGAAAATACAGCTACTATGCAGTTCCAGAGGAGTGCAAGGCTTTATTTTAGGGAATGCAAAAAACGCTGAAGGTGTTTCAAAGAATCATGGAATCATTAGGGATTGGAAGGGACCGATCCCCCTGCCACAGCAGGATCACCTAGACCAAGTCCCACAGGAACACATCCAGGCAGGTCTTAAATTTGTTGTCTTGCTCAGTTTGTTTATTATTCAGAAAACTTTGTTTGTCTAGTCTTAATTCTAAGTGCTCTGTATATAAAATGTTCATGCCTTAAAAATTGATCTTGTAGATACTTAAGCCACTGGCAGTATGACAGCTTCTAGTTTGATGATGGTTTTGATGTTAAATGTATACATGTAAGAGGACAAATTTATTGCCCATAGAGCATAAGCAGACGAGCAAATTGCTAGTACGTTAACAAAAGAGTCTGTTGCTCTTCACTTCTCTTGAGAGACAGAGAAAGACTTGAGCAGTCTTACTCTGAAGTGACCTTTATTTCCCCTCTCTGGTTACTGAAGTCTCTGAAAATGGGCAAGGGGAGAGTGTGTATGGGCACTGTAAAGCAGGTGGGCAAGTGCAGTGCAAAACTACTGACTTTATGGTTGCTAATTTATCATGACAAACTGTTTTTTCTAAGTTTTCAAAATGCCCTGACTTAAGAGGCAAAGAGGAAGTGTGGGAATGTGAGGAGAGCTGTGGAGTGACTTGCTCTAAGCACTTATTGAAATTCTGTGGCCATCCCACTGTCATTGAGGTCTTTGTGAACTAAGCTCATAGCCACTTTGTCGTGTGCGGCATTTTAATAGGGTCAGACTTAGAAAATGGTTGATTTGCTTATTGCCTGCTCACCATCGTGTCCTTCCTCCGTTACAGAAGGACTTGTACAAGCTGTAGCTTAATGTTTGGTTTTTTTCCTTTTCTCTGAAGGAATGCAGACGCTGTTACTAAATACACCATAGGCTCTTCCCATGCCAGGGACTGTGCTCAGCTTTCCTGCTTAGAAGAGATTGGCATAACCCAAGCAAACATGTCCGAGTTAAGGAGACATTCCTAGCCAAGTGGAATAAGATTGCAGGATTGACAAGGACAGAGTTCCTTGTCACAGCATTAAATTGCAACACATCTTCTTGCAATGAATCCAGAGAGTGAGGTAGGAACTCGCAGAGCAGGAAGCCTCAGCAGCTTAAGGAAACTAATGAGTTTTTGTTCTACCTGTTTCTTTTCCCCACAAGCTGAAGTTTGATATAGTTACCTCTTCTTATCCGAGGAAAACGTGCCAAGATGTGCCATGACCTGACTTCAGCTGGACAAGAAAAGATAGTGAGGGGCCAAACGTAGCCTCAGACGGTCATCCCTGGCTATTGATCAGGTGTAGCTGGGTATAGTGCTGGTCTGTGTATTTTCTCAGAGCCTTCTTCCAGAAACTCTACTGAGGCAGGCTGTTACAAGCTTTCTTGGTCTTACAGGAACAGTTTTGATTGCTGATATTTGTTGGAGCAAGTCCCTAATGTTAAGTACAGATTAATTTCACCAGTCCTAGCCCTAGCATGAAACAGGAATTGGTTGCCTCAGCTTTCTGTGGTTGCCAAGGTGGCAGCATTGCCTGCACTGAAGTACCGTACATTATTTTAGCAGTTCTTTCTGTAATGCTACACATAACAATACTGTTTTATGATTGATACAACAGGTAGAGTCATAGATACTTCAGATCATCTCTCTACATATCTCCTTTCTATTTCTGTTTTTTCTGCTTTTCCTGTGCTCGCTCTGAAATCCACAGTTGCTGTGCTGCAAAAGTGTCTCGGTGTCCTTCCCTTATGTGCCTAAAGATCGTGTTGAGTACTGCCCAGAAGTATGAGTTGAAGGAGAAGAGGGTGTCAAAATGTAGTAGCTGATATTCAGAAGAGCACAGGAAGGAATTTCTTTTACAGAATCACAGAACATTAGGGATTGGAAGGGACGTCGAAAGATCATCCAGTCCAACCCCCCTGCCACAGCAGGATCACCTACACCAAGTTGCACAGGAACACATCCAGGCAGGTTTTAAACGTCTCCAGAGAAGGAGACTCCACAACCCCCCTGGGCAGCCTGTTACAGTGCTCTGTCACCCTTTTAACCCATCTTAGAGCTCTGGTGTTGAAATTCTGGAGATTTTTGTGGTGCCCTAGAGTCAGGCTTTGTAGAACATCTGTGGTCCATGTGCTGACCTGTATTTCTGATGGAGAAGTGATGAAAATCAAAACAGAAGAACTTCAACAGGATCTATCACCAGTGTTCAGTGCAACACTTTGGGAACATGATATGAGTAACATCTGGTTTGATCTTCAGGAAAAGCTTCAACTTTTCATGTTTATTTTTCTAAGAGTATCATTTTTTAAGAAAAGAAGTGCTTCCTTAAATGATCTGTAACTCAACAGCAGGACTGAAAACTGAAGTTCCTCTTCTTTATCCTTTGTTTTATGACTATATTCCCTTGTCTTTCCTACACATGTTCCTACCACATGCAAAACAGCCAGTTTCTCTTCAGGTGGGTGTAGAGCTTGTAAAATGTGAGCTGAGTCCTTTTCTCCATAGGCAGTGAGACAGCAAGCTTATCCCACCGTGTCAGTTACATACTGTGTTACGGCAGGAAACACCCTTTAATTATCAGTAAAGAAAGTTACATCACAAATTTCATACCACGGAGTATTTAGATATTTGTTGAAGCTGTGGAACTGTTGAGATTGGGTCTATCTGTTGTGGTTTTTGTTGCAGTAATGCATTGCTGTGTTTTGACAGTGAAGATTTGGTGGTTCAGCTGTAAAGGTCAAGTCTTTGATTAGAAGTAAGAGCTCTGGTATTTAAGCTTTCAAGAGCAGACATGTTAAATAACTCAAAACCAATTTTTGGTGTTACAAACCAGCTCTGGTTATTCGGAGAGCTGTTCAAGAATTAATAAACCAGTTACTGCTTGGTAGTCTGTCCTCTTTGCACATAAACTCTTGTGTACACCCGACTTACAGCTGGCTCTGGAAAGTACAAACATGTTAGTGACTGTTATTGCCTTTAAAACTGAACCATTTGTTTTTTCATCTTCAGTGAAGGAAACCTGGCTACAAAGCAAGTAGTTTTTCTTCAGAGACCTGTTATGTGGAATTGTGCTGCCCAGACACCAGAGGTGAGTAACATGTTTATGATACTAGTACTTCATGTAGTGGTTAGGCACAGAGACAAACTGGACTTTAGAATTAATGAGGAGAGACAAAAGTGGCAGAAAGGGGGTTCACTTTGAAATAATTAAAGAGTCACAGAACATTAGGGATTGGAAGGGACCTCAAAAGATCAGAAAGATCTTCTAATCCAATCTCTCTGCCACAGCAGGATCATCTAGACCAAGTTGCACAGAAACATACCCAGGCGGGTTTTAAACTTCTCCAGTGAAGGAGACTCCACAGGACCCCTGGGCAGCCCCTTCCAGTACTCTGCCACCCTCACTGGGAAGAAGTTCCTTCTGATATTTATATGGAACCTCCTGTGTTCCAGCTCACACCCAGTGCCCCTTGTCCTATCGGTAGATGACACTGAGAAGAGCCTGACTCCATCCTCCTGACACCCACTCTTCACATGTTTATAGACATTAATGAGGTCAAGTTTAGGGAGGATTTTTGCAGCTGAACTGTTTAATTTTTTCCAAGCATGTGAAAAACCTGTTTTGTGCCAAGATATTCCTGTGCCAGGTGAATGAGGTTGGCTATGCTGCATTTCTTCAGATGTCTTCAGAAGCCTAAGAATCAAATCCTAGATCTGTTACTCGTTAAAATGTTTTTAACTTCCAAAACATCTATTTTTGTGCTTATAGAAGAGTCCAAGTGTTAAACTGCAGAAGGGGTCGGGTAATCTGGAGGTTAACGGGTGACGAGGGAGGTGTTAGCTGTTGCTGTGTGAAAATGTGTGACAGAAATGAAGGATTTAAAATTCCTGTAGCTTGACCTCAACAACTCCTTGTCCCTTTTGGGTGAGGTTCTCATAATAATGGTTGTATGAAAGTACTTTCAGGATTAAGTAGCTGGTAGTCACCATGTTCTGCTCAGAGTGAAGGTCACAACAGTGACTGCACCTGTATGGTGTTACCGTAAATCCTGCTGTGGACAGAGAAGGATTAACTACTGCTGGGCTCTTCTTCACTGAGCCTTTCAACATCCTGTTTAGTCTTTGTTTGTTTTTCAGTAGCCATTCAGCCTTTCTCTAATCAACATGGCTTTCCTGTGATAATCTTAAGCAGCTCATAAAAGCTGTAGACCTTCTCACTCGCATCCAGCACCGGGGCAGTAACTTCACAGACTTTGTGATCTGTGGCATTACATGCTTTTACGAGGCAATGATACCTGGTCTCTTCTTTTCCCCCCAGTATAAATGGTTCCACAAGCGTGTACATTTCTTTCCATATTTGATTCTGCCTTCTTTTTCACCTTCTGTCCCAGCTGTTAGCTGTATTTCCCTCTACTTAGTGTTTCTAAAATACTCTCTTTTTGTTCTTCTCCAGGCTTTTGCTTGTCTCCAGCCCAACTTCCTTCTTACTGTGTCCCCTCATAATCACTCCTTCCACGCCTGGAAGAACTGCATTCAACAGACACAATGAAAGCCCTGTTTTACTCTTTTGTCTCTGCTGTGCTGTCTCTACTACTGTGATCTCAGTTAGGTTTTTCTACACTGTCTATAATTTGCTTCCTCATTCACAAATCTGACCTTCTGCTTTTTTCTATTCAGTGTTCTACGTAGTCTCCCTTAGCAGTGGCTTCATCTCTTCATCATACTCTCTTCTAAACTCCGTTTACTCCTTACACAATCTTTTCCTTTTAATTTTCCCCTGCCTGCTGAACAACTTCAGCTTTTGGCTTTCAGGGCTTCCTACTGTCACTCTCATGCCCCACTTTCTACTGTTTACATTCCACAAGGCTGTTTTGAGGTATAATTTTGATACCAATCTTGTAAATACAGCAAACCTTATTTTATCAGTCATTATTAAGTCATGTGTTTTCTCATGCTTCCTTACTGTTTTTAATACTCTGTAGTGAGGGCAAGGACTGCTGATATGAGTGCTTTTTCTTTATTAAGGCATTCTATTTCTAACTATAAGCATCTTTTAAAAGGCAGCATGATACGAGTAGAGTTTGAATGGTTAAGGCTGGATTCTGCCAAGAGACATAAATACAGACCAGTTCTGTGAAAATATTCAGTCTAGGGAACTGAAGGGTCTTTGAGATGTGGTGTAAATTAAAAATAGGAAGCATTATGCACACAGTTTGGGTTCTTGGACTCAGTTGTGAGGTGACCACCAGCTTGGGTTTATGCAGATAAAAATGTGTCATGTAGTTGCTATTGTCCTTGGTTGTGATGGGAACTCTCTCTTCAGTATTAAAACACCAGAAGTGAGCAGTAAATAGCTGACTTGTAGCCATTTACATCAGGATTTCTGTGCTCTAAAGAAGTTCAATGTCTGAATCTGCTCTAAAGTGTCACTGAATGGTTTACTTCTCCACCAGGAAATTTCAGGACACTGAGGTCATTTTACCATGGGATAAACTGGTAGTTCAAGCTGAACCTGAAATATGTAGCAGAGCACCATTTTCCTTCTGTTTTTCCAATTATGCTGTTTTCCCCCTGAATTTTTTAATCTTCCTTGGTCTCTTACTAAATGTCCACGCTGGTGAACAGCCTTTTACCTTCATTACAATTGAGAATCATAGATTTATTAGTAACACCAATCTGGTGTAGAAAGTCATGCTGCAGCCAGATTTCAGATGCAAAACAAGCTACTGACATTTGTAAGCTTCTCCTCTAGAAATTTTAAAACCATTTCTTTAGTGTCTCCCCCGGACATGAATGACACGGCCATACAACTTGTATCAAACCCTTGCAAACATTTTTGGTAAAAACATGTAATTCCCAAGATTTTTGTACCAATCACAGAACATTAGGAATTGGAAGGGACCTCAAAAGATCATCTAGTCCAATGCCCCTACCAGAGCAGGATCTCCTAGATCAAGTCACACAGGAACATAACATGACATCTTATTTCCATTTGTACTGCATAGATTTTCATTGATGTTCGAGTGGCCTTAAAGCTGTTGTTAAAAAAAGGTCTGTGTCCACAACACGGGAAGTTCTTGAATCACAGAAGTACTCAAGATACCCAAAATGCTTTAACTCAGAGAAAAATGCATCACAGTTTATTTTATCATAGCCTTAGCATGTTTGCAGCTCAGATTCTCGAGGAGAAAGCTGCCTCTGAAAAGCTCAAAACAGGAAGCCAGCAGAGCTCTTTAATCACTGAAATGAGAAAGCAGCCTTAGTGGAGCCATTCTCAGGCACTCCAAACCCCCAGAGGTTTGACAGTCACATGATTTTCCAGCTTGCTGTGGTTCAGTGGGATCTCACCATGGCAGGAGCTTTGCCCCTCAGGCAGGTCCAGCTGTTCGACCTCAGTGATTTGCATGCTGGAGAACAGCAACACAGGTACAGGTCCATGTATGGACTTAAGGCTTTAACTTTTTGTAGTTATTGAGTTGAAATTAGCATTGCTAGGCCAGCTGGGTCTTGTCGAGGGAGGTGGGTCTGCCCTTTGGAGACCTCGTCCTGTTCTGTAGTCTCCAGTAGAAGGAGGACACGGAACTGTTGGAGTGAATCCAGAGGAGCCCACGAGGATGATCAGAGGGCTGGAGCACCTCTCTTGTGAAGACAGGCAGAGGGAATTGAATCTGTTCAGCCTGTAGAAGAGGAGGCTTCAAGGGGACATTAGAGCAGCTTTCCAGTACCTGAAGGGGCTACGAGGAAGCTGGAGAGGGAGTTTTTACAAGGGACTCTAGTGATAGGACAAGAGGAAATGGTTTTGAGCTAAAAGAGGGGAGATTCAGATTGAATGTAAGGAAGAAATTCCTCACTGTGATGGTGCTGTGGCACTGGAACAGACTACTCAGGAAGGCTGTGGTTGCCCCTTCCCTGGAAGTGTTCAGGGTCAGGTTGGATGGGGCCCTGGGCAACCTGGTTTGGTGAGAGGTGTCTGCCCCTGGCCAGGGGGTTGGAACGAAATGATCTCTTAGGTTCCTTTAAACCACTGTATGATTTCTAAAGTTTTTGCTTCAGTAGGAATTGAGGGTAAAACTCCTGTTGCCTGGTCTCTTACTCTCGAAGAGTCTCTTCTCTGAGGAGGATGTGGTTTGTCCTCACCGCTCGCCCCTCTGCCCTTTTGTACGTTCGTAGGACAGAGCATCGTGACCCGGGTTAGTATTTGTGTGATGGTTCGAAGAACTCTTGGAGTAGAAGGGCTGTACTGCCTCAGTGGGCTTTTTGTTTATCGTAAACCATTTGCTTTTCGAAGGAGGGAGTTCAGACAAGATCCAAGATTGAACCACGCTGTGCTTGAGCTTTTTCTGGTTGTTGTTTCTTTTAATGTATGTTAAGCAGTTCTCCCTGCTCTTTTGCTGTGGTATCCAGGCAAACTTCATGTCCTTCTGTTTCTCCTGAGGCAAGGCCACTTCCCCTTAGTCTCATTTCCTAGTGTTGCCTGTACAGCTTCCCTCACTCCATTTCCTTCAGTCACAAGGGCCATTGTTTTTTCTGTTTGAAAAGCTTTTGAAAGAAGACTCAGCAATGTGTAGATGGGGGGCACAGAACTTTCCAGAGCATGGCAAACACGGTTGTAGTGGGTTTGTTTGTGAAATGCTTGCATTAGTGCAAATCCTCCTGCAGCACTTCTTGCATCTTTGACCCATTGACGTTCCTGTCTGTGCTGAGGCTGGAATCTTCCTTAGCTAGATGTTCCTCTGTGGACAGTTGTGTCCCCTGGCAGAGCATGTCCTGGTTCAGCAGTGCCTGTGCTGACAGCAAGGATTCCAGGCAGACAGCCAGGCCAGTTGTGACTCGAGGCACTGACATTGCTTCTGGAAGTGTTGTATCATCACAGCTCTGAGTAACTCGAGCAGCTCCTGATACTAACATGAAACAAACCTTCTATCTTTGCAGTGCCTCAGAGGACCCTTAGCACACTCTGAGAGATCCGTGCATAAACCACAATCTGCTGACTTTTCTTTGTTGGCAGCCATCGCTTCAAGTACCATGTGTGGAAGTCTCAGTGCTGATGTCAGACTGTACTTACACAGAGTTCTTCCTGTGCGAGGTCTGCTCAGACCCTCTCTCGGGCTGTTCTACAGGACAGCTACTGACTCCTGTCTGCATTGATCCACCATGTGGGTTGAATGCAATTCTTAAATTTCCTGGGATGGCCTCTGAAGGTCCTTGTGGTCAGAACTGGACACAGGGGAAAGCAGAACAGGCTTCTTGTGGTAGATTTCTCAGTGGTAAATCTTCAATTCCATGAAGTTGTCAGATCACACTCGTACAGCTCGATATCAGTGGAGTTTCATTTCATGTTTTTATCTGATACTGCACTCTTCTAAGAATCTTCTAGGAGAAATTTAGTGAGCTGTAACAAGGGCAAGTGTAGAGTCTTGCATCTGGGCAAGAACAACTCCAGGTACTAGTATAGGTTGGGGACTGACCTGCTGGAGAGCAGCGTAGGAGAAAGGGACCTGAGGGTCCTGGTGGACAGCAGGATGACCATGAGCCAGCAGTGTGCTCTTGTGGCCACAAGGCATCCTGGGGTACATCAGAAGGGGGGTGGCTAGCAGATTGAGAGAGGTTCTCCTCCCCCTCTACTCTACCTTAGTGAGACTGCATCTGGAGTATTGTGTCCAGTTCTGGGCCCCTCAGTTCAAGAGGAACACGGAACTGCTGGAGAGAGCCTAGCGCAGAGCCACAAAGGTGATGGAGTGGAACACCTCCCCTATGAGGAAAGACTGAGGGAGCTGGGTCTCTTTAGCTTGGAGAAGAGGAGACTGAGGGGTGACCTCGTTAATGTTTATAAATATGTGAAGTGTGGGTCTCAGGATCCAGGTTCTTCTCAGTGTCATCTAATGATAGGACAAGGGGCAATGGGTGTGAGCTGGAATATAGGTGGTTCCACATAAATACCACAAGGAACTTCTTCACAGTGAGGGTGACAGAGCGCTGGAATGGGCTGCCCAGAGAGGGTTGTGGAGTCACCTTCTCTGGAGACATTTAAAACCCACCTGGAGATGTTCCTGTGTGACTGGATCTAGCTGATCCTGCTGTGGCAGGGGTATTGGACCAGATGATCTTTTGAGGTCCCTTCCAATACCTAATGATCTGTGACTCTGATTCTAGACAGAGCTGCTAGGGGATGTGATTTTCAGAACAGCTGACAGATGATGGCACCAACCCAACAATGTACTTGGTGGCTTTTAGGTATGTGAGCAAAGGAGAGTGAATGCCTGCCTACAGGGGTAGCAGGAGATGGCAGAGCTGTCTGCTGCATGCCTGCTGCTGCCTGGCACTTCAGCTGCTCCGGGCAGGAGGAAGGAACCTCTGCTGCTGACAGCAAGTTGCCAGCAGGAGCCATGACACCCTTGAGCGTTCGTCCCTGCAGAGCACAGGAAAGGGCAGCCCTTGCCTGTGTGGTCCGGCAGAAAACATCAGTCGGAGTGTGTCGGGTGTGTCCATCAGGCACCGAAATCACACCACCTTCAGACAGCTGGATTTAGCACAGGTTGAGGGTTGTAAATCATTCTGCATCTGCCACGTGCTACCTAAGAACTGAGCATTGTTGAAGTACTTGTTCTTACCAGTCACCTGTGTTTTCTTGAACCTGTATCTTCATCTCTTGACATTTGGGTACAAGGAAGGAAGATGACTCTGTCGGAGGTGTTTTCTGTGGAGGAGTTCATCATTCCAACCAGTGTTAAATGCTGTTTTGTTTTAAAGTGAAATCCACGCATGACTTGTTGCTTTTGCTTTTTTCTTAAATAAGCTAACGTTCAATATTCTCTTGTATTTCAGAGGAAGTCCTTAAGGCACGTTGTCGGGGAGGAGAAAGGCAAAGTCTCTAGCAGAAGTGTTGGATCAGACACAGCTACTTCTCGCCCTGTAGAACTGGAGCAGCCGCCTGATGAGTTTCACCTGTCTCTGTCTAAACAATGTTGGGTCAAGGAGGGATCCTCCCAGTATGGAGGCTTTCCAGGTTTGGGTAGCAGTGATGGAGTGTTAAGGGAACTGGATGATGGACAGTTTGATCAGGAAGATGGAGTCACGCAGGTCACGTGTATGTGATGAAGTAAGTAACTGCGTCAGATGGGTGCGTACATAGTTCACGCAGATGCGTTGCTGCAACCCCGTGACTTTTCCCAGGCTCCTTTTGTACTTGTGTCTGCTTCTTTGTCTCGTTAATCCTACTGTAGCAATAACACTACTGCAGAAGAACTTGATTTTTCTGTCTCTCTTCATAGAATATCTACACAACTGGGTGCTCAGCTAACTTGTTAATGCTTTTGACAAGCAAGGAAGCAAATGATGCATACAATGACAGTAAGAGAAAGGAGTGAGGGTGCTGAGTGTTTTCCACAAGCTGGAGGAGTGTTTTGTTGTTTAGATTTTTTTTTTTAAAGGATGTTGTAAATATTGGTGGGGAAAATGGTCTGGCTGTTGTTGTGTAAATGTAGTTTCCACTTCACTTGCCTTGCGTAAAATCAAAATCCTAGAGAGACGTTAACTCTGACACTAGACTGTTAATCATCTACGGTATGTTCAGACTTGGGTGTAGAGGAAAACCTCTGGAGGCTGTAGGCAGATGCTTGCTCTATGCAGGGTTGTTTACTAGGATTCCTTGTCCATCTAAGTCAATGCTTTCTGACTGTGTAGCTTGTGTAATGAAGTAGTTACAATTTACTGGTGAGTGGAATTAACAAACCGCTGGCCTCCAAAAGGTAACTTGCAGTCTGTGGAAAAAGTAGCTAGCCAAACCCCTAGGAATTACTGACAACAAAGTGCACATTGATGTTGGTAGTACAGAGGAGGCAGAAGCAGGCTAAACTAGGTAGGCAGTGCTAGATCACAGACTGATGTGTGTATCTGTTAAAAATTCCTCAGCTAAGTGTATGTCACACTGGGGAAAGGACGTTCAGCTGCATCAAATACCAGAACCAATGTTGTGAGGAAAGCTGCAGTTGCTGTGCTTCCATCCTCACCGTGAGGAGGAGCTGCTGACAATAAGGGATGTTAATGTTGTCAGGGCTCTGTGAGGAGAAACACGAGCAGGAATTACTTTCATGCTGCTGTCTTGAAATTACATTGTACAGCGTAGGAGCTGAACAAAAATGCATCTCATCACACTGAAGCTAATGGAAAATAATTTGGTCAAAATGGGGAAAACAAAACAATCAAAAGTATTCCCAGTGCTTGCAATGTTTGCAGCACAACACACATCAGCCAGGGATTTTGATACCTGTCTGTGTCTTGTGCTATCAACACGGACAGCAGTGTGGTGGACTGCACTGCCCTCTTCCCTGGGGCAGTGTCCTAATCCCTACCAGCTGCTATGGGAATCTCCCTCTTGGCAGGGGCAGATGTGGTGCTAAATGTGGGGGGCAAACTAACACCAATAAGTGACTTCAAATGAAGGTACCCCGGGAGAAGACCTGGGTAGTGGAAGTCCGACTTCCCCAGAGGTCCCAGAGGTGGGGAGCTGTGCAAAAAGAACACAGGCAGAAGCTGCTAATTTCCATAAGTAAAAAGAAACTCATGAAAGAGAAGGCTTGCGCTTGCTGTGGCAAGCAGAGGTAGTAAGAAGCCTCAGCAGTAGTAGCAGTAATTTAGTCTACTTCTACAAGGTGAGCGACAGGGAAAACCCTTTTGACTTGCATGATTGTCATAGTGGGAATTGGGAATGATTATTGCTTTGGAGCTGCTTCCCAGTTTCATTATGAAATCGTTGCAGGCAGACTTGTGTGTGTTTTCATCCTGGAGGAACCACTCTAAGGACTGTTTGCAGCAGGTTTGAGGTTCTTGTTTTTTTAAAAAAAGTAAATCCACAGTCCTGGAGCTGGAGACATTCCTTCAGCTTTATTTCCTATTGCACATTGTTGAAAAGGGCAGCCTCTGTTTTCTCCCTTGAAAAATGCTGGCAGCCTGGCAAAACAGTTGTGAATCGTGACTGTTTTAAGAGCCAGAAACATCCCAGGAGAGCAGCAGGGCTGTGCACACTGCAGGGAGCGATGGGAGGGCAGCAGCACTTGCCATAGAGGCATGGTAAGAAATGCATTCTTGTCAAGGCTTCTCTCCCCACTTTCCCAGTGGCATCTCAAGGTTGTGGATGTGGGGCATGAACCTCACCTTTGTTCCCCGTCTGTGGGCACCATGTGGAGAAGGATGGCTCTGCTGACAGGAAGAGTGCTGGGTGTTCCCTGCAGAGCCTAACCCAACCGCTGCTTTCTCAGGCAGCCAACTGCTGTGTGAGCAGCTAGCAGGGATCTCCTGTGTGGCACACAAATGTGGAAAAAATGATGAGAATGTGTTACATCTGTCTCTCTCATAAAGCCAAGTAACTCTAGTCTGTTAGAAATGGGGTAACAGCTGGTCTGGTGCAACTCTGAGTACGTTGCTCTGCTTTGTGGAAGTATTTTTCATGAGTTACCCAAAGCTCATTCGTGTGATTTCTGTCTACTGGTGGTTTTCCACACAAGTCAAAGAGCAAGGGTTGGTCACAAAATGTAGGAATTCCGAACATTCCAACTGTAAAGCTTCTAGAAAGTGTTTTAATGGAATTACCTTCATAAAGCAGTGTCCCTGTTCCAGATGGCTAACAGTAGTGAAACCTAAAACAGAACTAAACTACAACTACTCCAATTACAGTGTGTAAAGTAATAAACTGAATGCAGTTAACCTTTTTAAAAGACATTTGTTGGATAAAAAGCATTAAAGGTCTTTTAACTGAAACCTTTTCAGATCAGGTGTTGAGAGTGCAGTCTTCAAGTAAGTTAGTATCTTCTCATTGTAAAAGAACTTTCCCCCTCACAATCAACGGAACATACAGCATTCTGTTTTGGAACAAGGAGAGAAATGAGTGTGCTCTGGACATCCACAGGTATGCTCACTCTAGAATATCCCCACTCTTGGCAAGAAAGACTTTTATTTTTAAAATTAAATGAAGCCATATTCCCTTTCAGAGTTTCAGGTGTGCTTTGGTCCTTGCTCTTGAATTTCATGGGTTAACTGTGCTGCAGATTTCTGAATCAGGCTTTTTAATTCAGTCTAAACAGGCTAAATTGTTTCTGATGTAGTTAAGAACAGCAGTTTGTGACAAATGGTATTAAACAAAACCCACAGGATGGGAGTCCCCTTCTCTGGAGATGTTCCAAACCCGCCTGGATGTGTTCCTGTGTGACTTGGTCTAGGTGGTCCTGCTGTAGCAGGGGGATTGGACCAGATGATCTTTTGAGGTCCCTTCCAATGCCTAATGGTCTGTGATTCTGTAAAGGTGCCTCTGCTGTAGAAACATTAACAGGAAAACAATCCCAGATTGTCTTTCACCTCACAGGGCTACATTTAGGTTCTGAACTGAAAACAAAATGAAACTCTTCACCTGGAAAAGGCAGGACATCCTGACAGGAGCCAAGGTAGACATCTGTGAAGTGAGTGGCATTGAGAGGGTAGCAGAGGAGCAAATGTTTGAGCTGTTTTTTGATACAGTAACTCAAATGAATCAGTGGTAAGTAGCAGGTTTGAAATGCATCACAGTACCTATTCAGCAAACTGTAGGTTTCCTTGCTGCAGGACACTGTATAAAACTACAGAGATTTAAAGGATGACTGAAAAGTTGCAGAAAGGAAATGTATTGCCCTATTCTTTCTGAAAGTAACTGAACCAAAATATGTTGGAGACTGAAAGCTGACTCTGCTTATCCTGTTCATTAGAGTATCATAAGCAGTGGTGCTTCATCCCTGGTGAGCGTGTAGCAGGGAGTGTTCTGCTGCAGGGCTCTTGCAGAAATCAGGGAGAATGGGTTCCTTGCTCAGCCTATGTGAAGACTCTGCAAGAATTATCTGACCACAGACTAAGTGGCCCGTCTTCCTGGGACCTGGATGCTGAAACAGGAATAATTCGAAATGCCCCTGAAATAAATTAGGGAGAATCTTCTCATCTTCCCTTTCATTCTTTGCAGTTCAAAGCCAATTGCATTCACTTGGAAAAGTGAGAAGGGGAGGGTGCGTTTGGGTCTAGGGGACTGCTTGTTTGATCACCTGGTCACAACTCGAGCTTTGAGGAGTGCCTTTGTTAATGGCCAGGAATGTCCATTAATTAATCTAAGTGTGTAAATCAGAAGAGCTGTCAGCGTAGTGCTGGCAGGATGGTTTTTGTATGAGCCCAGTCTGCTCAGTTTTCTTTTTAGCAGAATGTGTTTTACAAACTCATCTTTTTATTGAAAGAAATGCAAATCAAACTTGAAGTGTTGATGTGTTCTCTGACACACAAGAGAGTGCACTCACTCACTCACTCAGTAACAGGCCTTCAGTTAGCTGCCTGCGTGCCTGGAACATCATAGAAACATCCCTTACCTGTAGGTGGCAACAGAAAGGCCACATTCAGCTAGTCAAAGGAGCAGGCAGAAGGCACCCAGTGCTGTTGACAAACCTCTGCAAAAGCCTGTTTATACTTTCTGATGCTTAAATTGTTTGGAGAGGAAATATTTTCCTAGTGTTTACAAGCAGGAGGAAACTGTCTGCTGTAAAAAATAAACTGTTGTGCCTTGCTCTTCATTGTCAGAAGAGTTTATTTCCCTACCTGGTCAATAGCAATAAACAGCTGCTTAACTGTTAAAATACTGTTTTCTTTTGTACAGCTGATTTTTGTAGTTGTGATGGGAAGCTTCTCACCATTAAAAGCACTGACGGAATCAGCTGCAGGTTTCTTTATTACATTGTTCTGGCACAGACACTAAGGGAGTGAATCACTGTGCATCTTTCTCAAGCTAGAATTACTCTTCTGTGATCTTATCAGCGTGTTGGTGCAGCTCGCAAGGAAAGGCCTCTTAGGCTGACAGCCACCTGTTAAAGGCTGATTAGGTTTCTTCTTGGGATGGTCATCTTCTGAAGGTAAGAAGTGCGTGTTGCTGCCCTGGCAATTCCTTACAGCCTCATTTAGAGAACAGCTATAACCAGGATTGAATTTCTTTTTTGAGGCCAAATTCCTGTATCAGGATATGGATAATGGATATGAATTACAGAAATGAGCCTTCCTGACTGTAAGGTAAGCAATCCCCTGGCAAAGCGGTGCAGAGGAGCTGCAACTGTTGTGATCCATTTAAGCAGATAAACTTTACACTGTCTGAGATAATGAAAATCTTGTAAGTAGCAAAATCCCGCTGGCTGACTTGTTCAGCGTGTGCTAAACCAAACAGCAGGGGAACCTCAGTGACTAAGGGAAAAGTCACTTGAAAGCTACCCTTTGCTTACAGCGTGTCCTTCATTCTGTGACGTGCTGCCTTGAGGTGCTGATTTTGGTCCGTGGAAGGTCCTCTTCTGGATCTCCTTGACTTTTAATTGGAGAACCAGCATTTTCTGGTGTGAGATGTAGGATTTGAGGCTTCGCGTCACGATGCTAACGTTTGTTGTATTGCTCTGCTTTTGAAAGAACAAACGTGCCCTCAGCACAGCTTGTAGCAGACATGGGAGAGCACCACACTTCCTCTCGGAAGCGCCCGCTCGCCTGCATCCTCGGGTGACATGAAAAATGAGAACAACTTGCCAAAGTAGAGCGGTCTGGATAAAGAAACAGTTTAATTTTATCCTTTTTTTTTTTTTTACAATATAATTCAAAGACAGTCTGTTTCCCTATTATGTAGAGTCTAAATTAAACCTGTTATTCTTTATTAGACAAATCAATGGTTTGCTTAGGCTAACTGAAGTCTTACGGTACCATTCAGGCACATGTGTGTACACAGTACTCATGTAAACAATAGCAAGGGAAAATACAAGCAGTGTTGCACTTAAGCCTTAGATAAAACCAGCTCAGGATACCAAGTCACCTTTACAGTGCAAATTGAATGAGAATAAACAGGATTAAAAATTCCCAAGTTTTCATTTAAAGTGAAACTCGTAAAGCATAAGATAAAGGAAAGAGGCTTAAAATTTTAACGCAGTCCTGAGCCACCACATCCTTTTCAGTTTTTGTAGAGGAAATGTAATGAACAATCCCAGTGACGTGGTTTTGCCTGTCCCAGTCGTCACGGCCAGTATAAGCACGCAGAGACTGCAGACAGAACTGCACCAGGGATGGTCCTACAGCAGACTGTAACAAAACTACGTCGTTTTCTACCTCCAGCGCACAGTTCTCCTACCTGCAGCACAAACTTCAGGGTTATCTCAACATCAGGTAACTTGGTCTGTAGGAGGCAGGGTACAGCTAAGTGTGTAGACAGCAACTAAAGCCACTTTCACTTGCACATCTCATGCAATGACCCTGCTGACGATTAAAAGCGGTGATAAACAGCTGCTGAAGACTGTAGCTGCTGAAGTACTTAAGCTATTTTCTCATTGTTTTTAAATTCCCTTTACATCCAGGTGGTACAGTTGCTTGAGGTGTGCTTGATTCATGTAAAGAAAAGTATAATTTAAGGCATGTTTAATAGGTTATGAATAAACACTTACTAAAAACAGGCGGACTCCCTTCTTGCCAAGTAATTGTAAAGTAGAAAACAAGGTGTAGGTTACAGAAAACTAGCTGTTAGCCCATTGCAACCTGCTGAAAGGAGTAAAAAAGAGGGTCCTTGGCACCCTCAGAGAAAAACAACCAGCTACCTTCTCGAACAGCTATGCAAAATCCATTCCACATAAGAACACTGCTAGTGCTTTTAGACCCTGCATTCATGTACACTCAGCAGCACATCTGCTCTATTTGCCTTGACACATTTATTCTATCATTCTAGACATAACACGATTAAGCAGCACTCATGGAAATTGTCAGTTATTGCAAACACAACTCAAACATCTCAGAGGGAACAGAAGCATGAACCCAAATATTCCTATCAAAGAATGCAAATCCGAGGAATGAGGAAAAACAAATTAATGCATGGAGAAAACATGATGAACTCTACAAAGAATCAAGTTCAATACTTCAGGTACTTAGAATGTTTATACTAGGAATACAAGCGAAGACCATGCTAGTGTGTTATGTAGTGTAACAAGAATATTTATGAGGTATAATCTGTAAGCAGTTGCCATAATACGCACAGGTATCAGCCATCAACTTTTCTGCCACACTTAGGCTTTACAGAAGCTGTGGCCTGGAGAAAGCATGAGTCTGCCTTGCCAGGGCAGAACCCATCCCCTGATGTACACAATCCTCCCCTGTGACGAGTCCAGCCGGTGTGTTAGATGTATATCAAGAATATCTATGTTCAATAGCATAGTGAAATAGACCTTTTGGTTTTACTGATACTATAGATCCTATAAGTATTTGGATATACACATACAAGAATATGCACATCCAAAAGTAAATCTTCAAAGCCATCTTAAAAAAATAAAAGCTAAATTAGGAATAAGCTACATTGCAAGAAGCCTCCTGCAGCATTATATATTTAAGTTGATCATCTCTGAACTATCACTTACTCTAGCTACTGCATTAAAAAATGGCTTGCTGTGAAATCTTAATCTCACTTTTTCCCCACCCAATCAGACACATCTTCAGGATTGTGATTCAATGATTGTTTAGCAGCAATTTTAGAGAACTGTAAATTCTTTTATTAACAGGCGTTTATAAACAGACACTACTTTTTATTTAAAAACCATGAGTGCCACACTGATGAATATACAGCTCATGAATAACTTAGAAGTATTTCCCATATTAAAAGGCAATGCACACAGCATACAAAAAGTCTACTAACCAAAGCTAGGAGGATACGTGATTGAAGTGTCTAAAATGAGATATATACAGTACGTCATTACTGGGTCTGCGTGTCTTCAGTACAGGCGCTGTACTGCCGTCCCCATCACGCCTCGCTCTCTCCTGACACTGAATTTTGCACTTCTTCTTCCAAAATTGGTACAATCAGGTTATCCTTGGACATCAGATTATACTTCATCACAAACTTAGTGAACCGGTGACACAAGAAAGTTTCATTCTGGAGATGAAAACAAAGGGGGGGGGGCAGAATATGTATACAGCAAGAGTATTTTAAACAAATAAGAGCATGCTAAAAAAGCTTCTGTGTAATGGCTTCAGTAGACTGGCAAGGCTTAGAAAAAGCAGTAATGCCTCAATGTTAACTTTGTGTGAGTATCCTTAAAGCTTTAATGGTTTGCTTACAGATTACTGCAATTAACCAACGTCCTCCTGGCTTTCAGGTTTAAGTCACAGTTCAAGAGCACTTGGACGAAAATATATTCAAACATCAATATAGTTCTGATCCACACTCCAAAAGAGACTATTGCAGTACTGTGGAACTCCTTCTCCATCTGCTATTCCAAACACAACAGGGCACAGCCGTTCCAGCAACGTTAAGTGGGATTTGGCAACGGTTTCCTTTAACAGGTAGCTACACCCCTTATCTCCTGCCTTCCTTTCTGTCAATTTCTACTTCTCCATTTAAAAGAAAAAAAAGATAATAAGTTACTGGAGATGCACAAACTACCACCAGTTCCTTGGTTGCTGTGTGGTTTTATAATTCTTTAGCTGTTTTGTTAGCATACGCAAGTGGGAAACGTACACCATAAGCACAGTACTAACTGTGCCAAGCGCTCGGTACAGCGTCGCAATTGGTATTCAGGTGTCTTGGAAACAAGATGGGTTTGAGCTGTTTGTGCAAAACCTCTCACATTCTGACCTTCTATCACAATGAAGAGAAACCATAACTGGAAAGGCTAATTACTGCATTAATTTTTATATATATAGGTGCAATACAGCATTTCAGTCCATACTCAACTGTTACCCACTATAATCAGTATTTCACTTGAACACTGGTAGAAGAAAGCCATTAAGCAACAGAAATGCATTTAAGATGTGGTTTGAAACTACTTACTTCATATTCATCAAATATCTGCCGGTGGTGAAAATAAGCATGTGAAAATATTCTGTAAATCCTTCGGCATACCGATCCTAATTTGGCTACAGATGATTCCTTTATGCTAACCCTGTAAGCACCGGGAGAGAGGTTACAAAGGAGGGCTACTGAAAGGATTCCCGAGATTCATACTGACGTGAATTCTCCCTGTTAAGCTACACCGTATCACTGCACGTGACATGTGGAATTACTGTTGCAGATACCTGTGTCTGCAATTAATTCTGCAAGAATAACAAACACGACGATGCATGTTCCACAATTTAAAATCATACTCTGACTGCAGAAAAAGATTTGCCTGTAATCAGACGACATCAGTTATTCCATGAAGGGCTAGATTTCTGGTTTCTAGCATTAATGGGCAAAGGGAAAAAGGCTTCCACTTGTACCCGCTTGCCAGTATTGTGTCCCTGTGGAAGCACAATTCTGACTTGTCCAGACAGGTTTCCATGACCCAATGTGTGAGCTGCCCATTCAGTGCACTTGGTGTCTGTCTTCTGTGGTCGCTAATGTCCCACAGCAGGTTGGTGTTGGCTGCTGGGGCCTTTCAGTGCCACAGAATGAAATTTTAAGTCCTTTGAGTCACTTAGTCACAAAGTGACAGTAGCTCTACCATCAAGTGACACGTGCTGCAGGATTTCAGGCATTTTCAGTAGTCTGTGACTTGGTAATAGGCACTACTTCCTCCTTCCCTCTCTCCCTCCCTTTCTCCCTCCTCCCAGTGAAGCTTTTTTACCTGCTGGGAAAATATTTATTGCTATTCAGAAGACACGCAGCTCCATCCAGTGTGTGTCTGGTGTAGTCTATAGCAGGACACTAAAAAACAGACAGTGAGTACAAGTGCAGGCATGAATTTGTCATCTAACTTGTTTAAAGAACAACTTTCTTTTTCCTTATCCTCTTCACATCATTAGTCATGTTTATTCCCATAAGTTTCCGTAGCTGCCTGGAAGCGCTAGCTATGTTCCCTCCTTAAGTCAACTCTTTCTTTGCTCCATTCCACAAACCACATACATGAGTTCAAGAAGAAAGGTTCCTGTGGAAATGTGACTGTGCACGTAGTCAAGTTGCCAGACTCTTTCTTTTATGGCCTACATTAATGCCGAATCAACACCCTTCTAAAAAAAAAAACCCCAACCCAAAACCAACAAAACACCCAGCAAAAAGCCCACAAACAAAAAGACCTGCACTCGAGTGCATCAGCTTTGTGCCTTGGCAAAGGAAAACAAAATCCTTAGCGCAGCCGAGCGTTTAACAAACCAGGCCCTAGATCTGCATTCAAGTGCGTGCAGGGGAGAAGGAACAAAACAAAGATGAACTGAGACAGACTGAGAACAGCAATGTCTGTCCATTTTGCCACTCCCCAGTTTCAAGAAGAAACTTCTTGAAGAAGAATAGCTTCCCTGTTGCACATCTCTGATTGTAGGTCAAGTTTGCATCACCCAGTGTGTGACCATTAGTTGCTAAGTACTGTCAACACAGATAACAGTAGATGAATAGTCTGGCTTTAGAGAGAAAACACAGCCTGAAGTTCTCCAGTCCTGCTGAATAAAACAGGCTGCCTGCCAATGTACCAAGTGTGGACAGGGGAGAAAGGAGGGAGTGGGAAACTAGTGGTCCTTCAGAGCTAAATCAAGGCAGCTCAGGAGATTTTTAAAAAACAACGAAACAAATACACAAAAAGCTTACAGGACACCAGAGATAGGAGGCTAAGAGATTAGGCTGGGTATGAGAAAAAAAGCTCTTCAATGTGAGGGTGGCTGATGGCTGGAACGGGCTGCCCAGGGAGACGGTGGGGGCCCCATCCCTGGAGTCATTTAAGGTCAGGCTTGATGAGGCTCTGAGCAGCCTGACCTAGGCAGACTGGTCCCTGTGTGGGAAGGTAGGACTAGATGCCCTCCAGAGGTCCCTCCCAGCCTAGAAGATTCTGTGATTGTAAGAAGAATCGATGCCTTACTCTGACATACAAAGATCAGTGTGAGAGACTGCACTACTGCCACAACGAATAGCAACAGAGAAAGACCTCTGAAAGGGAAAAAGAACTTAAAATGCATTCCATGGTGCAATACAAGATCTGAACAAAGTTTAAAGTAACTGGATACTCAAAGACATGCTACTGCCAGCTGAGGGTGGCCTCAGCAAGAAGTATTTGTGTGACTCCGCTACCTTTTAGGAGTGGCTTCCCTGAGAATGTGCAACACCATCTCTTTTATAGCGACAGGCTTGTATGTCTAGTGCTGTGGATCGAGGCCAAAGTTTGAAGAGGACAGCGCCTCTTCCCAGCATGTCCTTCTCTTCCATTCATGAAAGAGCTTTTCCCATTGAGTTTCAGGCTGTCTCAATACAAATTAAGAGAGAAAAGAGAGGAACACATGAAGTCTCTAGTACTGTGGTTAAAAAACAGCTCCTTCCTATCTCATCCTGTCCTTTTGCAAACCACTACAAAATGGGAAAGAAGGAAACCTCAAGTGATATTCTTAAGCCACATAAGCTCTCAGTTTGACTAAAAAAGCAGCTATAGTGGTCTCCCCTTGAGCATATGAACTGTGAAAGAAACCCCTACACCAGCATGGTCAGTTTACCCAAAGAAATCCGTACCTCTTTGGGAGTTTTATGAGCTGCACAGAGGAAGATCCATTGTTCAGTTGCTGTCATCTGAGTACACGTGTCGGGGTGACATTCAGTCTGTTGAAACAATTGTTCAGTTAGGAAAACCCCACAGCTAACATTCACTTTCTTGCACTGTCCCCCACCGAAAAGGGTTATTTGCCATGACTCTTTAAAACCCTCAGCAACTCTTACCTCAAGCTACTGCTTACGTTTGTGCGTATAAATTTAGAATAAGAAAGCCCTGCAAACTCTGTGTCTTACGGTTTTTAAAAAAAAGTCCCTTGCCTGATACAATATAAAAACATGAAGAGAAGAATTACCTGAAGCTTGACAGCCAGGCCATTGAGCTCGAGGCAGAATTGTCTATAAAATTTGAACACAGCAGCATCAACAATTTGTTTTCATGCTGGCAACATCCAGTACACAACAAGGTTATACATTTTGATCTTCACTTATTATTATCTTCACTTACATTCACTCTTATACATTCAGATCTCAATGTTTTTGCAAGTTTTTCTTGTAAAGTGGAAAAAAACCACATCATCAGAACATGAAAAGCAAATCAGACTTAGAGAACGTCACCAAAGAATTTGAACTGACGTCGCACCTAAAAGGCAACAGGCTAGAATAAATCATCGAAGACTACAGGTTGAGAGAAACAGAATTCACACCAGCATGTGTTTTTACAAGGTGATTGTATATTAATTCTCACCTGACAGTACAGGCTGAGCTTAACAAACAATGTATAGTGGAAGTGTTTAAAATACAACTTTGTTAGGGAAGAAACTTGCGCTACTTCACAAATACAGATGTATTTAAAAAATAGCAATAAAAAACCCACAACACTCCCAAAAAATTACATTTTGGAGTGTCTTAAATTCATGTAGCTGTATCCATCTCATCCTTCACAGATATACTGCCTCCAGATCAATTAAGTGGTAAAGACTCACCACAGATCATTAACAAAGTGGGACTTCTAGAAATACAGCTTTCACTAGAACGAACCTGAAAGCGCATCTTTTACTTAAGAGAACTCACCCCTCCATCCTACAAGAAAAATGTGAATGAATTTTGTAAAAGCGACAAACATTTAGTCATGAGTCACTTCTATGAATCTACAGCCATCTCCAGTGTACATGGAAGGGTAGAGGATATGCTCACAAAGTGTCTTCTGCAACTCCACACTGTGGCCTGTGGCCTGGGTTAGAAACTGTGTGTCCAGTGGGAGTAGAGAGGGGATTGTCCCCCGGTACTCAGCACTGGTGAGGCTGCACCTTGAGTACTGGGTCCAGTTTTGGGCACCTCAGTACAAGGGACACATCGAGGTGCTGGAGTGAGTGCAGAGGAGGGCAACAAAGCTGGTGAAAGGCTTAGAGAATAAATCTTTTATGAGGAGTGATTGAGAGAGTTGGGGCTGTTCAGTTTGAGGAAGAGGAGGCTTAGGGGACGCCTCATCACTCTCTACAACTATCTGAAAGGCTATTGTAGAGCTGTTGGTGCTCGTCTCTTGTCACAGGTCATACCAGAGTACAAAAGTATTCAATAGCAGAAAAGTCACGTTTCATTTACGTTACTTTTGAGCTGTCCTATTCAAGCAGTCTCACTACCACTATCAACAAACAGAACATACAACTGGGACACTATTTGACGACGTAAGACTGACTCTTACCTTAGATGTTCATACTTCCATACACCTTCATCCTGGCCCTCGGGAGGTTCAAGGATCTTATCAATGTTGGAACAGTCTGCCCTTATGTTTTGCTGAATATACTAGGAGTGAAGTATTAAAAAATAAATCTACATGTTGCTGTCACTACAGGAAGATATTTAGGTCTTAGAATATTTAGCTATTTAGGTCATTACGTCTTTGAGGGACTTAAGCTCTTGATAGGTAAAAAACTTAATGAGTGAATCAGCAGGGTGAGAAAATTGGTTAAAAATGCCAGATTCCTTAATTAGGAAAGATAAAATAATGGGTAAATTTTACTGCTTTTTCACAACATCCTTCTTGAAAACAACAAGCCTGCAGGAACACCCAGCATTTTCCTAAAATTATTTGTTTACATCTGATGCAGGAATTTGAGTTATTTCTGCGTACACCAGGAATAACTACAATATGTTTAATATATGTAAAAAAATAGACTGAGAATGACCTCATCAATGTTGAGGTGTGTCAGGAGGATGGAGCCAGGCTCTGGCCAGTGGCACCCAATGATAGGAAAACGGGTACGGGTGTGAGATGGAACAGAGGAGGTTCCACATCAATCTGAGAAGGAACTTCTTCACGGTGAGGGTGACGGAGCACTGGAACAGGCTGCTCAGGGGGTTGTACAGTCTCCCTCTCTGGAGACATTTAAAACCCACCTGGATGTGTTCCTGTGCAACTTGATCTAGGTGATCCTGCTCCGGTAAGGGGACTGGACTAGATGATCTTTGGAGGTCCCTTCCAATCCCTAATGTTCTGTGATTCTGTAGGGTGTGTACACTGCTGCACAGGAGTGAATTTCATTATGAGCAGAGAGATTGTGTGCCCCATTCGCTGCTTTTTTACCAAAATACAAAATGTGGGAAACTGAAGGTACAAAGAACGTTTCACAGGAGTAAGAATACCTGCTGAACAGCTAACGTGCTATCCATTTCTTCAAAGGATTCATCAGGCCAGTTGTAGAAATCCTGTTAAAAAATGAAAAATTTAAACCAATTTAACAAGTCTAGAGGGGGGAGAAAGAAAAGCTCACAGCCTACAATAAGCTTGAGCATGCCAGAAAACTGATGTGGTTCATACAATTCCAGGAAGCTACATCAAAACAGCTGCCAGTGTCCTGGCAACCACAGGGTGAAATGGGAATTATGCTCCTACTGTCACAGTAGCAGAACACCCTGAAATGGAAGTTCTGGTGTGACTCAGCATGCTTTATAAACACTGTCCCCCACACCTTGCTGTAACACCTATATGGCTGGGTTTGCTTCAACCAAACACTTGCACACAGCAAGCATTTTACCTGTTAGACCACATAAGAACAGGCAAGACAAGAGGTCCGTAGAGAGTAGCATCATCTGATTACTATTCACAGTGAGGGTGACAGAGCACCCGAATGGGCTGCCCAGGGGGTTATGGAGTCTCCTTCTCCAAAAACATTTAAAACCTGCCTGGATATGTTCCTGTGTGAGTTGGTCTAGGTGATTCTGCTCTGGCAGGGAGATTGGACTAGATGATGTTTTGAGGTCCCTTCCAATCCCTAATGTTCTGTGATTCAACCAAAAATCTCAGCAATAACACGCTACAGAAAACATGTTCTTTAAAATGTGGTGACACAATGCAAAGTTGGCTTCACTTAGCACTATGACTTCTCTTGGTCAGTAAGCCGCATAACTGGATGGCTACCAGCTCTGCCAGTTAATATTGGTGTTCAGTATTAATGATAAAATCCTCCTGAAGTGTCTTGCAGCAATTCACATTTGGTGTGACTTTGATAGTCCCAAGCATGCAGATTTTCTTTACACTGCATTTTCTGCATCTAAAATGTAGGGCTACACCCTCTCATTAACTAGAGATATTGCACATCAGCCTCCATCCTAGCAGATGCAATGACTCAATTAAAATGTTCCAACTGTAAAGCTTAGCAGCCTGTTCTAAGGAGAATACAGTCATCTCTAGAGAAAGGAGTCAATACCCAGTATTGAGACATCATTAGGCAATTGTACTTACACACTGAACGGCTATATCCAGTCTCATCCAAACTTAAACAAGTGGTATGACTGCATCAATATGAACAAAATCCTTCAGGCAGGTCGAGCTTTATGATTTGCTTTATAGTGTAACCAAATTCAGTTCAATGGCCAACTTTCTTTGCTTTCCAGAGTAACCAGCATTTATCAAAGGCACGAGATACTCCATTTCCTTCATAGATTCCACATGTATAGAATGAACCAGTTTACAGGGTTGTGTACTAATTTTACCCCTGTACATTATGACCAAGAACAGGAAGAGAACAGAGATGTATTTCCCTACAACACTGTAGCAGGTCTGCTCCGTTTCTGACCTCGAGATCTCCTCACAAAAAACAGGGTGAGGAAGCCCTGAGTGAAGGATGGAAATGGAAATTTACATCTCTGAAATAATCTAAAACAACGTCCCGTACCTATATGAGACGGGCCTTTCCAAGATTACCTTGAAAGCTCAGAAATAAATCAACCTCTTTCTGATGAAGGGAAGCACTGTGACAGCAGCCCGGGCTGGCTCTGGAAGGCCGGCAGCTTACGTAAGAGGAGGAGAATGACTTGGGCGAGGATGACTTAGAGATGAAACCAGGTATAGCCTGTCTGGCGGTGCTCAACTCCCAGCCGAGCCCGGCTGCACCATCACACCGCGACCCCACGGGGCTGCCAGCGCGTCCTGTGCTTCCGCCGAGACCACAGCAACATGGGGACAGCCCGGGCGCGCAGACCCCGTCTCAGGGCAGCAGCGCTGCGCCTCGGCCATTACTCGCTTCTTGCAAGGAAAGGGACCCGGGAGCCTGGCACCGCGGCGACACGACCTTCGCTGCCCCCGGGAGCCCGGCCCCCCCGCCCCAGGAGCCGCACAGCCGGGGACAACCGCAAAGCCGTAGTGACCCTTTCCCGCTCCCCGCCCTCTCCCGCCCAGGCCGCGGCCCGGCTGCGGGAACAAAGCGACGCCGCGGAGCGGGACCCGCCGCCACCCGCCCCGCTGGGCCCCCCCGGGCAGCGCTGGGCCGCGCTAGGCCTGGCCCGACCCGCAGCCAGGCTCCAGCGATCGGGCGCCGTCGGCGCTGTCGGCGCCGCCCCGTCCCCGCGGCGCTGGAACCGGCGGTGCCTCACCTGGGCCTTGGTGCCCGGCCGGTTCCGCCTCAGCACTGCCGTCCCCTCCGCCATGACCATAGTGACAGCGGCGCCGGGACCCGGATGCGGCAGCGCCGGGCGGGGGGAGGAACCGGGAGGGGCGGAACAGCGGCAGCGGGAACAGCCGCGCCGCCGTGAGTCTCGCGAGAACAGTCGGGGGCGGCCCTGCGGGGCGGTGAGGCTGAGGCTGGCCCGGGCCCGGGCGGCGGGAAGTGCCGCGGTGAGCTCCGGCCTTTGGCGGCGGGGCTGCTGGTTTGGTGACGCGAAGGCTCCAGAGATTTACGGGCTGTCTGGCTGTTCTCCAGCTCTCGCTCCGCCCTCGGCCGTGCGCAGCCCCCGCCAAGGTCAGTCCTGCCCCCAGACACAGCCGGGCCGGTGAACCCCGCTGCGAGGGAAACCGCAACGGTGCGATTCGTAAAGACTCCTGTGAACTTTCCCACAGTAGAAGCCATGAGGGTGTGGGGTTTATAAAATATTTCAAGTCCATTGAAGTTTCCTACAAAATAAACTATAAGGGTGTGTGGTTTATAAAGTGAGAGCCCGTACTGAAGCCGTGTAGTCGTTAGTGCCAGGAGTAGCGACCAATGACGGTGATTAGGGTCAAATACCTAAAACAGGCCTTTTTGGGCCTTCCAAGGCAGCAGCGACAGACTGTGTGTTTGTCTTGCAGAGGTGACAGGATGCTAGTGGAAAACGGTTGGCTGAGGTTTAACCGTTTCTGAAGTGGGGTCTTACATGTGTTGGCTATTTGGGTAGAAAACACTGTTTAAAAGTCTCTTGTTGTTGGCTGGTAAATAAGTGCTTATTACAAACAACTAGACATTGTGGAAGACTAGAGTGCTTCATATTATTTTTGTAGGATAAGCAAAAAGGAACTCCTTTGGAGCTGTTCTGTTGCTATGGAACACACGGTTGGAAAGGCTACACAATAAATGAGTGAGGTTGAATTGCTTCTATCTGTGAGCAAGAGTGGTGGAGCAACAAGGTAGAGATGAGCTGCTTGCTTTTACACAATCAATACATCAAACATACAGTTGTGTTTCCTGTAAAGGGGAGAATGCTGATACCTGGTGCTGCCCTGACTTCTGCTGCATTATGAAATGAATGATAGGTTTGGTCCTGTGTGCTGTTGTCCTGTTCCCTTCTGCTAATTAATTTGCTCTAAATGACTTGTGCTTCCCTGTGTTCAAACTTCCTCTCAGAGCTAGAGCACGGGAAACATTTCTGGATTGAAAACATTGTAAAAAATTCTAAACAGATTTGCCCATGAGAAAGCAGAGTGCATTCTGCATACTTATTTTGCTTGGACAATGCCCTGACTAGGATCCTGCCTTGTTCTGGAGGCCAGGTTATAGCTGAAAGGGGGACAGTGAGAAGTAGGTAACAGGGTCGTTGCCTGCCTGGGTGCAGGCACCCAGCTAACCAGTAGTTTATACAGACAGTAGTGGCCCCTGGGTTAAGTTGCACTGTAACAGAGGGATGGCATTCCTATCTCTAGGTTCCCAAGTTCAGTTTGTGCTGGTTACTTTTTCACTCTGGGTCAGCATTCCTGCCTGCAAGATATTAGGTGTTTCAGTGATGTGACCAAACTGCACTGCTTGGCCTTTTGTAAAAAAGCATGAAAATGTTTGGAGAGACCAATACGTTAGAATGAAGGGTACACATGTCCTGTGACCTTGTTACATTGGTTGCAAGCCAACATTAATATCTTACAAGGTTGGTGTTTTAATTGGCCAGTCCCAAAATACAAAGCAGTTCTAGCTGTTCAGTCCTTTGAAACTGAACATCTTGCTTGGGATTTGGTTGCTGGGTTGTTGTGGGGTTTGTCTTTTTCTATCATATTCAAGGTTTAGCTGTTATCTAAAGCACAGACGAGGGGATTTGACATTTATATTTGTCCTTGACTTTTATCTCATGGACATCTTGCTTCTAAAATGGAAATAGATCTGGCTGTGAAGAAATACCTCTGGGAGAAAAATGTGTATCTGCTGGCTCAATCTACAGCTGGCTCCTGGATTTGCAGAGAAAGGAAATAAATCTGCAGCATTTCTTAGTGAAGATAGAGTGTCTCGGTCTCTCGTGTTCCCCTTGATAATTAACCCCATGTACATGAAGGAGGCTCATTATTTAAATTTATCTCAAATTGTTTTTAAACCAGATATGATCAATAGTAGTTTAACTTTTTTGTTGTCACCTGGTTCTCATTTTCAAGAATGAAATGCAGAATATTAGACCAAAGTCTTAGTGGCTATTCCTGTGCTTCCTTGTCCTGTAGTAAGTGTTCAGCCTTTTCTTGCTGTGGCAAAGGTTTCCTGCAAACTAGAGCTGCTGCTAGTGGAAGCTCTTCTGAAATGTTAAGGAAGTAGATGGAGTCCATCTTGTTTCTTATGATTCAGGCAGCCTGAGAAAAGGCTGGGAAGGACTATATTCCCCCTCCCAAAAAAGCAGTGGGGCAATATGTGACATTTTTGCCAAAACTGAATGAAGTCTGGAAAACAGTGGAATAAACAAGTCTGAGTTCCTACAGGAACAACACAGCAAAGAAAGAGTGTTTGTGATTGATTCCGTCCTCCTCTGTAGGATATGAAACACTGGGATGCTGTTGTGGACTAAGAAACAGGAACAGCAGATGGATCACCTTGTCCTTGCTTGCAGTGATAGCCTTGTGCTGCAAGAATAGAGTGTTCTCTGACTATCAGTGCAGCAGACATTCAAGAATGTCCTCCACTTGATTAGGCCCAGGAACACTTATTGTATTTTTCCCTACCTCCATAAATTACTTATGGTCCTCTCAAAGTTTTCAGGAAGATGACGTCTTTTGTTTAATCAGTTCTGGAATTGTGGAGCCATGCTATATATTTTGTTAATTAAGTATGATAGCAAGCTGCTGAAAAACCTGCTGGGGCTGAAACCACAGGTTGGAGGTAGAGTTGGGGGCACATGAACTCATGCCCCTACAGATTGTAGTGGCTCCTCTCAAACCAGAACTGCAAACATTGTGAAATTGTTTGCTGAGTAGGGATCCAATGCAATTTGTGTTTCTGAAAGATACGGTTGAAAGAAAAGATGAATTACCAGGCCTCAACATTTCTCTGTTGGGAGCTGATTCTCATGGCATCTTTTTCTCCTTGACACAGGGTCTAGTTTCCATAGGTGAAGAAGCAGACTCCACACGGTTCAACATGAATCAAAGTGAAGACCCCTTACTGCACTACAAGCATGACTTAGATACGATTTTTCATCTCTACACGTGATCACGCGTTTTCTGATTGGTAAACCTATACTGTTCATGTGCTTAAAGCTATAAACTGATTGGATATCTTAGTATGGTAAGTTCTACCTACTTTCTTATTCTACTTAGCACTGCTTCACTTTTGCTCTGGCTCAATTGCTTATCTCCCTTGTTTTAGCTGTTCAAGGTGACTTCAATGTCAGGGCCGAGCAGCTTGAAGTTAGGTTTCCATAACTGCCTGCTAAGCTGTTGACTGGCTGGTTCACAGCATGCCCATGGTCTTGCAAGTATCCCGCTACAATTTCCCCTTTTTCGATTTGTGCTACGAAAAATGCCTTGACAGTCTGTTGTAGGGCCCTTTGCAACAGACTGACAGTGCAGGGTGTCATGGTGGCACCAGGCTCTGCAGTCTGGACAACAGCCAAAGAAGAGCCAGAATCGGGGGTCCCCTGTATCCTGTAGTTCTCAGATGGAGGACAGAAACCCAGGTAGAAGGGGTGAGTGGAGCCAAGCGCAGGGCTGTGGCAGAAGGTGAGCACTCCCCTTGCCTGCCTCACCTCCCCAGTTGTCACTAAGGTATAACCCCCTACCAGTCTAATAAGGATATAGGGGATAGAGAACCCATACTGGAGATCCTAGCAAGGTCGCATAAATCCAGGAGGTCTTCCACTGATACGACAACCTCCTCCACAAAGGAGAAGGGTCCTAGTTATTGTAAACTTGCTCCTGAAGGGACTGAGAACCCAACACGCAGCACTGACCCTCGTCATAGGGAATTCTGCAGTCTACCTCGAGCACTAATCAAGGATATCACTAGGATGCTCCCTAATCCTGGTGAGATCAGCTGACTATTACCCACTGCTGATCTTGCAGACAGGTGGGCAGGAAGCTGTTTTCCATAGCCTGAGGGGAATGAAGACTACAAGGCACATTTGGTAAAAGAGTCTGGGGCACAAATTATATTCTCTTCATTACTTCCATTCTGGGGTGAGGACATGGGCTGGAATAGAAGGACTCAGTCCATTGATGCCTGGCTATGAGACTGGTGTTACAGGCAGGGTTCTGGGTTCTTTGATAATAACTGGTTTTATAAGGCACCAGACCTGACAGGTATACATGGCAGAGGTTTATCTCAGAGGGGAAAAAGGGTTCTGAGGCAAGAATTGACAAGGCTCGTTCAGAGGGCTTTAAACTAGATTTGAAGTGGGGGGGGACAGTTCATGAGTGGGCACCAGTGGGACAGAGCTCTGGTCTTAATGAAAACCAGGCGGCCTCTCGCTGTCCTAGGGTGAAATCGGAGCGCTCAGCTCGCTCCCTGAAATGTCTGTACACAAATGGCTGCAGCATGGGGAATAACCAGGAGGAGTTGGAAATCTGTGTCCAGTCAGGTGATTATGATCTGGTGGCGATTACAGAGACATGGTGGGACAGGTTGCATGACTGGAATGTGGTCATGGACCAGGAATAAATCAAGGTGTTCTCATTATTATGCTTAACATTGTCCTCTAACCCCCAAGGTCTCCTTTCTTGATCCACTTTCCTCATAGGAATAGCAAGTCAGCCCATGTTCTCCCCTCTGCGAGCTCATGCAGCCCCAGAGCAATAATTTCTCTCTCCTCGTTGCTGGGCATCACTGTAATTATTTCCCCAGTCACACAGGGCTACTCAAAAGGCTGACAAGTAGGTTGGCCTCCTATTTGCCAGGGTTTTGGGTACATGAAGCCACTCCAATCCCTGTCAGACTTCTGAGGCTGAGCAGAGCCCCGGCAATGCAGCTGCAAGGTTAGAGCAGTTGCACAGGGACAGCGACCACGGGAGGACATGGCATTTCCACAGTGAAGAGGCAAAGAGTAAAAATGGGGAGGATGTTGAGTAAAAGCTCCACAGAATTGAGTGGTTTGGGATAACTGTGTTTCATAAGCTGGGTATCAACACCCACCCTTCTTATCTTTGCTGCCACAAAGAGGAGGTGGGAGCCTGGCTGGTGCACGTGGACAGGCTTCTACACAATAGGGGAGGCACTGATCTGCTCTTCTAAGGGTGAGATAAACTGTCAAGTTAACTGGAGATTAACCATCCAGATGTAAATTGAATTCATTGCTGTGCAACTGATAGGGCTCAGGCTAAGTTTAGTGCAGGATGGAGTCAGGTTTGGAGAGCTCTCTCAATGGCCAAAGAATTTATAACCTGTATTCATGGCACTCTCTGTAAAGGGCCGCCTGACAATGCAGAGGCTTGCAAGCATTGTTCCTTTTGAAGGGCTCTGCCACGCCACCCACTCTTCTGCCCCCAGTTTACTCCACTCCTCCCTGGATCCCGATTGCCTTGGCATCAAGCACGTGCCTTGCTACTTCAGAATGTTCCACTTCAGGGAAATAAAATGTCTGTTATCTCTACTTACCTGACATCTGGCCTGAAATGGTATAGAAATTTAAGATCAGCATCAGCTGCAGTTCTGCCTAACTGCTGGAAGGCAGCTTTTTAAAGTTTTCTAGTGGCAAAACTTTCAGCAAGAAAACCTGTCATTCTTAGCTGCTTCATCTGTGGACTGGATGATTCTGTTCTAGCTCCTTTTAATCTGCTGAGAGACACGCTGGTTGTGGCAGGGTGGTTTGGGGGAATTCACCTCCCAGCATACTAGTGCTTTAGCTACTGATACAACCAAAATTGTGAGAAAATCAGGCCATCTTATGATGAAGTCTATGTGCACAGTTGCTAGCTGGAAGTCCCCTTCCTCACTACCTGCGTCTTAAACTCACCTCACGACTTCACAGAAGTTTAAGGAAAATAATGTATTACTATAATTTAGTTGTTTGATAGAGAAAAATTCATTACACAGTTGACAGTCAGTTTTACTCAGTAACATCAGAAACTGACACAGAAGCAGAACAGTCTTTGAAGTTTATTGTAAAGGCCTTTACAATCTTGGTACAGAGATAAGGATATAAAATGGTGTTGCCTGGAATAATTAAGGCTGGTTGGTGGTCATCTGAACATCACTGTTAACAGAACTCAAGCAAGAGCAACTGGTTTCTGACTGCACACGTTTTTATTTGTGTTCCATCATTACAGTGAGATCACAAGTTATATCAGAGACTCAATGCCTTTTTATTATAAAACAAAGGACATTATTTACATGATGAAAGAAAAACGTCAGCATTTTAGTGGAATGGATGACTGATACTGCAAGAGGTTTAGTCCACGTATTTCCCAAGAATGTCACCGTCTCTAAACAAGTAGTAGTCCTGCAAAGAAAAGAAACACTGGTAACTCCCATCAGTTATTTTTTTAATATCTTTTGCAGATATTGCCTTGTTCTGGGGTCAGGGCTACCACAGTCACGAAGTACAAAACCACAAGTGAATTAGCCAAGGCTAGCCTTACATGCCAACTTATGAAAAACATGCTTTGGTTATTAAGATACTCTGAGAAAGCTAACAAGTTTCTGGTTTTAGCAGTAAGAAGTGCAAAAACTGTTACAATACAACTCTGCAAGCTTTCCTGCTCAAAAGCAATGATACCCCCAGTAATTTCAAATACTTTTAAGGTCAGATGTTCCCTCTAACGTATGCCTGATATGTGGGAGTCATCTCGTCCACCCAGCAAAGGTGAGGCCAGAGGTCTCCTTGGTTACTTCCTTGTAAGCAGGGATATAAGTAGGAAGTACTGCAGGTACCCAAAGCTGTCTGGATTCAGCTGCTTCCCCCGAGTATCAACAACTGTAATTCTCAAAAGCTGTGAATGCCATGCAGTAGTTGCAGTAGTTATCACTGGCATGGTGACAATCTGAAAACCAGCTTAATTTGCACTCACAAAGCTGGGAAACCCACCTTATCTTCTAGTACAATCTTAGTACCACCATACTCTGGTAGCAAAACCTTTTCACCAACTTGCACACTCACTGGCTGAATCTCACCATTCTGAAAGAAAAAATAAATCCGTAGTTTTTCACAGTGTAGGCAGATGAAACAAAATTCCTCCACATATCAAACATTCAGGAAATGGTGACAACCCTGCATTTTCATTGGTCAGTGAAACTAGTATGTGCAGATTTACTAGGAAGAAAGGCACCCCATTAAATTCTCAAGCAGGGGAGTTCTGCAGTATTTAGGCAGTAGAACTACAGTGATTTTTGAATATCATTTAGTTTTTAATATAAATACAACTGTTGGACCTTGGCTTGAAATACTTCATAGGAGGATTGGACTAGATGATCTTTCCAAGTCCCTTCCAATCCCTAATGTTCTGTGATTCTGCGAGTTCACTTAAAGAAAAACATGCCCAAGGTACTAAGTGACAGAGCACGAAACCCCCTTCTTAAAAAGGGGTAAAGTCCATTCCCGTAGTCTACAGCCAAGGCTCATTTCTCCAAGAGCCAGATAAAAGTACCTTCCTAGCTTTGATCATCTTGTCACTGTTGCCAGCAAATTAGTTGCTTAGGAACTCGTGATAAACTTTTAATTATATTTTTGGTTTATAAATAAAATACTAGTTAGTTCTGTTAGTCAAACATTAGCACCACTTCACAATAGGAAGCTTTAGAAATCACTGACACAATGCAGCATGGTATGTATAGAGGGACCCGTGGTAAAGAATAAGTCCAAATCAACATGCCCCAGTTAAAATTTAACCTGCTTCCCACTACTGCTTTGGTGGGGGAAGAGCCCTCCTGATGCTGAAGCCCGTAGCTGCAGCTGGTATTTTTGTGAAACTGTCTTTTTATGATACCAGAAGTGTATTCAACGTGCAAAACTGACAGAAAGTAACATTTTTTTCTTATTCCTGCTTTTCTTTTTTCCAGTAAGCCTGATCTTTCAAGCTACTTACAGATATCAATAAATACTACTGGTTTTTAAAAGGCAGAAATTTTCTATGCTACAAATTATGACAGGAGTGCTGCTATTTAAGGCTGTAGCCAGCCAAGAGAACTTTAGTGTTCTATCTCCTTTTTGAATCTTTAGTTGTCAGAGTCATCCTTTTTTGTGAGCTACTGCTGTAATTACACTGCAATCATCCTTTATTATAATATTCCAGCTGCCACCACACCATTACTAATTCCACCCAAACATAATGCTTCAGGATATTTACCTTTCCTCTGGCTCCCGATCCAACTGCTACTACTGTTGCTTGTAGCACTTTCCCTTGAGCTTTTTCTGGAATCATAATGCCTCCTTTGGTTACTGTCTCTGCTGCACACCGTTCAACCAGAACGCGATCGAAGAGGGGAAGGAATTTTCTAAAGGCTTTTCCTGCCTGTGGAAGTAATTGTACAATGCAGCCAAAGGAATATATCAATGAAATTGCAATTAGAGAGCTTACAAGAAGTTATTCCTCTTTTGAAATAGGTTTAAGAAAGCATTTAAATAGTCGTCACCATTGATTGCATCAGATATTGCTAAAGTCTCAAGCAGACCCAGAGCAAGCCTGACAGTTGTGCCAGGGAAAACTGTTCTCTAGCTGGGGAGTAACTACTCAGCAGAGAAGCCTCCTCCTCCACTGGCTGAAAAGCTGCCCAGGCTTTTAATCACAAACTCTTCACTGCTACACTTCATTACTTTATCACTACACAGCCTACCAAGTTTGGAGTCTGAAGCCAGAGTGCTGTTACTTGTATTGACTTGCACAAAAGGATTACTTTAGGTTTAACCTCGTAAAAATCGGGAGACAGGAATACTTCTACCTTAACCGGTTCAGTATCTGCCCCTGCTTAAGCAGTGGTTGGGTGGTGGGTTTGGGCTTTTTAAAGTAGCTTTACGGTTTTCCTCTGCAATTACTTTGTGCTACTTGACTGCATTTCAGAAGGGGCATTCTAAATGCAAGCACCAGTGCAATGCACCTGACCCAAGAAAGGGTCAGGAAGAAGGAACTTGCTTGGAACTGGAAGACATGGCAGCTTGCCCATCACATGGAGATAGCAGTGCTCCACCAGACAGGTACGCAGAGCTCATGGTCATGGAAACCGCTAGAAACGGGGCTCAGCACCCGTGAACGCTGAACACTCACTAGTACGCAGCCCCGCTTAAAAACTGCCAGAAAACAAAACTACGGGCAGAGTACTAACAGAAGACTGCGTGACAGCCACAATGATGGGAAACAGCAAAGGAAAAAGGGTACAAGTCGGCCCACTACCATTCTAAGAATTCTAAGTTCTAAGAAATGCTAAGCGCTCCCGTTAGTGGAGCAGAAAAAACAAGCATCACGCAAAGAGCAAAGGCAGCTCTGCCCGTACGCAGCTGTCCCTTGAGGCAAGATGCCTATTAAAACATGGAGAAGAAGGGATGGAGAAGGCTGCGTGATGGGTTTGGACTTCATTCGCGGCCTCTGCCGCCCTGCCCAGCGCGCTGTTAACGGGACACTCCCGTTGCCGCAAGGTAGACAAGACCGGGAGAGCCCGGGAAGCCGC